>OY288286.1:9311285-9911285 GCA_958450335.1 Hibiscus tridactylites
GAAGACGTTGAAGCTTGGTCATTGCTTGTACTTAGTAAGTTGAAGCCTTGTCGCAAACTTGATGTTACACTATGAGCATTTGGGTCGAAGTCAAGATTTACTCGTATCCAATTTGGCACAAAAGTTTGGAATCCAACATTTCGTTCAAAAAATGTTACAAAAAGCTCTAGGGGACATCCCATGGAATATTGGGTATGGGTGTCGATCATCATTTGCACATCTCCGTAGTCACTAACATCAAATATTGTGAAATAAAGTGGATCTATCAATGAAGGTACTTGATACCTCAGTGAGTGTAACTCCCTCCCGGAAGCATGTAGAATCTTCCTCGTTAACGCTCGCTTCATCCTTTCATACGTTACTTCGATTAGAATCTGTAGCGTAACATTGTTGGGGGACTGGAATATGACACCAAGTTCGACATCAGGGATCATCTCACCATCGTAGTGAACCAAAGCATCCACTATTTTTGGCATTGTTGAAAAAACGAAGCAGTCTTTCTTCTTTGCACACTAATTTCTTTGAACGTTTGTTAGAAAAAAATTCTTCACTGGATGTTTTTATCCTCCTTTTAATAAAATAGGAGGTGACATGACGTGTGAGCAGAGCCAAAGCGTAACGCGTCGTACAAAACTTGAGTTTTTCTAGCTTTGTAGGATACATACCGTGTCAGGAATCCTCGTGTTTAATAAAATGTGATTCCTCAAAGAACTCATGTTTTATAGAACGCAAGTTTTGCCAGCTTTGTGATTCCTCAAAAAAACTCGTGTTTTATATAACGCAATTTTTGCCAGCTTTGTGATTCCTCAAAGAACTCGTGTTTGATAGAACGTGAGTTTGTCCGGTCGTGTCATGATTCCTGCCGTGTTAGAGTATTCGTCTCAAATGGGATGTGATTTCTTCAGTATGTATATACACCTCAATGAATTTTACAACAAGGAGAAAAACACGAAAATTTTTGTTTGTTGAAGGTTGGAATATAATTTGTAAAGACTTCGATCAATATAATATGTCGAGACGAGAAACTATTACAGCTTTGGTATACTATGATGGGCAAATAATCGATGATGCATCTCTCGACGATGTATTTTAGTCCTCAAGTACTATATTGCTTCCGCTGCCATACAACTTATCGTATAAGAAGTTGATGAATGAAGTGAAGAAACATGTTTCACATAGGCGTAGGCAAAAGCTGGAACCGTTGAAGTTTCAAATGTCGATGTCGTTAGAACCATTAACGTACTCATTATTCCACATTGTGGACGACGCTGTGTAATCACTAATTTTGTCCGGGGTGTTTAACCCGTTTTTTCTTCTTTTATTAATGGGCTTTAATTATGTGGTGATTAATAAATAAAAGCTAAAAAAAGAAAAGAAAAAGAAAAGAAAAGAAAAAGAAAGACAGTATGTATACATATATTATTAATGTTATTATTATTATCCTATTATGTTATTATTATTACTAAGTTATTATGTTATCATTAACACTTATTGCTTATATTATTATTAATATTATCTACCGCCTTATTATTATAGTACTATTATTATCTTATTATTATTATTATTATTATTATTATTATTATTATTATTATTATTAAATCTGGAAAAACAAAACCATTAAATAAAAGCCCAACATAATATAAATAAAAGCCCACAGTTATTTAATTTAAAGTCCACTTACATATTAAAACCCAAAAATTATTATTATTTACATATCAGAGTACATGGCCCGTTTAGGCCCAAAAAATAAACCTTAATCTGATGCTCTCTTCTTTGTTTTGCAACCGCCCCCATTTCAACCGTTAGATCTGGGATAGATCTAACGGTCCAGATCACACCAGGAGAAGGAAGCCCTACGAAGCCCCCAGGAAACCCTAGCGCCGCACAGTCTCAGCCCTTGGATCGAGAACACATCAGAAGGCTAGGATCGACTCTCCCAGACGTGTGTGATCCACGCGCGACGATCCAATCTCCAAACGCGCGCGTGTAGTCCACCCGAGCCCCTCCAGTTTCCACCAACGACTGTGATTCAGCCCTCATCGGCTCCACGTTCTCAGAACAGCTGAGCCCTCTGGTCCCCTCTCCTCACGGGTCACATGCAAACAACAAATGTCAGAGGAATTTCAGAAACAAAAAATGCAGAATTTTAGAGGCAATCAACAGAAATCGTACAAATCAAGAGCGATTTGCAGCAATTTTATGCATTTTAGAAATAGAAAAATCTGTAATTTCGGGGATATAAAAACCCGAGCAAGCAATGTAAAGGGAGGGGTTTTTTCGAGAGGATTTCTTAGAGAGAAAAAGTTGTAATAGGGGGATTCAAAAAAATATTCGAGAGTTTTCAGAGAGGTATTTTCTTGTATTCGAAAAAGCTGTAATCGAAATTCCAGAGAGCAATACAAGCAAGGGAAAAGTTTGAAGGTATCACCATTGTTATCTTTTTTTCATTTCGAATCAGAAATAATAAAAAACAGAAAAGGAGAAATTTTTTTACCTTTCGCGTCTCTCCCTCTCCCTTCTTGTCCGTTCTCCTTCTCGCCGGTAATAAACCCATTGATCTCCCCGGAGAAAACGCGTGGTGAGCCGGCGAGGTGATAGCGCGGAAATTTTTTTGGGTTTCGTTTTCGGGATTCATAAAAAAGGATTCCAACTTCTGTTTTGGGTCCGATTTCAAAGGATAAAGGTTTTTCTTTTGGTTTTGGTTTCGAGTCGGAAAATGTTTTTTTTTAGGTTTTCGGCGCCGGCAACGGCGACCAGAGTGCCTTGTGGCGCCGAAGAGAAAGCAGAGAAAAGGGGAGGAGGTCTCTCGGTTTAGGGTTAGGTTTTTGAGAAAAAGGGATGAAAGTGTTTTAAACGGGTTTTTATAATGTTTTTTGTTATTAAATTTGGGTTAATAGCTTTTTAAACCCTCCCGTGTCCTCAAAATCACGCGGGGAGGGTTTCTGTCTTTTAAAACCTCTTCCGCAGTCCCTATGTTGTTTTCAGCGTTTTCAATTTGGTCCCAAACTCGGTTTCAATCAATTCCCGAGTGGGATATTCACCCTTTTAGTCCCTGTGGTTTTTTTAGTCTTTTTAATTTAGTCCCATTTTGCATCTTAACCAACTTTCTAAATGGAGAATTTACAGTTTCGGTCCCCGACTTGGTGCATTTTAATTTTTCTGCCTTGCATTTTATTTTAGTTATATTGTATGTTGTCATTCGTGCATTTTACCTTTTTAGACATGTGTTTGTATCGAATATATGTTTTTGCCATGTTGGCATGTTCATTTGATGTACATATATGATATGTGATGCATGCGTTTTTAATATATGTATATTTATCTGTTTTCATGATGATTCGAATATGTTTTTTTGTGACATGCATTCCATATGTTATTTCATGTGATTTTTAGTACCCTAATTCGCATGTTAATTAATTTTAATTATAAAACGGAGATACTTATTAATTCGTGTATTCGGGTCGACTAGCCTAGCTTATTGGATGTCCCGCGAATATTCGAATTAATTCGAATCGTCTAAAGGTAAATTCGAGATTAAAACGAGCAAGACCATAGCACCATATTTTATCTGCTTGCATCATGCATAAAGGTGACGTATTGGATTCGAACCCTAGACTAACACGACAGTCAGTCTTATATGATGTCGGTTTAGTCTTTGGTACGGTGTATCGTCATCCTTTTTAATTAAATGTTTAATTAACTCGAAACCACCAATTTGAAAAAGCTTGTATTATTAAAGTCTGATTTTCAATCAAGAACCCCTAATTAAAGTCTTTTTAAATTTCAAGTAATTTCCATCAATTAAAAGCAACAATTGTTTTGGTACCGATTTCCGGGTGTGATGGGGGGTGCTAACCCTTCCCCACACGTAACCAACTCCCGAACCCTTTCAAACGAATCTCTGGTTTTATTTTTTTTACGGTGTCTAGCCTACCTCAGTGGCCGATGGCGACTCCAAAAGAGAAAAAGATTTTTAAAAAAAGTTTTTTTTAATTCGAATTATATTTTAAAATCCCCCCATTTTAATTAAATGTTTTCAAAAATAGCGAGAACATTGGTTTAAATAAAAAAACCTTGTTACACGCTGATGTAGAAATGATGGTGGAATCTCACCTATAGTTTTGTCCACGGTGGGCCTATACAATGTTTTCTGATGATGATGATCTTATCAGAGTCACAAATAATATGTAAATTTTATTTATATTTTTAACATTCTTTACAATTTTAGCACCGTATACACGCCAATTTTAGCACCGTATACACGACAATTTTAGCACCTTTGCAAGCATAGCATTTTTTACAATTTTTTTTTCTAGTTGATAATTTCGATCGGATGCCCTTATAATTTTAGTTGACGTGTTGCGGACTTCTCCCAAAATCGTGTTTGGTCCAACGCCAATTCTGCCACCTTTTGCTGGATTCCTGACATGGTAGGCAAACTCGCGTCCTGTAAAATGCGATTCTTTGAATAATGGCGTAACTCGTGTCCCGCCAAACGTGAGTTTGGCAGGTGATTTTGAAATTGTTCTACCTTATATATGTTCTACATGAGTCACAAACTTTTTACATCACTCAAACAATTTCTACATACATTCCGCTACCAAACTACAAATACAAATTATTACGCATTTTTATGCTATTGTTTTCTTTCGTGGAACCTACTTCTTTCAATGATAAAATCACAGGAGATGAATTGTTTGAGTTAATTTCAACACGAGTTAGGGAGTCTACAAGCTCCAAAATTTTTGCCTTGCGTGTCAAAGTGTCAGACAATGAGCCCAGTCCAGAAGAACATTACATACTAACATTATCCAGTTAGAAAGATATGGGCAAGATGTTTTGGGCATATAAACGTGTCGGGGGTAAGAACATCGAGCTTAGTGTAAAATTTGATGACGGCTCCAGTTCATCAACAGTTCCCCATTGTCAAGATGAGGACGCGGTTTCTATACGAAATTATAGGAGACGACAGGAGAAGGAACAAATAATTGAGGAACTAAACTTAACATCTAACATAAGTACCTACTACAAGGACAACGAATATGATTCCTTTTCCTATATTTTAACTAGGCTTAGTAATTTAATATTGGTGTACTTATGTCAATTAACAATCTTGTAGTACGTTTCATTAATATAATTTTCTACATCTAACCAATTACATTTTCAAACTGTTAAATCACAAAATATGTAATTAACAAAACATATTAATCATCGATTTACATTGGAACAACTAGAATGTATGAGGTCCGTCGTATCTTGTTATCTGCCACACATTGTTTAGCCTCTTTGTTCGTGATACATGAATCCTCTAGTTACAGCCATTTTCCTTTTGAATACATTCTGCAATATAGTTGTCCACACTCATTTTCTTCACTATCGAAAAAACTGATCGGCGTATGTTGTAGTTTTTAATTACATCCTCCGCAGTTTTCTTGGTAGTGAATATTACCCCAACTTGTAGTTCACCGTCAATATTGACATCAAGATCATAAGACTGACTCCCAATAGATGGTAAATCATCTACGTTTGCAGCCATTATAACGTTGGAATGAATAAAATGGACTAAGAGAAATTTTGAGCGAATTATAATCAAAGGAAAGTGTGAGATTTTTAGGAAGCGGGGGGTTTATTTATAGGGGTGTAAATGAACTGATGTTCTTTCAAATTATAGTATTTATAGAAGACATACATTGAAACACGTAAAATATTACATATGAATTACATATGTGAATTATATTTTTATTTTATGTATCTATAAAACAATTGTACCCCTAAACATGTAGACAAAATAATTTACATATGAATTGATATAGATAAGAGGTGCAATAGTTTGTCCAATTTGTATGGTCGTCGAGATATGTGTCGTTTATGTAAACAAATGGCACCATAGTTCATCCTAGTTGTTGGAGCCCTAAAGCTTCGTTGATTTCATGAGTACGCGATAATCATCATCATCCACGACACAAATTTCACTAACAATGTTACATGTGGGAGTCTTAACATAGCTTCGAAAACACCGACAATGGTAGAAACTTTGACTCCCGTTAAATGTACTTCAAAAAGGTGCATTATTTTTAGATATTGTGATTTGTCGTTCCTCCTGAAAAAAACATCGAACACTCATCTCACCAGAACTGGTAACCCACCAAAACTATGTTTTTACTGTGGATTGTAGTTGATATTTTTTTGTTTGGACATGTGCCCTGCTCGAGATATATTTATAGCATGGAACTCGCGTTTGTCCAGGATTCCTGACACATGTCAATGAAACTCACTATATGCGGAACGCGAGTTCAGTCTTAGTATTTTTTTCATTATAACATTAATTGTATTTCACAATAACTGTACATACTTCAAAATATCCACTATATTGTTATCTCTACAATTAAGAATGATTTTGTTAAAATAAAGTCAAAATTGAGCTTAGTGTATATTAAAAACTCAAAAAAATAATTTATAAAGTTCAAGAAATACTTAAATATACAAAGTGTTAATCAACGTTTGTTATCTCTACACTTCAAAATGAACTTAGATTACATCCTTAGAAAGAACAAAATTAGACGCAGTATTTCCTTGTAATCGAACACCCGCCAAAAGCTGTGACCCGCAATATTAAATGTAATCGACACCCCACCAAAAGTTGTAACCCTAGACATGACAGATGAAGCTGCAGCTATTGTGATTTCGTGGTACCGATCATTTTATATTTGCAGGTCTTACATCGATCGAAGAGGGCACCCCAACCAAAGCGACCATTTTCTACCTCTAAGATATACCCATACTTCGACGATATGGGCAGTGTAGGATTTTGAGGTCCCCCTGAAGCGAACAATTTCTACCCACTTTCATCTTCGTCTCAAATGGTAGGGGATTTAAGAAGAACATGTGTTTCCGGATATTGTGATTTGTCGTTCATCTTGAACAAACACACGGTACAAACATCGCACTACAACTGGTATAAGTGAAATATACACTAAGTTTTACTAAGGAGGCTATATATTGACCAAACTCCGTCTTACAAAATGCGAGATTGGCCAGGATACCTGACACGTCAAGAAAGTCATGTGTTACAAAACGCGAGTTTGGCCAGGATTCCTGACATGTCAGTAAAATCACGTCTTACAAAACGCAAGTTTGGCCAGGATTCCTAACGTGTCAAGAAAGTCGCGTCTTACAAAACACGAGTTGTGTACTATAAATACCTATCGGTGGAATGAACCCTACACCACTCAGTCGAAGCAAAAAATAAACTACATTGTAGTGCTTGAAGTTTTCGATTTTATTGTAACTACTAATGGCAACAAACCACGTATCTAGAAAATTTATTCGTAAACAGATTTTCTGGATATTGTGATTTGTCGTTATTTGTAGTTGCATCTATATGTTGGGTAGATGTTGGTGGGTTATTAGTTCTTGTGAGATGACTTTTCGGTGTTTTTGTTTACGAGGATCGACAACAACAAATCACAATATCTGGAAATTTGAGGTCTTTTTGAATGGTAGGTAGGGTTCTTAACCTTTTTATCTAGGGTAGGACCCCCGCATGTAACCAGAGTCAAAGCTCCAACCATGAAAGCATGTTTAGGGGTACAATACTTGGCTCCAATAGACCTTTCAGATTGAAGACAAGGACCGGTTCTCTACTCAGCTCAGAAATTAAGTTGAGGGTATGTTAACACTTGACTTCGCAAAATGCATACCCCAAAGTTTTAACTACTAAGGCCTTCAAAAGAAGAGCATCAGTTCTCTAAATGAGGATGAGACCAAGAGAGAAAAACAAGTTGAGGATCTTTTAGAAGTATCTTTATTAGCATGTTTAGGGGTATAATTGTACAATAATAATCTACGCATGTTTCTTTCTTTTATAAACATATAAATAATTTCTAAAATAAATGTCCTCTAAAGACTGGGCCTCAAATTAACTAATTGTACTTCTCCAAGAAAGTTCAATATACTAATTAGAAATATATATTAATTAAAAATATATACTAATTAAAAAACAAAAGACATACTAATAAAAATATATACTAATTAAAGTTAAACGAAAGTCGAATAATTCCACAAATTTCCTCCACCAAAAAATATATATAATAATTAAAAAATTAACTAAAAATATTGATTCAACTAAAATATAAATTAATTAAAAATAAAATATAAATATAAATTTCAATATTTTAAATAAAATAAACTAAAAAACTAATGACGCATATGTCCACCAGTACCACAAGATGGTCGACGACGAGGTCAATCGGGATTGCGTCGGGGGCGAGTAACATCAACCGCATCATCGTCATCATTGTCATCATCATCACCATCATCCCCGATTTCAGCTCCTGCAGTACTACTCGTTCTGTCGGGCCCACTAAGGTAAAAAATAGATTGTGGCAGCATTTGTTGGACAATCTAAGTTCCAAATGCGGTTGTCGCTGGGGGAAGCTGCATGTAGGGCACATAGGTTTTAGGATAGCTTGAGGCCCCACTCATCATCGCCGCAAACTGAGCATAGGAATCTGACACAGAAGGCTTTAAACAACCTTGTCTCGGACTTGGGGTCGACTATGGCCGCATCGATGGAGGGGTAGCATGTGATGGTGGAGGTGCTTCGGAGGTAAGAGCACGACTTCTCATCGATGATGACGCACCTCCAGAAGTGTTTTGTGCTCCCGTCGTACACTAAGACCATGGGCGGTTACGTTGCTGACGCCGATAGACGGCGACTTGTTCCTTTTGAGTCAGAATAAATGGCTTCCCATTCGACATACACTAATCCTCATAATCATGGTTGGCCATCGTATCAAACATACGGTAATCACGATGGGGTTGTCATTGCGGATTCTCCATGTCCCTCTAGTGAGCGATATAGCCTTGGTGATACACCGATCAATCAACCTATCGGACAATAAAAAAATTATTATTCTTTTTAAATATGAATTACATTCGAGTTAATAAAAGAATGTGATAAGTATATAAATATTACCTCGGGCTTCCCTTGTCGAGTGAGTTTGTGTAACTCATCCAGATTTGGAGGGTCCATTGGGATACGTTGGAAACAACCAAACTGTCGTAAGACGCGGTCAGTCGGATGTCACTCAACTATGGTGTAGTAGACGAGTGGTACAACAACCGTCCAAAGAAGCATCGTCTCGTCCGAAAATTTCGAGATACAGTCGTGCATTTTCGGATCCTCGTACAGTGTTCATAAAAAATGTACAATATATAATTGTAATTAAATATAAAATTTAGCTTATATAAATACACCAATGTGTTATCTGATATTTTGAGAAATTCTCAATATCCTGTCTAATAGACCCTTCGCAACACCAACATAACTTAAAGGATCGATCCACCTACAAAAGACGAAGATAATTTTAATTATAATAATACGTATATTAAAAATTAACTATTTCTTACCTTCGGTCCAATGGAAAAACATATGGAGTAGGCTGCAAAAGCTCAGGGCGTAAAAACGGCATTCTCCACCACGCCCAGGACTAGAGCAACACCAAACAACCTCTGGTGCAATACTTTGACGAATCGGTGTTCTTGCATAGCTCTCTAAATATAGTGGCCAAAACTACAGATCCCCAGCTCAGTTTACTGGTATCTTCAAAATTCTACAAATGTCGCAACCAGATCGTGTGAACTTTGTTTCGGGATTTGCCAGACATCAATACCCCACCAATCATCTGTAAAATATAAACGCGAGCATATGCCTACAATAGAAAAATAAATATATTAGCATATGTAAAAAAAATTATTATTTCAATAATATTCACTAAAAAATTATTGTTATCTTCTTCACATTTTCGCTCGCGTCATTAGGTACATTTGCAAAATTATTTCGCAGCCACAATAAATTTATTTTTCTACCATAAGATCTGGCGCAGCCCCTAGCCAATTCAAACATAGGTCATTCCAATCTTCAGTACCAGGACCACTGATAGCCTCTCCATTAATAGACAAACCCAAAATATGAGACACGTCCTCCAGGGTAATCGTCAACTCGCCGCAAGAAAGGTGGAATGTGTGTGTCTCCGACCTCTACCTCTCAAAAGGAGCATTGATCAAAACAACGTCTATTTTCTCACCTCCAAAAATTTTGGATGCGTGCAAATCTTGGCCTTCTCTAAGTACGGTTCGATCAACAAGTCGGGTAATCTCGTCATCCGATTGTAAGAAACGTCCATACATCGTTACACCACTCCCTAAAAAAATTAAACATGTATATATAAATTAAATTACATAAAAAATATAAAAATTAAATTACAATATATAATAAAATAAAATAAAACTAAATTAAACTAGATAAAACTTACATTTCTCCGATGATAATCAAACACGTGTTTGTGATTCAACCTTATCAATCCTGTCATTATATCAAACATGAGAAATCAACCGAGAAACTGATAGTAGATTTGAGAGAGAGTGAATTGTTTGGTGTGGGGTAAAAGGGGAGGGTAGGGACCAATTTATAGTGGAAATCGCACCGGTTGCGGTACGAATATTGAAAGAAAATCGCATCTTGCATGACGCGAGTTTCGTAAATCGCACCCTACAGCACGCGACTTTCTCGTAACCCTAACGCGATAAATAAATTTCCAACCGTTGCATTTTATTACCGCAAAAATCGTGACCCACAAAGCACGACTTCATCTTATCGCGACGAGCCGTTTGAAATTTTTGTGGAAGTCGCGTCCTATAGAACGAGACTTCATTTTATTTTTAAAAATTATTAATACCGGATAATATAATCTAAATCGGACTGAAGTCGCACCATGGAGGTACGAGTTTAGAAATCGCATCCTGCATAACGCGAGTTTCCCTTACATGGGTCGAATGAAATATTTTTCTAAATATTGTTCGTAGAAGGTATTTAGCAAAAAGAAATTCTCAAAAAGAAATATCTAACCAAATTCCCAACAATGAAACGGATATTGGAGAAAAAAATCAAAGAAACGTGTAAATTTAGCAGGCGAGTCACCAAGTGACAAGTTCAACGTCTGGTCGGCGTTGAAGGTGAAGCCAAAGAGTTGGATTCAAACACGTTTCACTTTTCTATTAGTTGAAGTGATGGGGAATGTATGCCCCACTCATGCAATCTTTGCAGACGCATAATAATAGCTACATTTAATAATTATTTTTTATTTATCTACTAGTTTTAAATTTATTAATCAACTAATTCAAATTAAATTTTATAAAAGTTCATTATAGTGTGACTTTTTCAACCCAGATCTCTCTATTTACAACATTAAGATACGAACTTTTAATCCGGTAATAATTACTTTATTTCTATATGGTTATTGGCTCCATCAACATAGCGTTTCCTCTTTTTTAAAATTGATTTCCATTTTGTCAACCGTATGTGCTTGGAAAGTTCTTACGTGGTGAAGGTTTCATCTGTAGTAGATAGGATAGGGATGATCAGTATTGAAATAGTAAAGCCAGTTATTAATGTACAAATTTAACCATTTTGAAGCTTTATCCATAATTCCAACACATATCTAGACCGATATGAACTCTAATATATATATATATATATATATAACACAAAGAAGATGAATCTGAATATAAGAAAATTATTTGATATACGGGTAGTGGAAAACTTTTTTCACAAACAAGTCTATAAATTTAAATTCATAATCATAAAACCCTGAGCACACTAGATCATAAACCTCTAAACTTTAAATATTAAATTAAACCTCTAACCCCTAAAATAAGTTTAATTGTGTAAGTTAAAGTTTATATAGGTAGTGTATCAAATATTTTTCCTAAATGTATACAGAAAATTTTCAAAAGAATAAATATTATTAACGGGAACTATTTGATACACATGTACAATTTAGACTATACAACTTTACATGTTTTAATTATAAACCTTAAAATTTTAAACTTTAACTCCTACATGTTATCTTAAATAAGACAAATGTCATTCAAATAAACAATGAGATGTAGTCTAAAACTTACATAACATGTGTATTAAAAAATTATTAATCAAACTATATCATAAAAATTAGTTTTTATAGAATACGATTAACGTTTCTATCGAATATGACAATAACGTGGGACTATAACCAGTCCATATAACAGGGACAACATCACGTTTAGGTGATGAAAAAAAACTTATTCAACCGACATTTTTTTTACTTTTTGGTCTTATATGTACAAATTAATTGACACATGGTGTATGGTGATATATAATTAGTCTTACGGAGGCTAAAACATGGACGAGGTTTGTTAGTATCGGCGAATTACGTACATGCGAATATCCAGTTACAACTTTCTGCAAATATATCAGCTAAGTCATAGCGAATAAAAATTAATAACACGCATGTCCTCTTCGATTGGCACGTGTCCTCACTCTGTCTAGCCTTTATAAGTAGAGGTGGTAATCGGGTCGTTCGGGTCATTTCGGTTCGAGTCACTTCGGGTCTGCCTAGAATCGATTTAGATTCGGTTCGGGTTTATAATAAGTCGGGTCTAGTTCGGATATCAGATCGAGTCAAAATCAGATCAGTTGTTTTCGGGTCGGGTCAATATCGGATCAGCCACTTTCGGTTCAGTCAAAATCGGGTCGTTTGGGTCGGTTTCGGTTCATGTCAAACTTTAACTTTTCGGGTTAATTCGGTTTGAGTTTGGTTATGATTCACAAAGACTTCGTTGATGTAGAAGATTGTGTGTCAGTGAAGGATACATAAGATTGTGTTAATTCGGTTTGAGTTGGTATTTCTACTTTCTAAGGTTTATGTTTTTAGTGTTAATAATTTATAGTTTAGTTTAAGGTTATTGGTTTATGAGAATAATTATGATTCTTTAAGGTTTATAGTTTAATATTAATCATTTATGATTTGGTTTAGTGTTGTTTATTTATGAGATTAATTCTGATTCCTTAAGGTTTATGGTTTAGTTTGTGGTTATTGGTTTATGACATTAGTTTTGATTCCTTAACGTTTATGGTTTAGTTTAAGGTTATTGGTTTATGAAATTAATTATGATTCAACTTGCTAATTTATGCATTTGAACTTGATTAAATATTTAAATCATAAACATAATTAAAATAATTCTAAAACTAAATGTGGAATTTCAATTAAATTAATCTAAATTGAGACTCAATTGAATTAAACTAAAACCTAAAAGTGTAAATTCGAAACTTAAGTAAAAAATACGTAAAATCGAAAGGGCTAAACAATTAATTACCCCTAACCTAAAACTAAAAGATAACGTGGGTTATTTCAATTAAAAGAGTGATAGAAAGACAATTTGTAAAAAGGGAGGAAGACATAATGTTGGAGGGAAACTAGCCACTCATTTTTTTAGGTTAGGGGTTAATTAACCTTTAAGTCTTGTTACGTTTAAAATTTTGCATTTCAGTCATAATATTCAGTTTTAAGTTTTATTTTAATTCAATTTAGTCACAAGTATGAAGTATCTCCACGGTTTGGACTTCGAATATAGCAATCCCCTCCCAATAGTGATATCTAGTCCCTAAAAATTTACTTTTAGTTGAAATTGACAACTATTTATTTTTAATTTTTGTAATTTATTCTAATAATTTTAATATATTGGTATTTTTGTTCATTTAAGTCCTAAGATTTAAATTTCGGCCGGAATTGACCCCAATTTATTTCTATGGTAAAATTATAAAATTGATCACTAGACTCTCAAATTTCATTACTTAAAAATTGTCAAATTAGTCCCTAATTTCAGTTTTATGCTATATTTTATGGTAAATTTGTGAAATTGGTCATTGGGCTCTCAAACTTCTCCACTTTGAAATTTTCAAATTGATCCCTAATTTCGGTTTTAGGCTATATTTTATGGTAAATTGTGAAATGGTCTCTAATTTTGGTTTATAGTTTTGGGTTTAGCCTTATGTTAATGGTTTAGGGATTATGTTGTAGTTTAGGGTTATTGGTTTATGAGAATAATTTCTATAGCTTAAGATTTATAGTTTAGTATTTTTAAGGCTTAATGTTAATGTTTTAGGGTTTATGGTGTAGTTTAGGATGAAGTTAAGATCAACTATTGGGAGGGAAAAGAGTCTATTAAACTTCTAAATTTAAAAATTAGTAAGGACAAAAGCCTTATTTATTAATATTTAAAATTAAACTGACAAAATGTTATTATACCACAATTTTGAGAAAAGCATCGGTCTCTCCCATAGTATAATACAAAAAGGTAACAAAATATACACTATTATACTATTTATCATATTGTTAAATATATAACATTAAAAATAAATTATTTATTTACTTTACCTTAATTATCGGGTTAAAATCAAGTCGATGTTCAGTTTGAGTAGCCTTCGGTTCGGGTTTAGGGTCGATTTTGGTTTGGTTTGGTTTATTTCAAGTTTCAGATCAACTTCAAACCATCACGTTGGGGTCAATATCGAGCCTCAGTTCGGGTCTCGGGTCAAGTTTTCCAAGTCTACTTATAAGGATCCGTGTATCCAAAAATGAGGACGTGTTGAAGGAGGATTCACACCAAATACTAGGGAAAAAACAACATGAACCCTATATCCCCATCCTCTAAACGACCCGAGAGTCGTCATCCAAAAGGGTTGCTCAATTAGTGATCAACAATTTGCGCGGTGAGCATGGATCGAACACGCTTTCAGTCTGATTCTCGAGAAGTGACGAGGAGCGACCCCCGATGGGAAATTATAGATGAAGTACAAGAGGAAACCCCTTCTCCCAAGCCAGAAACAACCAGCTAGCTAACATGCAAAGTAGACTAGAAATTATGGAGGAATATACTCGTACTGCGTTAAAGCAACTTCGGCGGCAGCAAAAGTGTATTAGAAAGCATATGCAACATTCAGTAATAAAGCAGGACGAGAAGATGGTAGAGGAATCGCTGGAAACTACAACTAAAATGACTGAGAGGGAATGCATGCATGCAACAAAAATCAACCAAGATGCCCCAATGGTAAGTCCCTTAAGAATTTCGGTTGAAGACACACGGAACTCACAACCCCTAAACCCAGTTAGAAAAAGAATAGACCTACCATCATGTAATAGAGGAGAATCGCAAAAATAGATGAGTAATTACATCATTGGTCAGGAAGGGAAGGAGAAAGAGACAAGCAGGGAGAAGGGCCTAGCGGTAGGTAGAAAGCCGAATCAGAAAGGGACCACCACTCAATTTCCGAACATACCACACTCTCATAGATCTATCATCGCGTATTCTACATCATGTAAAACACCTAGAAATACTAGAGCCCCCACCGCAATTAAGGCCAAACCCAGATAAAGAAGGATCAGATAAAAGATGTGAATTTCATAGGGCGCAAGGCCACGACATAAATGAGTGTATCCATTTGAAGGATGCAATAGAGTATGCCATTAGAAGGGAACAATTGGAAAGGTTTATTACGCACAAAACAAGAAGGTGCTTAACAAAAACAAGGGTAGAAAGCATAAGAAGTCCATGTTAGAGATGTAAAAATTAAGGGTACCACAGAGGAGACATCAGGCACAAGAAGCAAGAAGTCCAAATGAAGAAGGTAAGGAGCCCTTGTGGTTACGTTTCTAAAAGAGAGGAAGTGATTCATGTCGATGAAATTCGTAAGCAAAGTTGCTCCCTCGTGACCTCCTCGGTAGCAGAGACAAGTAATCACGGGTGGCATCCAAGGCAACGCTTTGGGCCATTTAAGGCTCGGTATGGTAGACAAGTAATAGCAGACTCACCAAGCAAGAATGCACCAAACATGAAAAGGTACAATCTAACTCATACTATTCAGCACACATTCCACTTTCAAATTTTGATCCTACAAATATTTTGTTCCAAATTTTCTTTTATAAAATCAAGAAAAATATACCATATGTAAATATACATATAGACCCCTACAGATCATTGTATACGCTCTATTGCAAAGTTTCAAAATTAAGAATCATTTTTTCATAACAGACATAATTGCCTTAGTTTATGAGAATATTCTTTGAACTAATATTTTTTCCATCCTCAGTTCAGCGACCGAAGACCGCAAAGATGAAAGGTTCGCTAGTCACTTTCACAGTAGGTGTGCATAGTAAAACAACCGCAAATTTGAAAGGTTCGTTAGCCACTTCCACAGTAAGTGTTCATAGTAAAGCGACCGCAAAGATGAAAGGTTCGCTAGCCACTTCCACAATAATAGTGCATAGTAAAGTGACCGCAAAGAAGAAAAGTTTGCTAGCCACTTCCACAGTAAGTGTGCATAGTAAAACGACCGCAGAGATGAAAGGTTCGCTAGCCACTTCCACAGTAAATGTGCATAGTAAAATGACCGCAAATATGAAAGGTTCACTAGCCACTTCCACAATAAGTGTGCATAGTAAACCGACCACAAATATGAAAGGTTTGCTAGCCACTTCTATAGTAAATGTGCATAGTAAAACGATCGCAGAGATGAAAGGTTTGCTAGCCACTTCTACGGTAAGTGCACATAATGAAGGGACAAAATAGTAAACGTGCGAATAAGCATATAATGGTCAAAGTCGTTTCACCAGGGGCAAGAACCTTCTCAATTTAAGGTAGCTACACAAATGCACGATCCGCTCCAAGAGAGCGGCGTAATTACATGAAAAAATGGAGAACAACGAACTCTCATGAAAACCGTCTTCACAAGGGTGCAAGCATTCACTATCCATTCACTTTGCAAGCTTGAAAGAATCCATTAATTTTTCAAGCTTGAAAGAATTGGAAGTTTATATTTATGTGTCACCATAAAAAGAGAAACATAGTTCACACACCAGAATATAAGCATTACTTTATAGCTTATTCTCCACGAGTCTTTCATCAGAAAGAGGCAACATGAATAAACGTATGACGAATAATATCTTAAGAAATGTAATTAATTCTCAAATTGTGTCTGATGTTTATTTACCCTATAAATTTTCAAAGGACAGAAGTTAAAATATCATCTTTAGGAAATAAACAAATGTGAAACGTAGCACTCCTAAATCGACGGGGAGATGCAACATTATTAACATAAGCAAAATACAAAAGAAAAATGAGTCATCAACACAAAAATACAAACTTTCACTTCAAATGACAATGCAAAAACAAACCCTCTTCTTTATGCTTAGGGATAACAAAAAATTCCTAAAAATATCTTCTATAGGAATCAAATACATGTTAGACATATACATCATCACAAGTTCACTTCGCCAACATATTGAAAATTTGTACTTTTCTTTTTTTTCTCAAATTTAAACCTCTCTTTCGGTTGAGCGCCTCTACTTTGATTAACCCTTATTATAGTACCAGACTGAAACACATTAAAATGGCAAACCCTCCAGGGTTCTCCGGTTCAGTGAATCAACCTTGCAAATCACCTGGTGCAAGTTGTTTGTTGTCGCAGTTCCGGCCGCCACAAGCAAAACAGTTGACAAAAGAATAACCACCTTGATGATATACATGTGAACAATGGCCAACGTCAAGCACACATCAACAACTTCGACAATCCGTTTCGCATTAACCGCCTCCTAATGTAGTTCTAAACAACAACAAACAATAGTATTTAGAAAATCTTGCGGACAAGGTTTTCCAAATACTTTTGTCTGTTGATGTTCGTCACTACAAATGGCCGGTCACGGCCTTTCAAATATCATTGTTTGTCGACATGAACAATCCAAATGAGCGATCAACATTCCTCTCGAATCTACAAATTAAAGATTTCATATGCTACTTGTTGTACACATGACAAACGAAAAAGAAAATCAAACAAGCAAGAACATAAGATATTTAACGAGGTTCAGCATGTGCTTACATCCTCAGGGAGCAAAGAGCGGTTGTTTTCTTTTATTCAATCGATGGTCCTTAGATTACAAATAACACACCTATTTATAGACCTGAATACATGGTCACCAAGAAACCTTATTCAATAAGATCTCCTACTTAAAATAGATTTTTACTCATATAAGTAACCCTACCCGGTGCAATTACAAAGATACCTCATACCGTATCGCGGGGACTTCGCCCCCGTACCCCCAACCCGCTTAATCCAAGCCCACCGAAAACTCGAGTACTCCTTTGATGGACAGATGCTCCCACTCCATCATATGTTCTTTATAGTATATGAGCCATTCTTAACACTACTCATCTACGCAAGCCACAAACCCAACAATACATACAATGATATAGAGAAAAAGTTATAGGAGAAAGAATATACTACCCACGAGTTAGGTTACAAAAACTCGAGACCAAAGAATTCCTATTTATAATACAAAATAAAAGCCAAGGCTAGACGTTTAAAGTTCAAATCTCAGAAACTGCTGCGAGAAGCAGTTAATTCCGAGATTTTGAAATCTTGAATTGACGTATCAAATCTCGCAACCTTGAAACTTCCAATCCATAAATGCACCAGTCAAAACGTGCACATATTGCAACCAATCTAAACCTCTCTCCATACAATAAAAAATGTGTCGTCCAATCACAAATGAAAATAAAACAACCACTCACTGCTAAAGTCGCCCAAGCAGACCAATGGATATGAAACACAAAGAATCTGACAAATGTTTATTCACCCATAGAACAATAAAACTATATACATATAATATAACTCACAGTCGAACCAGCCATATAAACTTCGCAACAAACGTTAATGAATGTTACTTACCGCTCCCAAAAACAAACGCAAGAGACCCAAACACACACAAATTGTAATTAGCAAATAATTTGTTTATTATATAACTCAGCATCTATAATGCACATTCCGACAAAACTCAAAAGGAACAATGTCAAAGTTAAGACTCAAGATGTGTATGCCTTAACAACATCAATTTTAGATAAATGAAAACAAGTGAAAATAATGACTTTCACAATTTTTTCTCCTTCAGATAGACTCTCAGAGCATGAATCGCATCAAACACCACACAATAACATAAAAACTATACAGCCCCCCGGAGCCACTCGTTGCTTTAGTATTTGTGAAACCGATATTTTAATGTTGATATAACTAAAGAGCCTAAGGACTAAATTGAAAATGTGACAACAAATTTTTAAGTCCTCAAACCTCTCAATATGTTTTAAACAATTTGCCTAAAAGGGGGAGAAGTAATCTAAGAGCCAAAATTCGTTTTAAATGTTTAAAGTGTTTTTAAGTTTTAAACCTTGAATTCAAATCCTTAAATCCTTTTTAAAACTTTAAAAACCTATCTTAAATTGAGGGGGAGTTGGAATGTATTCAAAATTTTCGAAACTCTTAAAAATTCTAACTTTGGTTTTGTTATATCAAAAAGGGGGAGATTGTGAAACCGATATTTTAATTTTGATATAACTAAAGAACCTAAGGACTAAATTGAAAATGTGAAAACGAATTTTTAAGTCGTCAAACCTCTTTATATGTTTTAAACAATTTGCATAAGTTAAAAACCAAATTTATCAAATGTTTTCTAAGTGTTCTCAAAGCCTAAACGGTGATTTTCGAGTCACCATTTCGAAACGGCCTTAGGCGTTTCGAAACAGTTTTGAAACTGTGAGTCCATGTTTCGAAACGGGTATCGAAACGATTTCAACACTGCCAACCCGTGTTTCGAAACAAGTTTCGAAACGGCTTTAGAACAATGAGACACCGTATCGAAACGACATCCGGTGTTTCGAAATGGGTATCGAAACGATTTCAACACTGCCAACCCGTGTTTCGAAACAAGTTTCGAAACGGCTTTAGAACAATGAGACACCGTATCGAAACGACATCCGGTGTTTCGAAACGGCTTTAAAATTGATTTGAAAAATATGACCGTTGAATGTTTTTAACTGATTTTTAACAAATCGTTAAGGCGTATCAAAACGATCTCAAGTCATTTCGATACGATCCTTGACAGTGGCAAAATGTTTCGAAACCAGTTTCGAAATGATTCTTAGCGTATCGAAACAGGTCTGGTCGTTTCGATACGGGCTCTTAAATGCACTTCAACGGCTCTTTCTATTTTGGTCTGTTTCAAAACAGAGTTGGGCGTTTCGAAATGGTTGGTTGCAGACTGCATTTATGGAGGGGAGATAACACCCCCCCCCCAACAGCTCTATTGATGAATGCAACAACCACAACGGCTAGAAATCAATAAGAAGGTATAAAAGAGACCTCTAAAAGCCTCAGCAATAACTATTGATCCAAAAGCAAACATCCAAACATCAAATCCAAGCACTTGTGCCTAAATCCCATTATTGTCTTGCAACCCCAATTGTATTTTTCATTCTTATCATTTCAATTGGGTTGAGTGCTTGTAATTGGGCTACAATTTGTATTGAGAGATACTTGCTTAGCCAACAAATTCTTTGTTTCAATTGTGTGAGGATTGAGTCAAATTTTGGGTAGAAAATTTGACTGAAAAATTGTAAGGGTTACCTTCTAGCCTAGAAAAGGGGAAGAGAAATTAGTGGAATTGTTGCAAATCCTTAGTGAAGCTAAGGTAGTGGATGTAGAGTTCATTTGGAACTTGAACCACTCTAAAATTCCTTGTCTACCTTTTTATTTGCAATTTCCACCACCAAGAACTTTTAAAATCCAATTCACCCCCTCTTGGTTTAGTTCGATCATTCGATCCACTCAACAATTGGTATCAGAGCCTACCTCTTTGAGGATTAACAACCACAAGAGGAGATTCTAGGAAGAGTGTGATCATCCAAAATCAAGAGATAGCATCTACCTCCGGTTCGAGCATGTATGAGTCTCATTCCACTACAAAACCACCCTTCTTCAATGGTGACAACTATCCGTTTTGGAAGAATAGAATGCGCCTCTTTATCAAGTTCAACGACTACTTGGTTTGGGATGTCATTGAAGATGGCCCCTACATTCCATTGAAGCAAGATAGTGAAGGGAAGATGATTTTGAAGAAAAAGGTGGAGATGAGTGAAGAAGAAAGGAAGAAGATCCAAATAAATGACAAAGCTCTCCACATGCTCTTTTGCTCTTTCGGTCCGGACATCTACTCCAAAGTATCATCCATTGAGAGTGCCAAAGAAGTGTGGGATACTCTTGAGACCACCTATGAGGGAACCAACGATGTCAAGGAAACTAAGATTGGAATTCTTAATCCTAGTTATGAGAATTTCAAGATGGAACCCGATGAGACAGTGTCCAAGATGTTTGATCGCTTCTCTACCATAGTCAATGGGCTCAAAGGATTTGGAGAGACAATACCGGAAGACAAGCTTGTTCGGAAGCTACTCTACTCACTTCCCGAATCTTGGGATGGGAAGAGAACCGCCATCATAAAAGCTAAAAATTTGAAGACTTTAAAGCTTGATGAGCTAGTGGGTTCTCTCCTTACTCATGAGATTATGAAGCAAGGAAGGGAAGAAGAGAATAAGAAGGAAGAGAAGAGAGTAGAAAAGCTAGAGGTGGAAAAGAAGAAGAAGAAGATGGGAATAGCTCTCAAAGCTTCTTTACTTGAGGAGAGCTCTTCTAGTGAGGAGGATGAGCTAGAAGAATTGGCTATGATAGCCAAACGATTCTCACGCTTTATGAGGTCCAACCGGGGAAGAAAAATTCAAAGAAAGATGGACTTCAAAGGTAAGAACAAAGAAGAAGAAAGGGATCAAATCATTTGCTTCGAGTGCAATAAACCCGGCCACATACGCTCGTAGTGCCCTCAACTCAAGAAGAAGGGCTTTGAGAAGAAGAAGAAGCTCAAAGCCAAGCTTGCTACTTGGAGTGATGAGGAGTCAACTGAGGATGACGAACAAGAAGTGGTCAACCTTTGCCTCATAGAACTTAAGGAAGATTCCTCCATGGTAACATCTAACTCATCATCTTTAGATTTTACATATGATGAATTAAATGATGCATATGATGAGTTGCAAGAGGTCTATGATGAATTAGTTGAGAAATACAAGGAGTCGGTCATTAGGAATAAGAAAATTATTTCGGAACTAAATGATAAAAATGACTCACTCTCTCAAGCTAATTTAAAATTTGAGAAAAAGATATTAGGGTTGAAAGATGAACTAAAATTCTTCCAAGATGAAAATATTGACCTTAATAATCTTTTATCTCAATGTAATAGTGAACACCAAAAGGTGTTAGATGAGCTAAATAAGCTCAAAGAGTCTTTTAAAAATGTTGGTAGTGTGAAGCATGAAATAAGTGAATCTTCAAAAACAAACCAACCTAGGAAAAAGTCTAATTACTACAAACAAGGTAGCTTTCCTAGACATAGTAGAACTAAAAGGATTAGAAGTATATGGGTTCCTAAGGAAATTGTAAAATCTAAGAACATTTTTGCTATGTCATCTTGGATTCCTAAGGGAACCAAGTTATTGGGAGCTAACACTCATGGACCCAAAATGATTTGGGTACCAAAAACAAAAGTTTAATATATTTGTTTGTAGGGGGCATTGCTACAAGACCAAAACACAAAGTCAAAACTCATGGTACCTTGATAGTGGATGCTCGAGGCATATGACCGGAGACAAGAGTAGATTCATGGATCTAAAGCCAAAAAGTGGAGGAGTGGTGACATTTGGTGACAACTCCAAAGGCCACATTAAAGGTATTGGCTCCATAGGTAATCACTCTACTATTCTTATTGAAAATGTCTTGTATGTCGATGGTCTTAAACATAACTTGTTGAGCATAAGTCAATTGTGTGATAAAGGATTTAATGTTTTATTTGATAAAAAGGGGTGCAAAATTGTTGACATTAAATCTAATAATATTATGCTCATAGGTCATCGCATAGGTAACATATACATGGTGCATCTAGATGACATACATACATCTCATGCATGCTTAGTAGCTCAAAATGAAAATGATGCATGGTTGTGGCATAGGAAACTAGGACATGCTAGCATTAGTGTTTTGGAGAAACTAGTTTCCCTTGATCTAGTTAGAGGTTTACCCAAGATTAAGTTCTCAAACGATAAAATTTGTGATGCATGCTCTAAGGGTAAACAACATAAGTCTTCCTTTAAATTCATTAATGATGTTTCTACTAGTAGATGTTTACAACTTATCCATATGGATTTATTTGGGCCAATTAGGACTATGAGCTTGGGTGGTAAATCTTATGCATTTGTACTTTTTGATGATTTTTCTAGATTTACTTGGGTTCTATTTTTAAGTACTAAAGATGAGGCTTTAGAAAAATTCATCACATTTTCAAAACTAACCCAAAATGATCTTGAACTTAGAATTTCTCATATTATAAGTGATCATGGAACCGAGTTTCAAATTTTAGGGTTTGAAGATTTTTTGAATGAAAATGGTATTAACCACAATTTTTCGGCTCCTCGAACTCCTCAACAAAATGGGGTAGTTGAGAGGAAAAATAGAACTTTATAAGAAATGGCTAGAACCATGCTTTGTGAAAAATAATTTACCTAAATATTTTTGGGCGGAAGCCACAAACACCGCTTGTTATATTGTTAACCGAGTAATGATTAGGCCAATTTTAAAGAAAACACCTTATGAGATTCTAAAATCTTAAAAGCCTAACATTAGCTATTTTCATCCTTTTGGTTGCAAGTGTTTTGTTTTAAATAATGGAAAAGACAACTTAGGTAAATTTGATGCAAAAAGTGATGAAGCTATTTTCATAGGATACTCTTTAACCTCTAAAGCCTATCGAGTATTTAACAAGAGAACTTTAGTAGTAGAAGAATCTATACATGTTGTATTTGATGATAACCTCCTTCCAAGGAAGGATTCTTGTGATGATGATGATGTAGGAATCATAAATGCCTTTGATTGAGGACAAACTTCAAAGGAGGGTGAGATTCCAACAAAATAAGAGGACACACAAGATCCACCACTTGAAGCCTTGAAGGACTTGGCTCTTGAGGAAAAGGAAGTGGGCTACCCAAGGGAGTTCAACTATGTCAAATATGGTGAAATCTTGGGTGATCCATCCAAGGGGGTAACCACTCGATCTTCTCTTAGATTAATGAATCATGTTGCATTTATCACATGCATAGAGCCTAAGAATATAAAAGAAACATTAAAAGATGATTTTTGGATTATGGCTATGCAAGAAGAGTTAAATCAATTTGAGACAAGTAACGTTTGGACATTAGTTGATAGGCCTAGTAATCAATCTACCATAGGAACTAAATGGGTCTTTAGGAACAAGCTAGATGAGAGTGGTAACATTGTGAGAAATAAAGCTAGACTAGTAGCACAAGGTTACACTCAAGAAGAAGGAATAGATTTTGATGAAACCTATGCACCCGTAGCTAGAATGGAAGCCATTAGGATGTTACTTGCATATGCATGTTATCATGATTTCAAGCTCTTTCAAATGGATGTTAAAAGTGCGTTTTTAAATGGTTTTATAAATGAGGAAGTGTATGTGGAACAACCACCGGGTTTTGAAGACTCAAAATTTCCAAATCATGTTTTCAAACTCACTAAAGCTCTTTATGGTTTAAAACAAGCTCCTAGAGCTTGGTATGAAAGGCTTTCAAACATTTTAATTGAAAAGGGTTTTGAAAAAGGCAAGGTGGACACTACACTTTTTATAAAAAGGTATAAAAATGACATCTTAGTAGTACAAATTTATGTTGATGATATTATTTTTGGTTCTACTAACGAATGTCATTGCAAAGAGTTTGCTAAGCTAATGCAAGGTGAATTTGAGATGAGCATGATGGGGGAGCTCTCATTCTTTTTGGGACTCCAAATCAAGCAAAGGAAGGATGACACCTTCATCAATCAAGCAAAGTACATAAAGGATATGCTCAAGAAGTTTGGCTTGGAGAATGCAAAGCCTCAAACCACACCTATGAGCTCATCTACAAAGCTTGACAAAGATGAAGGAGGTAAGTGTGTTGACTCTAAGCTTTTTCGTTCTATGATTGGATCATTGCTTTACCTTACCGCAAGTAGACCGGATATTTTGTTTAGTGTTTGCTTGTGTGCTAGGTTTCAAGCTAGTCCTAGAGAGTCTCACCTTATAGTCGTTAAGAGAATCTTTAGGTACCTTAGAGATACTCATTGTCTAAGTCTTTGGTACCCTAGAGAATCCACCTTCAACCGCCATGCTTATTCGGATGCGGATTATGGGGGATGTAAAATCGAAAGGAAGAGTACTTCGGGAACTTGTCAATTCCTAGGTAGTATGCTCATATCTTGGTTCTCTAAGAAACAAAATAGTGTAGCCTTATCTACCACCGAAGTCGAGTACATATCCTTAGGGAGTTGTTGTGCTCAAATCCTTTGGATGAAGCAACAACTCTTAGATTATGGTATTAAAGTTGAAACCATACCCCTTAAATGTGATAACACTAGTGCTATATGTTTGACAAAAAATCCCATCCAACACTCTAGAACCAAACACATAGAAATAAGGCATCATTTCATTAGGGATCATGTCCTTAAAGAAGATGTGGTTATAGAGTATGTTGACACCTTAAATCAATTAGCGGACATATTTACAAAACCTTTAGACAGAGAGCGTTTTTGGTCCCTTAGGAGAGAGTTAGGTCTAACTAGCCTATCTTGACCTTTTAGGACCTATTTTGTGCTTAAAATTGCTTGATCTTGTGAAATGCCATGTTTATGTGTTTTTACTCCTAATTTCATCCATGCCTATAGCTAGGGGGAGTATGTTTATGTTTGCATATGTTTTTTCTGCTCATTCGTGTCATTCATGCAAGATAGGACTTAGAAAATCCCATTTTTCTGCACTTTTAGAGCCTCATCTGCACTTACAGGCCCAGGTGTATCGAAACGGGTCCACCTATTTCGATACGGTTGCTTTAAATTTCTATCTAGGAAAAGGGTGTTTCGAAACGTCTTCCAAGGGTTTCGAAACATTTTTGCTACTGCCAAGGGGTGTATCGAAACAAGTTTCAATACGACTCAGTGGAGTTTCGATACGGTCAAACCCGTATCAAAACGGTCAGCTGGAGTTGAAAAGTCGGTCAATCTTTCGTGCCCGCGTTTCGAAACGGTCGACACCGTTCCAAAACGGGTTCGCGGACTGTTTTAAAGGGGCTTTAATGTTACAGTTTAACCTAAATTAAAACTCTCCAAAAAACCCTAAAAACCCTAGAATCGATTTTTCCTATAAAAACCCTATAAACCTCATTGTTTTTCACCAAATCTTGAGGGATTTTTCTCTTAAACACAAGTCTAAGCAAGCATCAACATTATTGTGCAAGGATTTTCATCTATTCATCTAAAATCCCAATTTAAGGTATTTTTCATCTTTTTCTTTTTCCTTCAATTTGTATTCGAATCTTAGGTTAGAAAATTTTAATTTTGTATAGTTTATGTGTTTTGATACTTGGGTTTTTCAAATCTTGTAAAAAAATTTCAAAATCTTCAAAAAAAATTATTCGAATATATATGTTTACACTCGTATTTTTCTTTACTGTTTTTCTCTTAAATTTTTTTTGTTTTGTTTTGTATATTTGTTTTTAAAATTTGTTTTTAAACCTAAGTGTGATTTATCATTGGATTGAATTACGAAATCTCATGCATACACTTAAACGTGTTTTCAAATCGCTTGCTTTATGTTTTTAGGATGGCTACGGAGAATGTTAACAAAAAGCGTAAGACCGGTCAATCAAGTGAATCAAGTATTCGTCCTAATCTCACTCAGCTTTTTCAAAAAAGTCTTCGAACTCAGGAGATGAGGGATCGGTTCACTTATGTCAAGGAGTATGAAGTTCGTCGTGAGCGTGTTGTTGATCTCACATTTCTTGACTCCGAGCGCTTTCTCTTTCACTACCTCGACCGTTTGAGAGAATGGGGATTCCCTGGATTGATGAGTATCCCAGATATTTGCTACAAGCACATGGTCCTTCTCTTTTACTCAATTGCTCAATTTATCAATAATGAAGACAATTCCGAAGTTGTTGGGCTTGAGTCTACTATCTTGGGAAAGAGGATTGTCATTGACATCCCTTATTTGGAGACTACCTTTGGTTTTAAGGACGAAGTAATTGACAATGAGAGTCACTTTGGTTCTCACACCGGTTCGGTGCTTACCTTGGATGCTCACGATAGGTTTATCCACTTGATCGTCTCATGGTTTCTTCGCCCCTCAGGAGGGAAATTTTCTCACATTCGTCAAGTAGACTATTTTTGGCTTGAATGTTTCTGTCGTGGTGAGCGCCCTAATCTTGTTAAGATCATGTTTGCCGAGATTGTCAATAATGTTAAGCTTCGTGACACCGATGCACTTAAATCTTTCACTTATGGAATTTTTTTAAGCTACATCTTTGGCAAGCTTAATCTTGATTGCACCTACGACTCTCCGGAACCCCGCAAGTCAAAAATTGGTGCATCTTCTCTCTGAAGGTCCAGATTTTGCAATGTAAACAATGGGTATTGGGAACGTGTTGATAGGGAAGCACCTCCACCTCAAGTTGAACCTCAACCACAAGCTCCAGTTGCGAACAATGAAGCTCTCACGGCTTTTCTTACCAAGCGGTTCAACACTTTGGACACTAATATGTCTCGAGGTTTTAGTGCTATCAACACACGGTTGCAATCCGTAGAGGATTGTCTCCTTGCGAATGAGAATCGCCTCACATCCATTGAGAATCAACACTCGGCCATGGATATGTCCTCCACCTTTTATGGCCAATGGATGAATTTTCGTCGTTCTCAAGCCAAGAGCGATGATGAGTCCATGGATGATGATGGTGACGACGATGAGGCTTAGGATACTCATGACATATCATATTAGCTATGCATTTTAGGATTAAGTTTGCATCTTTATTTTCATTATGCTTTATGAACATATGCTTTTGATTTTATTTAGGATTATGCTTTGAACTTATTGTTTAAGATTTATGTTTTGGATATTTTAATTTTATGAATTAATATTATTGTTGCTTATTGCTTATTGATTATTGCTTTTAACCCTATCTCTTCTCTTTGAGCCTTGTTTATTATTTTGATCTAACAAAAAGGGGGAGAAGTAATCGAAGAGCCAAAATTCGTTTTAAATGTTTAAAGTGTTTTTAAGTTTTAAACCTTGAATTCAAATCCTTAAATCCTTTTTAAAACTTTAAAAACCTATCTTAAATTGAGGGGGAGTTAGAATGTATTCAAAATTTTCAAAACTCTTAAAAATTCTAACTTTGGTTTTGTTATATCAAAAATGGGGAGATTGTGAAACCGATATTTTAATTTTTGATATAACTAAAGAACCTAAGGACAAAATTGAAAATGTGAAAACAAATTTTTAAGTCGTCAAACCTCTTTATATGTTTTAAACAATTTGCCTAAGTTAAAAACAAAATTTATCAAATGTTTTCTAAGTGTTCTCAAAGCCTAAACAGTGATTTTCGAGTCACCATTTCGAAATGGCCTTGGGCGTTTCGAAACAGTTTTGAAATTGTGAGTCCATGTTTCGAAACGGGTATCAAAACGATTTCAACATTGCCAACCCGTGTTTCGAAACAAGTTTCGAAACGGCTTTAGAACAATGAGACATCGTATCGAAACGACATTCGGTGTTTCGAAACGGCTTTAAAATTGATTTGAAAAATATGACCGTTGAATGTTTTTAACTGATTTTTAACAAACCGTTAAGGCGTATCGAAACGATCTCAAGCCGTTTCGATACGATCCTTGACAGTGGCAAAATGTTTCCAAACCAGTTTCGAAACGGTTCTTAGCGTATCGAAACAGGTCTAACCGTTTTGATACGGGCTCTTAAATGCACTTCAACGGCTCTTTCTATTTTGTTCTGTTTCGAAACAGAGTCGGGCGTTTCGAAATGATTGGTTGCAGACTGCATTTATGGAGGGGAAATAACACCCCCAACGGCTCTATTGATGAATGCAACAACCACAACGGCTAGAAATCAATGAGAATGTATAAAAGGGACCTCTAAAAGCCTCAGCAACAACTATTGCTCCAAAAGCAAACATCCAAACATCAAATCCAAGCATTTGTGCCTAAATCCCATTATTTTCTTTTAATCCCAATTGTATTTTTCATTCTTATCATTTCAATTGGGTTGAGTGCCTGTAATTGGGCTACAATTTGTATTGAGAGATACTTGCTTAGCCAACAAATTCTTTGTTTCAATTGTGTGAGGATTGGGTCAAATTTTGGGTAGAAAATTTGACCGAAAAATTGTAAGGGTTACCTCCTTAGCCTAGAAAAGGGGAAGAGCAATTAGTGGAATTGTTGCAAATCCTTAGTGAAGCTAAGGTAGTGGATGTAGAGTTCATTTGGATCTTGAACCACTCTAAAATTCCTTGTCTACCTTTTTATTTGCAATTTCCACCACCAAGAACTTTAAAAATCCAATTCACCCCCCCCCCCTCTTGGTTTAGTTCGATCATCCGATCCACTCAACAGTATTATTCACAACAAAATCACCAATGATGTCAGTAGGGTCATTCACAGGCGTTGGCATACTTGGTTCCCCTATATGAGGAGATACCACTTCCTTATAGTCTGCAACAAAGCTTTCCCAAGAAGATCCAGAAGGATTCCTAAATCCTAACATCAAAATCCGCAGCTACCTCGCAAAGAGCTTTAAAGTCCACGTTGGTCACTTTAAAAGGACTGTGTGCTACTTGAAAATTCATAATAGCAGCATTACATGTCTTCTCCATCCCTACAATCATCAAAGCAGAGGTTGTAACACCCGGGTTTAGGGGTTAGGTGAAAATAATTTTTTTATATTATTTGGGCTCGGTTTTATGATTTAGATAATGATCTTTGGGCCCCGTATTCTCAAAACAGATGATGTTATGTTGGACTTATGTTAAACCAAGCCCAAAAACCATGGATTTCATACTATTGATATTTTCCTTATTCATTAAGGGTAAATGGGTCTTTTGATTTTAAAAAAATAAAACAAACAACTAAAATACCAAAATTTCACTCATCTTCTCCCTCTCTCAACAAAAACCCACGACAAACTCCCCCTCCATTGTAGTGCATTATTCCATCACATTTCCTCTCCATTTCAACTCGGTTTTGGAAGGTAACGATATTTTTGACTTCCCCTCATCTCCCTCTCCATGAAAGTACCTTTTATTTTCATTTTCATGAAGGTTTTAGAAAATGAAAGTTTTGAATATTTTGATTAAAAATGAGATCTTTATGTTGATAAATGAAATGTTTTGATTTGATATGCTTAGTTATGGTATATAGAGGTCAAATGGTATATCATATGTGAATTTCAAATGATTTTGGGCAATTTTCGGAATTGGGTTTCAAGGGGGGTTTTGGAGGGTTTTAAAGTGGTTTTTGGGGTTGTTTAATGTTGGATTTTGGGGGCTGTTGGTAGTATGATATATGAGGGTCACTTTGGGTGTATTTGATGGTTGTTTGGATGCTTGAAATGGAAGATTTCAGAGGGTTTTAGGGGCAGCTCAGGAATTCTGTTTTGGGCTTGTTTTTGAGTGTTGGATGCTTGAAAATGTTGATCCGGGTTAGTTCCGATGATGAGATATTGATTGTGAATGTTTTGTTTGTGTTTGGGCATCGGTGAAGCATCGGAAGTGAATCTGGGAAGTTGGAGGTGGTTGCTTGCTTGGTCTTTGAGCTTGGAAGTTAGGTGAGTGGTTAATTGTTTTAAACGGTTTTAAAATGGTTGGTTCGAGCATTTGGACTAGGTTGGGCTTGGTAGACCCACCTAGAGTTAGGATTAGGGTGGTAGCCTAATCCTAAACTTGATCTAGAGCCTTTGGATGAACTCATTTATGTGGTTGTGTATGTCTCGTATGAAATGTGATATGAATGCTTATGTATATTGTATTATACATGTGAGATGAGATATGACTTGTGATGCTTGAGACATGCATGATGGTGGTTGTTGGTGAGTACGTGCTAAGCACGGAAATGATTGGAATGAGTGGAATCCCATCGACGGGGCGTGAGGATGAGTGGAATCCCCTCCGCGAGACCGGTGATAAGTGTAATCCCACCGTGAGGTAATGTGGTTGTTGGATGTGAGTTCCAACCTGTCTATCTGCGTATTCGGGACATAGCTAGGTGCCAATGTTGATTGATAAGTATATTCATGTGTTGAGGTTTATGATCTTTAATGGGATGCTTGAATGTGATTACATGTATTGTGGAGTTGAGCTTATGATCATGGCATTTATATTGTATATTGCTCATGCATCTTTATCTTGTGGCTCTTATGGATCCTTGGAATGTTTGTGTTTTACCTTGGCTAGATCGTGCTCGGACCCTGCAATGTTGAGGTTTGTTTTTAGAGCTTACCCTCACTAAGCATCATTGCTTACGCTCTCTTTGTTCAACATTGCAGATCCTTAGTTCGCGGTTTGCTCGAGCAAGTGGAGGGCCTCCAAGTGTGGTTGTTAGCCTTGAGTACTTCAAGTATGAGTTTTTAATGTTGAACATGTATTAGTTAAGCAATGGGACATGTGTCATTTTGGTGGATGGTTGTTAGTTTTGTAGGAGCTTGTTTAGACTCCTTGATATCTTGCTTTTGTATGGCTTGTGTGGCCATGTTGAATTGTAACCCATGCCTAAATTGCTTATTATGAATGTTAGCCTTGAGCCTTAGAGGTTGCCTTTATGTTTGAATGTTGTTGTGTGATTGCATGACTTGTGATGTCTTGCCTTAGTGTTTAGACTTGTCTTAATCTTGTTGAAGCATGCTAATATAGTTGGGTTGCCTTAAGTTTAATTGTTATGGTGTTGTAGGGTGTTTTGGTGGTGTTTTGGGGCACCCTTGTGCCTTAAAACAGCCAAAATGGAGTCTGCAGCCAGGGGCGTATCGAAACGGGTCACCCTGTTTCGATACAGTCCCTTTGCAATTGGCCTGCCATTTCGAAACGGATGGGCGTCGTTTCGGAACATTTTTGCTACTGGAATTTTGAGAAATTGGCGAGATAAAGGCATTCCGAAACGGGCCTTTGATGTTCCAAAACGATCAAATATCGTTGACCACGAGAAGTTGACCGTTAGGGTCGTTTCGATACGGGTCACCCCTGTTTCGAAACGGTCACCCTATGGTTGACCCTGGCCTGTTGACTAAGTCAAGGCGTTTCGGAACACCCTGAGGGCGTTTCGAAACGGCCTGCTGTAAAGAGCTAAAATGAGTTGTTTAATGTATTGGCTGATTGGAGTATGTTACATTGTTTGTATTATCCGCTGCGGTGCTTCACATAGGATTTAATTATGCCTATAGACAAGATAAAATAAAAAAGAAATTTTCTGGGTCGTTAACCGAGGGGGAACCTTAACGGGTTTCGCTTCGGTTTTCCCCGTGTGGCCCACTCGGATCGGTCATCCGACCAGACCGGGACGATGGGGTTACACTTGTTGGTATCAGAACCTAAGGTTACCGAGACCTTGGGCAGGTAAGTGAGGTAAGTTCAAGTTTTTGATTGATATGCACGGTGTTTGCTTGCCTTGTAAGAATGATTGCTTGTATGACAAGTATGTTGAATTGTTTTATTTCGAAGCATGTGTGTAAGAGTCTCATTGCTACTATTACATTGGAAAAATGATTTTTAAGTGAGGGAACGTACTTGAACACTTGGAAGTCTTGCCTTGCTAACCCAGCTTGTATGTTTTGTTGTTGTGGTTGTAGTTGATATCTGTGAGAGCGATGTCTAGACCGAGAGGTAGGCCGAGAGTGGTTCGTCAGGAACCACGGGTTGCGGCTCCTGTTGAGCCGGCAGTTGGTGTGGAGGCTCACATAGAAGGGCCGGTGGCCGCGGGAGTTGGCGCTCCACCACCACCTCCACCACCACCACCTCCTCCACCTGGAGTTGGGGGCGAGGATGGAGCTGGAGGAGATGGACCTTAGGGTGGCCAAGGTGGCCAAGGTCCAGCTGGAATTGATATGACCCCGCTAGTGCAAGCGATAGCGGGAGCATTTCAGGCCGCAGTTGAGGGAGCTCAGGCTGCATCTCAGCCTAGGTGTGACGATGCTAGTCTACCTTTGGAGAGGCTCCGTAGCTTGGGGGCCGAGGAGTTTAGAGGATCTACTCCTAAGAGGTCGGAGTTATGGTTGGAGAAGACAGTTCGTATCTTGGCTCAGATGGGTTGTGCGGGCGCACGTAGATTGGGTTGTGTGATCTCGTTGCTTCAGGGTGATGCCTACACCTGGTGGGTCACCATTACTACTTGGGTTCCAGAGGCAGAGATAGATTGGGATTTCTTTGAGTCCACTTTATGGAAAAGGTACTTGGGACCGAGGTACCTAGATGAGAAGAAGCGAGAGTTCATGGCTCTTACTCAGGGGGAGGCTTCTGTGACTGATTATGAGATCTGCTTTGTTCGCTTGAGTCAGTATACCCCAGAGTTGGTTCCTACTGAAGTGGAACGCTGTAACCGATTCCGCTATGGATTGAATGAAGAGGTCAAGAGGGCCAAGGATTTAGAGCATAGTTTGGGTTCGGCCAAACGATCTGGTGGTTCCAGTTCTGGTAAGAGGCATAACCACTTTGATGGTAGAGACGCCAAGAGGCACAGAGGTGGCGGACATCAGTTTGATCATAGACGTGGCGGTGGCCACCATGGTAGGGGTCATCAGGGCCATAGAGGAGGAGGGCGTTTGCCCGAGTGTACCCGTTGTGGGAGACAGCACGCTGGTGAGTGTTGGGGTAACTTTCATGCTTGTTGGAACTGTGGTTCGAGAGACCACTTTAGGAGGGATTGTCCGCATCAGGCAGCTCAGGCACCGAACATTGCTCAGGCTCCTGCGAGAGCGAATGATTTTCAGAGAGGTCGTGGGCGCGGTCGTGGCTACTTCCAGCCTAGGGCTGATGCACCTAGGGTAGATGCTCAGAGGAATCTTGCTCATGTTGTGGCTGTGCAGCCAGAGACGGGAGGACCAGCGAGGGTCTATGCTCAAAGAGAGGCCGGGAACGACACTGATGTGATAGCAGGTAATTTCGAGTTACAGTCTATGTCTTTGCTTTCTTTGGTTGATTCGGGTTCTACGCATTCCTACATTTTGAGTGAGCATGCACAGAAGTTAGATATCCCTGTTGAGATCTTAGATGTAGGTATGCATGTTACTAGTTCTTTTGGTGAGACAGTTGTGGTTAGACGTATGTATAGGAGGTGTCCACTGAAGATTCAGGGTCATGTGTTCTCAGTTGATATGATGGAACTTCCTTTCTATGGTTTTGATATTATTCTGGGTATGGACTGGTTGGTTGAGCATCGGGCTAGTGTGGATTTTGAGACAAAGAGAATTTCTTTGAAGCTTTCTGATGACTACGAGGTAGTAGTAGTAGGCGAGAACATTAAGTTCTTGTCTAATGTGGTGTCAGCTTTAGAGGCTCATAGGTTGATGGACTCGGGATGTGGGGCTTATTTAGCTTATGTTATGAATCCGGATATGAGTGAAGCTAGACCGAAAGATATCAGAACAGTGTGTGACTTTCCAGATGTGTTTCCTGAAGAGTTGTCGGGTTTGCCTCCTAACAGAGATGTTGAGTTTGTGATTGAGACAGTTTCAGGATCTAATCCAGTTTCGATAGCTCCGTATCGTATGGCTCCGAAAGAATTGAAAGAATTGAAGAGTCAGTTGCAAGAATTATTAGACTGTGGTTTCATTAGGCCCAGTAGTTCTCTGTGGGGTGCTCCCGTGTTGTTTGTGAAAAAGAAAGATGGTAGCATGCGCATGTGTATTGACTATAGACAGTTGAATCAGTTGACCGTGAAGAACAAGTATCCGTTGCCTCGTATAGATGATTTGTTTGATCAGTTGGGAGGTGCTTCAGTGTTCTCGAAGATAGATTTGAGATCCATGTACTATCAGTTGAAGGTGAAAGAATGTGATGTTCCGAAGACATTTTTAGGACTAGATATGGTCACTATGAGTTTCTTGTGATGCCATTTGGGCTCACGAATGCACCAGCAGCATTCATAGACATGATGAACAGAATTTTTAGAGACTATCTAGACCGTTTTGTAGTTGTTTTCATTGATGACATACTTGTGTACTCGAAGACAGAAGAAGAGCACGATGAGCACTTGAGATTTGTTTTACAGAGATTGTTGAGCAACCAGTTGTATGCGAAGCTTAGTAAATGTGAGTTCTGGATTTGAGAGGTTGTATTTCTTGGCCATATTGTTTCGACCGAAGGTATCTGAGTTGATCCATCGAAGATTGAGGCTATTGTTGAGTGGAAACAACCTAAGTCCGTGACCGAGATTAGGAGTTTCTTAGGATTAGCCGGTTACTATAGGAGATTTGTTGATGGTTTCTCTAGAGTAGCTGCTCCTTTGACTAAATTGTTGCAAAAAGGAGTCAAATTTGAATGGTCAGATGCAAGACAGAAGGCCTTTGAGAAATTGAAAGAAGCTTTAACGAATGCTCCAGTGTTAGTGCAACCTGTTTCAGGTAAGGAGTTTGTGATTTACAGTGATGCTTCTTACGTAGGCTTAGGATGTGTTTTGATGCAAGATAAGAGAGTTGTTGCTTATGCTTCTAGACAGTTGAAGATCCATGAGAAGAACTATCCTACTCATGACATAGAGCTAGCCGCAGTTGTGTTTGCATTGAAGATTTGGCGTCATTATTTGTATGGTGAGAAGTGTATAGTTTACACCGATCACAAGAGCTTGAAGTACCTGATGACACAGAAAGAGTTGAACTTGAGACAGAGAAGATGGCTAGAGTTGTTAAAAGATTATGATTTGACCATTGAGTACCATCCGGGTAAAGCAAATGTAGTAGCCGATGCTTTGAGTAGAAAAGTGGTCGTTGAGTTGAGAGCTATGTTTTCTAGATTGAGTGTGTCCGATGATGGTGGTTTGATCACCGAGTTGCAAGTGAAGCCTTCTTTGATTCAGCTGATTAGAGAGAAGCAATTGCAAGATGCGAGTTTAGTTCCTCATGTTCAGGACATAGCCGAGGGAAGACCAACCGAGTATAGTTTCAGTGGGGAGAACATGTTGTGCTTTAGAGATAGAATTGTTGTACCATAAGATGTTGAGCTGAGACGTCAGATTCTGAGTGAAGCACATTCAAGTCCCTTTTCTATGCATCCGGGTAGTACCAAAATGTACCGAGATTTGAAGAATTATTACTTCTGGGTTGGTTTGAAGAGAGATGTAGCCGAGTATGTGAGCCGTTGTATGGTTTGTCAGAGAGTGAAGGCAGAACATCAGGTTCCTTCAGGTTTGCTACAGCCTTTGAAGATTCCGGAATGGAAATGGGAGAGGATCACCATGGATTTTGTATCGGGGTTGCCTTTGTCTCCTTCGAAGAAGAACTCTATTTGGGTGATTGTTGATAGGTTCACTAAGTGTGCTCACTTCTTAGCAATGAACACTACGGATTCCTTAGACAAGTTGGAAAACTTGTACATCCGTGAGATTGTGAGACTTCACAGGGTTCCGAAGTCTATTGTTTCAGATAGGGATCCTAGATTTACTTCGAGATTCTGGGGTTGCTTGCATAGTGCATTAGGTAGCCGTTTGCATTTCAACACATCTTACCATCCTCAGTTCGATGGGCAGTCAGAGCGAGTGATACATATTCTTGAGGATATGCTTCATTGTTGTGTGATTGACTTCCAAGGTTCTTAGGAGAAGCACTTACCGTTGGTTGAGTTTGCTTACAACAACAGCTATCAGTCTAGTATTCAGATGGCACCTTATAAGGCTTTGTATGGTAGATAATGTAGGACTCCGATTTGTTGGGCCGAGACAGGTCAGAGATTGTTACCTATGCCAGACTTGCTTAAAGAGACTACCGAAAAAGTGAAGTTGATTTGTGACCGTTTGAAAGCAGCTTCCGATCGTCAGAAGTCTTATGCAGATTTGAAGAGGAAAGAGATTGAGTACTCAATGGGTGAGAAAGTGTTTCTGAAAGTATCTCCGTGGAAGAAGGTAATGAGATTTGGCCGGAAGGGCAAGTTGATCCCGAGGTTCATTGGTCCGTATGAGATAGTTGAGTGGATTGGGCCTGTAGCTTATCGTTTGAGGTTACCTTCTGAGTTAGAGAAGATCCATGATGTCTTTCATGTGTCTATGCTTAGGAGATATAGATAGGATCCTTCTCATGTGATGCCTGTTGAGGAGATAGAGTTAAATCCGGATTTGTCCTATAATGAAGAACCCGTTGAGATACTTGCTTCTGATAGCAAGGTGTTGCGTGGCAAGACCATAGAATTGGTCAAGGTGTTGTGGAGGCATATAGGTGTGGAAGAGGCCACGTGGGAGAGAAAAGCGGATATGGTTGAGCAGTTTCCGCATCTGTTTCCACCAGGTAATTTCGGGGACGAAATTCCTTAAGTGGGGGAGAGTTGTAACACCCGGGTTTAGGGGTTAGGTGAAAATAATATTTTAATATTATTTGGGCTCGATTTTATGATTTAGATAATGATCTTTGGGCCCCGTATTCTCAAAACAGATGATGTTATGTTGGACTTATGTTAAACCAAGCCCAAAAACCATGGATTTCATACTATTGATATTTTCCTTATTCATTAAGGGTAAATGGGTCTTTTGATTTTAAAAAAATAAAACAAAACAACTAAAATACCAAAATTTCACTCATCTTCTCCCTCTCTCAACAAAAACCCACGACAAACTCCCCCCTCCATTGTAGTGCACTATTCCATCACATTTCCTCTCCATTTCAACTCGGTTTTAGAAGGTAACGATATTTTTGACTTCCCCTCATCTCCCTCTCCATGAAAGTACCTTTTATTTTCGTTTTCATGAAGGTTTTAGAAAATGGAAGTTTTGAATATTTTGATTAAAAATGAGATCGTTATGTTGATAAATGAAATGTTTTGATTTGATATGCTTAGTTATGGTATATAGAGGTCAAATGGTATATCATATGTGAATTTCAAATGATTTTGGGCAATTTTCGGAATTGGGTTTCAAGGGGGTTTTTGGAGGGTTTTAAAGTGATTTTTGGGGTTGTTTAATGTTGGATTTTGGGAGCTGTTGGTAGTATGATATATGAGGGTCACTTTGGGTGTATTTGATGGTTGTTTGGATGCTTGAAATGGAAGATTTCAGTGGGTTTTAGGGGTAGCTCAGGAATTCTGTTTTGGGCTTGTTTTTGAGTGTTGGATGCTTGAAAATGTTGATCCGGGTTAGTTCCGATGATGAGATATTGATTGTGAATGTTTTGTTTGTGTTTGAGATTGAGATTGATTAGAATCGAGTTTGGGCATCGGTGAAGCATCAGAAGTGAATCCGGGAAGTTGAAGGTGGTTGCTTGCTTGGTCTTTAGGCTTGGAAGTTAGGTGAGCGGTTAATTGTTTTAAACGGTTTTAAAATGGTTGGTTCAAGCATTTGGACTAGGTTGGGCTTGGTAGACCCACCTAGAGTTAGGATTAGGGTGGTAGCCTAATCCTAAACTTGATCTAGAGCCTTTGGATGAACTCATTTATGTGGTTGTGTATGTCTCGTATGAAATGTGATATGAATGCTTATGTATATTGTATTATACATGTGAGATGAGATATGACTTGTGATGCTTGAGACATGCATGATGATGGTTGTTGGTGAGTACGTGCTAAGCACGGAAATGATTGGAATGAGTAATTTGAAATGAGTAAATGTTGGCACTAGTATACTTGAATACAAATGATCGATCATTAGGATGTTAGTGTGTACACATGAGTCAAAAGTCGCGCGTGGCCTTGGTGGCGTTGAGTCACCAAGGAGGAGTACGGGTTCGCCCGGAAATCGTATTTAAATATAGTCGGTGATGAGTGGAATCCCATCGACGGGGCGTGAGGATGAGTGGAATCCCCTCCGCGAGACCGGTGATGAGTGTAATCCCACCGTGAGGTAATGTGGTTGTTGGATGTGAGTTCCAACATGTCTATCCGCGTATTCGGGACATAGCTAGGTGCCAATGTTGATTGATAAGTATATCCATGTGTTGAGGTTTATGATCTTTAATGGGATGCTTGAATGTGATTACATGTATTATGGAGTTGAGCTTATGATCATGGCATTTATATTGTATATTTCTCATGCATCTTTATCTTGTGGCTCTTATGGAACCTTGGAATGTTTGTGTTTTACCTTGGCTAGATCGTGCTCGGACCCTGCAATGTTGAGGTTTGTTTTTAGAGCTTACCCTCACTAAGCATCATTGCTTACGCTCTCTTTGTTCAACATTGCAGATCCTTAGTTCGCGGGTTGCTTGAGCAAGTGGAGGGCCTCCAAGTGTGGTTGTTAGCCTTGAGTACTTCAAGTATGAGTTTTTAATGTTGAACATGTATTAGTTAAGCAATGGGACATGTGTCATTTTGGTGGATGGTTGTTAGTTGTTTAGGAGCTTGTTTAGACTCCTTGATATCTTGCTTTTGTATGGCTTGTGTGGCCATGTTGAATTGTAACCCATGCCTAAATTGCTTATTATGAATGTTAGCCTTGAGCCTTAGAGGTTGCCTTTATGTTTGAATGTTGTTGTGTGATTGCATGACTTGTGATGTCTTGCCTTAGTGTTTAGACTTGTCTTAATCTTGTTGAAGCATGCTAATATAGTTGGGTTGCCTTAAGTTTAATTGTTATGGTGTTGTAGGGTGTTTTGGGGCACCCTTGTGCCTTAAAACAGCCAAAATGGAGTCTGCAGACATGGGCGTATCGAAACGGGTCACCCTGTTTCGATACGGTCCCTTTGCAATTGGCCTTCCGTTTCGAAACGGATGGGGGTCGTTTCGGAACATTTTTGCTACTGGAATTTTGAGAAATTGGCGAGATAAAGGCGTTCCGAAACGGGCCTTTGATGTTTCGAAACGGTCAAATATCGTTGACCACGAGAAGTTTACCGTTAGGGTCGTTTCGATACGGGTCACCCCTGTTTCGAAACGGTCACCCTATGGTTGACCCTGGCCTGTTGACTAAGTCAAGGCGTTTCGAAACGGCCTGCTGTAAAGGGCTAAAATGAGTTGTTTAATGTATTGGCTGATTGGAGTATGTTACATTGTTTGTATTATCCGCTGCGGTGCTTCACATAGGATTTAATTATACCTATAGACAAGATAAAATAAAAAAGAAATTTTCTGGGTCGTTAACCGAGGGGGAACCTTAACGGGTTTCGCTTCGGTTTTCCCCGTGTGGCCCACTCGGATCGGTCATCCGACCAGACTGGGACGAGGGGGTTATAGAGGTGGCATCTGCAGTCACTTTAACTTTCTCCGCTACCTTCACCCCATTGACAGCTTCTAGCATCCTTACTTTATTTTTATGACTTTGTCTCAATTCTGTCAACTTTCTTGAGAACTTAGATGTGCTCTCATCCGCCATGACCTGCACATGCTTTAACTTTTCTTTAAGTTTTCAAATCTCGGTCTTTAGACTATTCTCCACAACAGTATGAATTAGATTCCTCTTCCTGGCAGCCTGATCAAAGTCCTTTTCCATTTGAAAGACTTGTTCAGGGTGTTTTTTTATTCAGCTCTTGCACCCATGACCACGTTTCTGTTTTATGTTTTCTTCTTAACTCTTTTAACTCAGTAGCATATTTCTTCACTTGCAAATGAAACCCTTCATTTTCATGTACGAGCGCTCTAGTGTTCATTTCCATGCTATATTGAGCATAACCCAATTTTTGAATAAGGCCTCAACTCCCTTCAACGAATCTCCTCATACTGGTGCAAGGCATAAGGGAAGCGTAACTATTTGCATATAATCTCTGAGAAGCGGCCTCAAGATGAAACCAACTCTTCGTCTCCCAAAGCTCCTTCCAAGGATAGAATACATTCCACGGGGTGAGAGATTTGAGCGTTTCACCAGAAGAAGGACTGCAAGGTGAAGACACCATAGGAACTGATGTAGTCACGAATGAAAGTGGAATGTCCACAGGTGCAGCAGTACCCACGGGCGCGATAACGATCGGCGCACTCCCCACAGTACAACGTATGGTAGTAGAACCTACATCAACGGTTTCTACAAAGACATTAATAAATTCATAAGCTTACGATCAGAAATAAAGCAACAACTCATAAAAGCAAGCATTGTGTAATTAAGCAGTCTACCCAAAGGAATAGAAGATGAAGGCATGAGAGTTGTAAAATCCACAAAAGAATGAATTCCAACCTCCACACTTGACATCGGCCTCTTACCCAAGCTCTTATCCTGGCTAGCCGTCAAAAGTTTCTTCGAACTATATGTTCTTAGCCGACTAGCCACACTTTGCTTCGCCACTTCCAACATATCAAATGAGGTCGAACCCTTGGATATTGCACTCGGTCCCTCCACAAATGGAACAATAGGAACACTAACATAGCTTGTTGAGAAGGAAACAACAGTCGTGTTTCCCGAAGATGCGGCAGTAATTACAGGGGTCACCAAACTAGCGAACTTACATGTTCGTCGGAAGGGACATGCAAATAGGCTATCGCTTCTAAAGCCTGCAAACCTATTCGATCGCTAGTAGGTGCCGAAAGAGATACCTCTAGCAAATTATCGCTCTTGATAACTTCCAACGGGGCCACTACCACTCATGCAAACAAAAGGAAAACATGAGCTAAACAATACATAATAAGAAAGCAATCTTATTTTAAACCAAAGTGTAAATATCGGTTGCATTATATCACCTCCGGGAACGCACAACGAAACTTCACCAGCATCCATACGCATCTTTGTCCTACGCTCTAAGTTAACAAATTAACATTTTTCTTCCAAAAAAGAAGATGGAATGGACGAATGCGAAGATACTCGTTTTCCCCCTTAATACTTTCAGTCTTTGTCTGATATTTCTAGGGGTGAATACGAACGCCAGTATGAAGATAAAAGAAGTTCTTTGGTTCTGCCTCATAACCCAAAAGAATCCTTGCAACGCGATCATGTCCGCAGAAAGGCCAAGCTTTTGTATGTAATTGCACTTTTGCCAAGGACCCCTCAGGAAACACGTCGAAATCCGATTCATCCCAACCATTTGGACTTTTACCCTTCAAGCAATACACCTACGCATTCCTCAGAGAAGGTTTAACTCACCGAGTGTTAACTTCTTTAAATAAGACGGTTTGACTCTATCCTTCACTGGGCGACGCCAAATAATGGGAAAAGTAAAGCCATCAACTTTACAATCCACCTTAATATATTTATTCTTGTCCAAACGAAGATCGCTTGCGTAATTGCTCATGGCTAGCATCTTTCTGGTACGCAAGCCAATTGATACAAAACCCTTCGCAATCTTATCATCATCAGCCATTACATTATAGAATTAACGAAAAACATTGATAGAAGGTTCACCACCAAGAGTTTTACAGTTTAGGAAATATGTCATCAAAGTCCAGCAACTCGTCCCGATTAGTTTACCTGGGGCCACATCAAACCAGTTCAACCAATCTACAAAAAAAGAATGAAGCAACAAATGGAACTTGGCTTCAAAAGCAAACAGAGGGATAAAAAATCATGATTCACCCTCGTCAGAACACCCACTCAAGCGATACGTTCCTTGTGGCAACCCAAACTTTTTTTTTTTTGAAAGTCGGCGGGCCTCGTTAAAAACCCCCTCTACACCTAATAGGGGGAAAAGAGTGCCCTATGGCAACCCAAACTAATAGCGAAAATGATCCACTACACGAAGATCCCTACATTCCAGAGCCTTACTCATTTAATCAAATTCAATACTACAAGCATATTCATTGCTGATTACAACAAATGAATAATCCATCGAGACAAGAAGATTCTTTTTGCACAATCTCAATATCCCCCACCCCTAACTCCCCCTAATAAAGTACAATTTTATGACATTTCATATGGAACGTCTTATCCTTGAAAGGAGCTGACTGGTTTCACCAAAGGGATATGTTACGCGACGTTTCACATACAATAAACTATTTTCTCAACATTTCAAAATTCCCATAGAAACTCTTGCCTTCCTAAAGCCTTTGAAATTTCCCAGGTGCGCCAAGATCACTTTATAACCTCCCCTCGCCTGGGGGAAATTGTTAGTATCGGCGAACTACGACCATACGAACACCCAGTTACAACCCTCTGTGAACATACCAACAGGGTCAAAGTCATTATGTTGCGGACTCGAGATGCGAACGCTATCCAAATCACGTACATAGTCACGTGATTCGCATCAATGTCCGAGTCACAGAGAACACAACTCACTAACACACTTGTCCTTCTTGATTGACACGTGATCTCACCCCGTCCAGCCCCTTATATACAATCATGCATATAAAACGAGGACGGATTGAAGGAGGATTCACACCAAAACTTAGGGAACAAACAACTTGAACCCCATATCTCCATCCTCTAAACGACCCGAGAGCCATCATCCAAAAGGGTTGGTCACATTAGTGATCAACAAGGTTAAAAGTTTATGAGACTCAAATTGATTTATTACTCAAGTTTATGATGTTGAATTTGTATTATGTGATATATATGTATATACATATGTTTGAATATTCAGTGTACAATATTACATTATTCAAATTTTTGTTCACTCATAAATTAGAAAATATGAAGCGCTTAAATATGTTTGATCTCACGTCCTCCTAGATATTGTACCAATGACAATATCAATCGAGTTATACTTAATTGACTATTGTGAGATATATTAATTTTTAAGAAAATACCAAAAAATTATTACTTATATGGTCAAGTTTTTTATACTTAATTTTCATTTCAAACATTTAGTTTTCATTTTTATCAACCGAACATGATTTCTGTTTTTAAAAAACTGAAAAAGAAAATAAAAAATAAAAAAAATATTTTCTAGAACCAAACGGATTCTAAATCTCAAATTTCAGAGCAATGCACCTAATAATTAAATCTCGAAATTTAAAGTAATTAATCTTAGTGTTGCAAATCTTACTTTTGGTTTACTTCGATTCCAAAACAACTACCGGAAAGGAAAACGAGGGGGTAATTGAAAAACAAAAGGTGAAATTGAAGAGCTGCCAAGAAATTCAGCCAACCTACCCCCACTATACATTGTCTTCTCCAAGTATCAACTACATCCACTAGCAGACAATGGCGTTGAAGTCATAAGGAAATGGCCTTTCTTTGTCTTTCATATTGACCTTCTTTTTAACTATTTTGGGTAAAGTATAAATATAGTCACTAAGCTATCCAAAAAATTCAACATGATCATCAAAGTTCCAAAATTTATATAGTGAACATTAAACTTTAATATTGGTTATAAATAGTCACTGAGTCGGTAATTGTCGTTAAATGGGTGACGTGATAGTTATGAAAATTTGTATGATAGCAGACTTAACTCATCATATTTACACATTCAATCAGTTTATTTCTAATTCGAAAAAAAAAATCAGTAAAAAATTAGCCCTTATTATTTCAACATTCTTTCAATTTGGTCATATAATTTATTAAGAATTAAATATTTCATGAATGCTTTAAATAAATGTTTTATTTTAATATTAAATCGTTTCTAATTAAAAATAGAACTAAATTGAAAGAATGTCTAAATAATGAGGGCTAAATTTTATAAATCTTCCCAAATCATGACTAAATTGAACAAACGTGTAAATATGAAGGATTAAATATGTCTTCATATAAATTTCCGTCACTCGCTTGACTGCAACTAACGCCTCAATGAACATTTTGTTACAAAAACTAAATTTTAATATTTGTTATATAACTTTTAAAAGTTTAGTGACCATCTGTGTACTTCATACCAACTATTTTATATTCAAAATCTAGCAGCGTGCTGATTCTCAGGGTCTAATTTATGATGATTATCCACTAAACAAAACCCTGTGTATGTATGTGTGTGTGTATATATATATATTGAGAAAGAACCCAAAACAGGCTGAAAGACAAAAAGGAAGATCTGGGTGGAGTCGAAATGGATGTTGAGAAGATGAAAGTGAAGAAAAACGTGGTGCTGAAGGCCTGGGAAAGATGCAGGTCGCTGGGGAATAATACACGCAAGAAATCAGCATTGATGAGAAAAACCAGATCATGCCATAATTTCCTATCCATGGAAGAAGACAACAACAACAACAACAGACAGAAAACCAAGCACTCTGGGGTGGCTCCACAAGGCTGTTTTTCAGTCTACGTTGGACCCCAAAGGCAAAGATTCGTGGTGAAGACCGAGATGGCCAACCACCCACTGTTCAAGGTGTTGCTTGAAGATGCCGAGCTCGAATATGGGTTCTGCAGCCAAGGTCCCCTTCTTCTTCCTTGTCAAGTTGATTTGTTTTACAAAGTTTTGGCAGAGATTGATGATAATAATGGAGATGGAGATGGTGAGATAAGTGCTTGTGTTTGCAGCTTTGGTTCTCGTCAGCGTTCAAGAAGCATCAGTAAAGGATATGGATCGTATAAGCTTCTTCCAGTGATTAAATTGAATAGTAATTGAAAGTGGTGTGTTGTTTTCGTAATTTAATGCATATAGTAAACCACTTATACAAGTATACTTCAAGTTTATTGGAACAAGTATGAAACTAAAGTATGTGTACATACTTTCATTTAGAGACAATGTCTTCATAATTGAATTATTAAATTTATCTATACAGTTATATTTGTTAAATGAGTGTGATTATTTTTAATAAAATTATTTAACTCTTCTAATTTTTGCGCGTGGCATAAGTTAGATCATAAAACCTTAAATTTATCTTGACTCTCCTTCCAATGAAAATGACTAAACTATATTGTTAGTTCCAACTACTAGCGTATTGTATCAACTATCAAACTATATAAAAAATCAATTTCATCACTAATGTTTCATCACTAATGTTTTCATCCAGTATTATTTTAGTCATCCTTCGTTCAATCATTAATAAAAATAATGACAGTCTTTTTTTAATTAGTTTAAAAACAAATTTAATTTTCAACACTTATAAATTATATAATTTAACCTTGATTTTAATAATTTAATAAATTTAACTCAAATTCTATTAATTTAAACCTCAAACCCATCATCATTAAACCCACTATGATATTTGTTAGCCCTTTCTAGCTCTTTAATTGTATTAATAAAATCAGCATACCAACACAACTTAATAGGTGAAGAAATAATAATAATAATAATAATAATAATAATAATAATAATAATAATAATAATAATATCGTTGGCGCTTAAGCTTTTCTCTCCTCTATAATCTAGTAGTTTACCCTTTTTTAATCTAATTGATAATGGTACAAATTTTAGTGTTGGTCATTGACTACTGATGTTTCATGTCTGATAAAGAATTCAGATAACTAAATTGTAAGTAAACGTAAAAGTGTATATAGAATTGTGTCCACCAGTATTTTATATCTGTTTTTTAATGTTTTAAAATCTCTAACAAATTACGTTCACATTTTATTTTTGTTTATAAATAAAGTTTGGTTAAATAACTTAATACATAAATTGATAAAATTTAAACTACACCTTATATTTTTTTAATTCAAGACTTAAGAGAAGAATTGATATTGATCCCTGGTGTGCTAGTGGAACGAAGAGTGAGATCATCTCTCTGTTGTGCGCAGATTTGTCAAAAGTTTATGGGCTAAGATTAGTGGTGCTTATTGAGTTGAGCAGCTCGCAAACAGCTCGAGATTAACTCGATCAAAATTTGATTAATGTTTGACTCAAGTTCACTCAATTCGTACTCAAGCTCGACTCGAAATCTTAATGAGTCAAGTTGAGCAAGATCCAATTCGATTCGATAAGTTCGCGAGCAACTCGTTATTTTTCTATTATAAATTTTTAATAATTTTTGATGTTGACTTAAAAAATTATGTTCCAAAAAACTTAAATGCTAGTTGAAAATTGTTCAGTGACTTGCTAGATAATTTACCAATAAAATATTTAGTTTCAAAATAATTTACCAATAAAATATTTAGTTTCAAATTTACAAAATATTTTGTAATTCCCGAGAATTTCAAAAGTTAATTAGCATTTTTTTAAAGCATTTTTTTGTGATTATTATTTTTTTGTATAAAATTAAAAAATGAAAAAAAAAATCTTTTAAGGCCTTCTTTCCTTTTTTGTTCATCGAATATTGTTGAGAAATTAAAAATCTCACACTCAAATGCTCACTTCATCTCTAACTCAGTCATGACATGTTCTTTATTTATCTATTATGTCCTCACATTTTTTTCCTAAATTTGCATGTTTATATTAACCTCTAATAGTATTACTAGATTTTACCTATATTTTAAAAAATAAGGTAAAAATTTAACAAACTTAACAAACAACGAGTCAATAGAGCAATAAAAAAATTTAACGAGCACGAGTCGAGCACTACTCAACTCACTCGATAAACACCCTAGCTAAGCATCCTAAGATGCTTAAATGGTGCCGTGGGGAGTAATGCAGAGTGTGCCTTCTACAATGGTAACTAAAAATCGAGTGATCAAATTGAAATATTTTAAATTTAAATGACAAATAAGAGTGAAGCTAAAATTGGTTTTTGTTCAAAAACTTTTAACTACAACCATACATAACTACATTAACTTACTACAAGAGTCACTGACTAATGTTACAATCCCACCTATTCAGCATCTAAAATCACTACCCCAATTCTATAATTCTATCACAGTTGCAAATGAAATCTCACAACTTACATTTGGTCCTCGAGCGATACTAATCATCTTCTCCATCACCCCCACCGCCTGTATCGGCATTCTCTTCACTTTCTTCCCCTTCCTCCTCATCATCAGACATGTTATTTATCACTTCAGTAATAACATCCTTCACCTCAGCTTTCCGGTGCATCAAGTCCAGATCAAAATGCGTACCTGAGATAATCCAAATCTTATAATTATTCAAGTATTGTAGCTTAAATACTTTAATAAAAGACGGTAAAACATACCCAGTTGCCGAAGGATATCAGATAACGTTGCCTGCATCATCAGAAGACAAAGTTTCAGCACTAAAACCCTGAAACCATTGCATCTCCAAATTAAACAGGTGAAGAACTAAAGATAATACTTACAGTGTTGAAGTCCACTTTTTTTAGAATCTCTACCACTACATCATGAATCTCTTCCCTGCTAGGCTCGGGTTTAGGTTTCTTACCACTTTTTCCTTTACCTGTCCCAACAGCATAAACACATAGGCATTGAATAAAAATTCAAATATTCCTTTTTCTTGTAACATAAAACCCTCCATATTTAGCAAATCCTACCTTGCGACTTGGCAGAAACCTTTTCTGATGACTTGTTTGTTTGCTTCTTGCCAGCAACCTTGTCTTTGGCAGAGCTTTCCTTTTCAACCTTTGGCTTTTTTGACACAGAAGCCTTTGATTTAGAGCCAGAATCGCTAGCATCTTGCTTTGATGTTGATCCAGAAGACTTTTTGCTAGATTTTGCTGGGGTGAGCTTCTTTCCAGATGTGGACTTATCCTTGCTTTTTGACTCAGGACTCTCTGTTGCAGTCATTTTTGTACTTTTTTTGCTAGACTTTTTGGGTTCTTCTTCCTCCTCTGAATTAGCCTCTTCAACATTTTCTTCTTTCGGTGTGGTGTCATCATCATCTTCATGAGAATCATCACCAGAGGCAGGGGATTCAACATTATCATCTTTATCTACCTCAGCTTTGGATGATCGCTTACGCTTTTCCCCACTCTGGGGTGTTCTTTGTTGCTTCTGTGGAGCAGTAACAAGCATCATCAAGCACACATAGCCACATAGGTAGAAATGTTTTAAACCCCCAGACAAAAGAAAAAACAAAACAAGCATTCTTTCCTATGAAACTTACAAGCACCAACACTCATATGCAAGTGAGATCAACATAGCAACCATATCAAAGTGAAATGCTCACAATGAACGTTAGCAAGTACAATAATGAAAAAAAATCACAAGATTGAGGAAAACAAAAAGATGAAGAGAAAATGATATAAGCTAAAAAAACAAAGATAAAATGCCTGTCAGCACCAGCATAAACACATAGGAACCACAATCCATTAAAGATAGTTCATGAGTAGGCAAGTGAAATAATTTATTCTGAATCTACAAATAGTCATGGGAAAATCAACCTTTTAATCAAACCACCAAAGTATTTAAACCAGAATAAAATGGACTATAGAAGAACCAATGTGTAAACCTCTTAAATATTTTGACAAACTTCAATGAACTCATAACAATGAATAATCTCCCCATAACCGAACAAAAAAACAATAAATTAAAATCTATATTAATCCAACAAATCCAAACACAGCACCAGTGAGTAGGGCTTGTTATAACAAATTAAATATAGACACGAGATCAGATCTTGAGCACCAACTTTGATCAGCCAAGATTTATTACCAACCCTTACAAAAACAAGAGAACTTAACAATGCTTAAACATCATACTTTTCAGCAAAAAAAACAAAATTTATAAAACTTAAGCATAGCATTAACAAATTATCAGCCAAATGGTATCACATTAGACCAACAAATTTTAAAGAACCTTATAAATAAAGACAACTTCGGCACCAAAGCAAATATCATTTGGGCTTAGGTTAATGAAGGCCAAAAATTAACCACATCACACTGATCACAACAATTTTAAACTCAGCACAGAAGAGCAGGTAATGATACACAATGAAAGATATATTTTAAAAGAAATAATATGGAATCAATAAAATTTAAAATACAAAACAGCACAGGGATACATGCAGCAACAAGCGCTAGCCGGAAATAATAGAAGCATAAAATAGATAACAGAGGGATATATATCAAACAAGGCAAACCTTGGCTGATGCATCTAATGCCTCCCCAGAACCAATGTTTTTGCTTGGTGTGGCTTTACGCTTTTTACCCTTCTGAAACAAGAATAAAGAATTTCATTCAGACCCAAACTGACAATTAATCATGTCAAATACTTCAAAACATGAAAAAGATTGTCCAATAACATTCACCTGTTCCTTGTCAGCAAGAAGAATGTCTGTGGTAGCATGGGGGGATTCTAAAAATTCCAGTAATTTGGCAGAGACTTCCTCCTTCAAAAAAGAAATGAGTCCTAATGAACAAGCAAAATCATTACATAAACAATAGCACATTTTATATATTAATTACTGACCTTCCTTAAAGTGGCCTTTGCTATTGGAATATTCAGCAAATCACAGAAATCAACCAATTTTTCTTTAACACATTTTTCAATTTTTTCCCTTACTTTTGCCTTTTGTTTTTCCTGCTAAAAAAATAAAAAGCAATGGGCATTAAGAATTTTTTGCTTAATGAATAACAGCTCATGCACAAGTTTACGCATGGGTGATGTATCTTCAACGAAACCTATTTTGACTTCATGGAAATACAACTAGAAATCCATGCAGGCAGACAGCAGGGGAAAAAGAAAGAAACCAACTTCAAGATCAAAGAAAATACCTCATTCTCAACCCAAACATAGCCCGAAAATTGGCCAATATTTCTCTTCAAACTGTAAGGCTGTAGATGAAAAAATCCAGTAAGTACATAAAAAAGTGTATAATGGAACAACAAACAATATAACTTCATCACCTTTGATTTCTTTCCGAAGAGTATCACATGAAGCATCTGCAGATTTTCATCAGCTTTTCTCTTTGACAACTTGAAAGCCACTGAAACAATTCACAATATCTGAAAATAAATAGGCTAGACTCACCAGTGATAAAAATTAAAGAGGCTAGCAGTAACCTTCTAATCCCGACAGTAGTCAAATACATCTCATCCACAAATTTCCAAGCAATTCAAGTGCCTATAAATTTTCTACCAAGCATGACTATCCAGAATGAAACTAATGGAATGAACTACTGACAGCGAGTATTGAATATGCTATTATAGTAGTTGAAAAGTCGAAATAAAAATAATTGCAAAGTATTTCACATCAACTAATTTTGCAAAATTTTAAGGTTTTAGAGTTAAACCAGAGGAATCCTCCATTTCAAGTATTTATCATAGCAAACTGCAGAGGAAGAACTGTTTATCCTCGTTTTTATTGCTTTGAATGACATCACATCACTCACATCTCTATTGACAGGTTTCATGGAGACTGGTTGTTCTGCTTCCTAAATGTGAATCCAGATGCATAACTAAAAACCAAGTCTCAGATAGTTTGCATAGCCAACAAATAAACGCCCTTCAGTTATTGCTAAGAAGTGCTATATTTAACAAAGTTCTAATTTGTACCCAATTATAACCTGCACTACATTACATTACACAAAAATAACCCATAATGGAAAACGGATAGAAGCACAATCAGATCCCATGAAATTCAAAGAAAACACTTGAGAAAGAAGATGTATACCATTAGGAATATCTTTAAGCTGTGTACCAGGACCCTGAAAACAAGACGAAGCCAATAACAAAAATCAAAACACAAAAATAAGGAAAAATGGAGTGAATAAGAAATCAAGTTCTTAACCAAAACAATACCTTCTCAATTGACAAAGGTTTGGCCGAGGAAGGCCTGGCAGCTGAAGGAGCTGAGTACCTTTCCACGACCTTCCTTTCCCTTGTAGGCCTATCACTACTCGGTGTCACAGGGTCTTTCTTCTCAGCCGAATCTCGACTAGATTTCCTTGAGCTTCCCTTTCGACCACTATCTTTACCACTTTTAGCCCCTTCATCTTCGCTCTCGTCTCCCTCCTCGGATCCGTCTTCCACCACCTCTTCTTCCTCTTCCTCTACTTCTTTCTCTTTCTCTTCCTCTTCATTTACTTCGTCTTCCTCCACTTGTTTCTCTTTATCTTCCTTTCCTTCCGCTTCCACTTTATCTTCCTCTTCAACTTCCCTTTTTTCCGCAGTTTGCTGAGAAGCTTCATTTTCGGAAACCTCGTTACGTTCCTCGCCGTTTCCTTCCTCCTTCTCCTCTTTATCTTTAACCGGAGTAGCCTCCTTTTGCTCCGTTTTCTTCTCGTCTAGGGATTCCTTCGCCATGGAAACCACCAATCCAGCAGTAGAAAGGAAAGAAGAAAAACTTTGTTTTTTTTTCTAAAACCCTAAAATTAAAAGGAAACCCTAACAGATCGAGAGAAAGGGAGTAACTATGGTGAGTGATCCAGTGCAGAGCAGTGAAATGAAAGAAGCAGAGCAGCAGAAGAAGAAGATAACAAAGTGTTTGGCGTTTTGACTTTCTTCTTCGTTTGATGGATTTGGGGAATTTGAGATTAAAAAACAAAAAATTATAATTTTTGGTTTTCGTTAGGGCGCGCGACGGAGATGAGAAGAAGAGGGAGGAACGAGCGGGCAACCAAAAATTATCTTTTGGAGTGAGCGGGATTTCATTTCTATTATTTTGGGTAAAGTTCATATATGGTCACTAAATTATACCTTAATCTTCATTTTAGTTACTAAACTTTTAACTATTACAATATAATCATTAAACTATCGATTTTATTATCAAATGGTCACTGAATCTTAAGTACCGTTAAGTAGACGTGGCAGTTTGGCTAAAAATATTTAATAGTACAATTAGTCATCTATATTTATGCATTCGATTAATTAGGTTCTAGTTCAAAAAAATCATAATTTTAGGCTATTTATTTACAAATTATATTAATTTAGTCCAATTTTTATTAGAAATTTAATATTTTTATTGGAGTAAACAAATTTAAATTGATAGAATTTGTAAATAAAAATATTATGACTAAAAATAATGATAGAAATATTAAATTATTAAATTGGTCACCATCGGCAAAAAATATTAAATTGTTTCTAAGATAATATGATTAAATTGGTAGAATAATGTGTAAACAATGAGCCTAAATTTATTGATTTTCGAATTATGACCAAATTTATCGACTCTAATAAAATATAAAGGATTAATGATGCTATTAAACAATTTTACCTAAACTGTTATATCACAACATTTAATAGCAGTTAGGATTCAATGATTATTTTATAATAAAATTGATATTTTAATAGTCATTTTATAACAATTAAATATTAAGGAATAGTTACGTGACCATCTATAAACTTTACTATTTCTTATTTATTATTTTTTACGTCTTATTATTAATTCAGTCCCTATACTACGTTGAACTTTAAGTTTCAAACCATCTTCTTTAATTTGACAGGATTTGATTGCTCTATGTTTATAATATATTACCAGTACCGTTATGGCGTTACTTTTTTTCTAAAATTTATTCATACGAGCTAGGTCATTAGCAACATTATTCGTAATGGTATTACCTCCTATTATGTAAACTGGTAGTGATGTCAACAGGAAAAAGGTTCTTGCACGCGCGTCTAATCCACGCGCCCCCAATTGTTTTCTCTCGCCCGAGCTTGGGAGCCTCAGACGTTTCAGTTTGATTCACCGCCCCTGCACGGTTGGTGTCGGCCTATGATTGCGCGGCGTCGTCCCCATCATCAGGCCACCGGTGTGCCGGCGTCAGCAGTGGTCAGCAGCGGCTGGTGGTTTGCTCTTAAGGAGCCGCGGCGTTGGAGGATTATTGGGCGGTTATCGCGGCTTCTCCAACTTTGTGGGCTCGTCGGACTTTCCCAGGCTTCACCAGAGCACTGGAATTAGGGGTGGCAACGGGGCGGGGCGGGAACGGTTTTGTATTACCCATTATGTCCCCAACACTTGCGGGTACGGTTTTGGGGAATCCCCGTTATATGTTTCGGGGATTTTTTAGTCCCCATACCCATCCCTTACGGATCCCCGTCGGTTTCGGTTAATCCCCGTCCCCAATAAATAAACAAACATTTTTGAAATCAATGCAACACATAAAACTTATAAGATATATCATATTGTCTCAGATTGGTCTCTACCTATAATATGAAAGTTTCAAACGTCAATATTCATCTAACACCCAATGTATATGTACAATCTTAACCATTTTCAATCTCAAAAAATCAATGCATATTAAATAAGAAAATATCTAAACTTCAATTTTAGTTTCTTTGAGATGTAACAATGACAACACGTGATCTCAAAGATCCACCAAACATAAATGTTGGATAAGTCTAAACATGATTCAAATATTAAAATTGGGGTTGTTTTTCTCAACACTTTTGTAGCTAAATTGATCTAATATATGATATTTGATGATGCTCTTGTAGACTTGTTTTAATTCTTCTTGTCATCAACCTATAATATCAAAAAGTAAATATTATATGTATCAAATAATACGAAAGTAAATATAATAAGTTCATAGGCATAAAAAATACATGAATTAAATAAAAATTAGAAGTAAAAAATTGAAAAGTTACCTCACGAGCATGCACATCCATATCTCTAGTAATGTTCCACAACGATGAATCATTAACTGATTCATAATCTAAAAGCACAAAGCATTCATGTATTAAAATTTTCATATATATAACTATTAAATATATCAAATTAAAAAATAACTTTTTGTATATTCAATACCTTTCAATTCAATTCCTAGCCAACTTTGTGTGCACATCAATGCTTCTATTGTATCATTGTTAAGACTACTACGAGAATCACTTATAACTCTTCCGTCGGTACTAAAAGCTGATTCTGAAGCTACAGTTGAGGTAGGAATCGCAAAAATATCTCTAGCTATCAATCGCAATATAGGATATTTAAGACAATTTTTCCACCATGCAAGCAAATCAAATTCACCTTTTCTTGGCAACAAACGCTCCTCCAAATAATGATCAAATTCAACCGCAACATTTTCAAAAGAAAGTTCAGAGGCAGCAACAAAATCATCAAAGCTTGTTATTTCACCATCTCCCCGAAGAGGTGTAGGTGATGATTGAGTGACATTTTCAAAATCTTCACTAGTGCTCAATTTTGAATATTCAGCAACCAATTGATAACAAGCTGTTTTAATTCTTGCCATCTCAACCTTTGCCACTATTTCACCATGGAGAAGTGGAAGATAATATTGTAACACCTTAAACTTGTACCTAGGGTCAAATATTGTTGCTATGCTCAAGATAAGATTAACCTCGGTCCAATATTTGTCAAATTTTTCAACCATTCTTGTTGTCATATCTCTAACATAAAAAAAACTAGAAGCAGCCCATTGCCTCAAACTCACCCTGATATCACAAATCTTCGGAAGAAAAAGATTAATAGTAGGATAATCAGTCCCAGAGAAGAACTCAGTAGCATCATAAAAGATTTTCAATTTATCACAAATAATTTGAGCAATTTCCCATTCTTCATCGGATGGACATGATAAAAAAAGATTATCTCTTTTCTTCAAACGCTTGAAAATTTCTTTATATGAAATAGCAACATTGAGCATATGGTAAGTTGAATTCCACCTAGTACTACAATCCAATGCTATCTTTGTGGTCACAGGAATATTTAACTGACAAGCAGTTTCTTGAAACTTTTCAATTCTCTTAGGGGTAGCAATCCAAAAAGTAACACTATCACGAACATTGTCAATAAAACTTTTAATAATCTCCAAACCATCCTTAACTATCAAATTCAAAATATGTGCAGAACAACGTACATGCAATAATTTTTCATCCAACCAGAGACAGTTAGGTGTCAACTTACCACAAATCAGCTTCATCATTTTATCATTTGTTGAGCAATTATCTAAAGCCAATGCAGATATTTTATTATCAATGTTCCAGTCCATCAAGCTTTCAGAAAGAACATCACAAATCACTTCAGCTGTATGCGGACATGGCACATACATGAACCTAATCAAATCAAATAAAATAAATTGAATAAAATTAAAGTAATAAATGTAGTTATTAAATAATCACACAGTTAACAATTTAACTACTCAATTCAATCAACAATAAAAGATTAAGTGTTACAAAGTTACCTAATAATTCGGCTTCGTAAAATCCATGAATCATCAATGAAGTGTGCTGTTATCGCCATAAATCCCTTCTTTTGGTGCGTTGATGTCCACATATCAGTGGTGATAGCAATTTTACTATCATTGTTTTGAAGTGTAATGGTCATCTTTTTCTTTTCATTCTCATAAACCTTGAAGATATCACTTTTAGCTGTATTCCGAGTATATTCCTTGAACTTCGGACAAGCTATTTTCATAACTCTACGAAACCAATAATGCTCCACCATGGTCAATGGGTATTCATGAAAAGCAATCATACAAGCAATCTCTTTTCTTAAAAGTTCTGAATCATACTCCCAAATTGCAAGTGTCTTCTCTTTATCTTCTATTTTCGCTCCCAAGAAACTTTGTTTTATGTCTTTAGTTTTTCTTAATGGACATATCTTGTAATGGTTACGTAGATGAGTGGTCCCATCTCTTGACTCTCCACCAAGTTTCTTTTGACAATAAAGACATACCGCCTTCCACTTCTCACCAATTTTCTGCCTCTTAAAGTGATTCCACACATCTGATTTTCGACCTCGTTTAATTCCTGAGCTTGCTTCTTCTACGGAAGGTTCAATTGAGTTAGAATCATTTGGTGTTGACATCTCTTGTCCAATTGGTGTTGATCCATCTTCTTTTTCTTTAGTAGTAGATCTTTGAAAGCTGCTAGTACTTCCGATAATAGCACTAGGAGTATTAGTTGTTGAATCCATATTATCTTGTTTATCCATAATTCACCTACACCAAAAATTAAAAATTAAAAACATTCTAATTCAACCTATAATTTAAAATCTTGTATCATAAATAAATTAGAGAAAAATTTGAGGTATTAAAAATACATTCCACGTGAATAAGAATGTAAAACCTACATCAAAAATTAAAAATTAAAACATTCTAATTAAACAAATCACTTCAGCTGTAGCCATGTATAAAATATGCGTAAATATAAAACTATAACAATGTAAAATCTAGACTAAAAATAATTATAATTTTTAGATTTTTTTTACCTTGTGAGGAAGGTTGCAGACGCAGTTCTTCTAATCTTCAAATTGTGATTTTTGATAAAAAAAATCTTCAATTGTGGTTTGCGGCTGTGTAAGGGAAGAGAATAATAATGTGGTATTAGAATATATAATTAGGGTTTCTTTTTATTTTCTTATCATATATAATATTTTTATTAAGATATATTAAGGGTATATAAGTAAATAATTATAAATATATTTTTAAAATTTTGTAAGATATTGGGGATCCTACGGATATTTTTCGGGGATCCCTACGGTTATTCACACGGGTACGGTTCGGTTATCCCTACGGTTCGGATATAGCAATCCCCGTCCCCATCCCCATTTGAGTTTCGGGGATAAAACTTCCCCCATCCCCATCCCCGTGGGCGAAGATTTCGGTTATTCCCCATCCCCGTCGGTTCGGATCCCCACGGTTTTCGGTTTTTCCCCACCCGATTGCCACCCCTAACTGGAATCAGTCTCTCTAAAGACTCAGAGGGCGTTTTGTCCGCCAATCCTTTTCCCTGATTCCTCCTCAGCTGGCCTAGATTCTCAGTTTGTATGGTGTCTCCTTTGATCTGTCCCCGTGAGAAATCATCAGTTGTCGGAGTACTAGAAGACGGTGGTGTCTGGTGTTTTGTTCAGCGAAGCAGCGGTGGTCTTTTCTGTGGTTTGGGTGGTTAGCGTCTTGCTTCTCGCGATTCCTCTTCCAACGGTTTCTCTCTGGGTTCGTCTTCATTTTCCCGTGTATCAACGATCACCTGATTCTCGGCCCTTCCGAAGCTATCTCTAAAGTCTTTCCGAAGCTTCTTGGTCCTTTGAAGCTTGACGTCGGAGGTCTGCTCTTCTGGGTCTGAATGTCGGCTTGTAGAAGAGAGTACGGCGAACTATTTTAGTGGAATCGGTTTCGTTGCTGGCATCTTTTGAAGTTGACGCCCGCCCTGAAGCTATTGCTGGTAACCGAAGCTTTCACGGGGTTTTACAGCGACAGTACTCGCAAGCTACTTCCACAGGTTCCGGCTTCCTTACTCACCCATACTTGCCCTGTACTCCCCGCTTCTTGTTGCTCGCACCCTTTCTCCCCCACAATCTCTCCCCGATTCTGGTTGCTTAATCCTGTTCTTCCCCCGTATTTGTTCCCCTCTTCTAGTAAACTTCCCCATTCTGCTTTTTGGTTTGATTGGCTGGTTATTAGGAAGACTTCTTTCTGCTGTGTTAGTGGGAGTGGCATTGCCGCTCGGATATTTTTGCTTGGCCCTTTTGACAGGTCTCTCAGGTGGTCCTATTCGGGCAATATTCGTGGAGGGGGGAGACGGAAGATTTCTGCCATGGCAGTTCTGGCTTGGAACATGCGAGGTCTGGGAACAAAAGAGACTGTTAGGGCATTCCGGGACTCAATTTTCAAAATCAAACCGACAATTGTCTTCCTAAGCGAAACGAAACAGAAAAAAACTTACTTGGAGAAGATCAGAATGAAAATGAAAATGGAGCATGCGTTCTATGTTGATCCACGGGGGTTAGCGGGAGGCCTAGTGCTTTGGTGGTTAGCGGAAGCAAACATTAATATTCTACGTTTTGACAGAAACTACATTAATACAGAAATTTCGTTACAGGATGGTGAATCTTGGTTCAACACCCTCATATATGGTCCCCCGCATCGCGAAGATCGGAAAGAATTTTGGGAAAGACTCTCATCTTTCAGAGAGCCCGATCAGGACAAATGGGTGATCATGGGTGATTCTAATGTAGTGGCAAGACAAGAGGAAAAGAGGGTGGGAACCCGGTAAATTCAAATGACTCTATATGGTTTGAGGAGTTCGTTAACACATCTTGTTTAGTAGAAATGCCCGTCAAAGGAGGAAAGTTTACCTGGTTCAATCAGAGAAGCGGGGAGCACTCCATCCTTGAAAAGCTTGACCACATTTTATGCTCTGCGGAATGGAGCCTAAATTTCCCAAAAGCGCTAGGTATAATAGAGGTGGCCATTGCTTCTGATCATGCCCCCATAGTTCTGTTTTTAGCAGGGCTCCCCAAGGCACATAAAAAGGAGTTCAAGTTCGAGACTAAGTGGATGCTGGATGAAGAGTGCTCCCAAACTATATCAAAGGGATGGAATATCTCTCCGGGAGAAAGAATGAGTTCCAGATTCAGAAGAAAGATTTGAAGTACAAGATCAACCCTCGTCAAGTGGAACAAAGAGAAAATGAAAGCAAAACATGAGAAAAAGCAGAGACTGATGTCTAGAATTTCACAGCTCCAAGGTAGAAAGCTCACTGATGCGGAGTTGGAAGAATATAAGGGACTCAAAAAACAGATCGACGAAGAATGGAAGAGTGAGGAGAGATATTGGCATCAGCGCTCTAGAGTCAACTGGCTCAAATGGGGAGATAAAAACACAAAATTCTTTCATGCTACCACCTTTCAGCATCGGAGGACAAACTCCATTGTCAAGATTAGAAAAGACGATGGGTTTTGGCTGGAGGATACGATGGAAATTGTTGATTATCTCCTTCAGCACTTTAAGAAAATCTTCAAGCGGGATCATTCAGTTAACTCTTGCCACCTCCAAGAATATATTCCCAGCTTGATTACTCAAACCATGAATGATGCTCTTAGCAAAGAAGTGGAGGAAGAGGAGATTAAAAGGGCGGTTTTTAACATGGGAGCGACAAAGGCTCCGGGGCCCGATGGTTTTCCTGGATGTTTCTACCAGAGCTTCTGGGACACTATGAAGAATGACCTGATCGGTATGGTGTTAAATTTCTTCAGACATGGAGAGCTGGATCCAGAGCTCAACAAAACTAATATTGTGCTCATTCCGAAAAAGCCAAACCCCACTGAAGTGTCACAACTAAGACCTATTAGTTTATGTAATTTCTCAATAAAGGTTATAACAAAAATTCTGGCTTCTAGATTGAAGCCTTTTCTCCCCGAGATCATCCCACATTACCAATCTGCGTTCGTAAAAGGAAGATCAATTCATGATAACATCATTCTAGCCAATGAAGCTTTCCATGCTATAAAGCGTACAAGGAAATGACAAACAAGTAAAATGGCCCTTAAGATTGATCTGGAGAAAGCTTACGATAAAGTTGACTAGGATCTCTTACGTTTGGTTATGGAGAAGATGGGTTTCTGTGAGTGGTGGATCAACAGGGTCATGACCTGTATCACTACAGTTTCTTTCTCACTTGTTCTGAATGGTGAGCGCACGGGTGAGTTCAGAGCGGGGAGAGGCTTGAGACAGGGCGATCCATTATCACCTTTTCTCTTTACGCTCATTTCTAGCACCTTATCGTGGATCATTGAAAAGGAGAGTAGTGAGCAGAAATTCCAGGGACTCAGGATAAAACGGAGGTGCCCAATTCTTAGCCATCTCTTGTTTGCGGATGATTGTCTTGTCTTCTCAGATGCAAATATTGAGAACTGTGAAGGCATTTTACATTACCTCTGGGTATTTCAGTCGGCTACAGGTCAGGCAGTAAGCGCTCAAAAATCGTCAGTTTTTTTCTCCCCAAATTTGAGCAACCGGAAAAAGGGCCACCTTACAAATATGCTGGGGTTCCGGTTAATGGAAGAAGATGCAAGATACCTTGGGCTTCCATCCTTTTGGGGTAGGAGCAAGAAAGAAGCTTTGGCCTATATTAAGGAACGAGTTCAGAATCGGCTGAAGGGGTGGAAAGCAAGATTCTTAACCAGCGCAGGGAAAGAAGTCCTCATCAAAGCAGTAGCTCAAGCCATCCCCACCTATGTTATGCAATGCTTCCTCCTTCCGGTTACTTTCTGTGACGAGATCAGCTCAATGATTGCGAAGTTCTGGTGGAACAATTGTACTGAAAAGGACAGAAGTATTCATTGGATAAACTGGAAAGATCTTTGCAGACCGAAGGATAAAAGAGGAATGGGATTCCGGGACCTGCGAATGTTCAACAAAGCCCTCGTCACCAAAATTACATGGAAGCTGATTAAAGAACTTGATTCCCTCCTTTCTAAAGTCCTCCGGGGGATCTACTTCCCCAATGGCAATATTTTCGACATCCTCAAATGCTCAAACCCATCTTGGGCATGGTCAGTGTTGAGTTGTGTGGGGCTCGATTCGATCAACCAATTTAGCTCACCAAGTGGTGGAGAGGTGGATATTTGGGTGGAAGGGTTGTGGAAGCTAGAAAGATTAAAGACACAATGATTTATAGTGGTTCGGCCTTCTAACAAGCACCTACATCCACTACCTTAGCTTCCCACTAAGGATTTCACAATCAATCCACTAATTGATTCGTCCCCTTTTCTAGGATTAGGAGGAAACCCTTACAACCGATCAAGCTTCTACCCAAAGCCTTGATCAAAACCCTCTTTTACAAAGAGATAAATAAAGCAAACTTAAACCCTCTAATAGGTGTTTGTTTGCACAATGAAGCACTCACCCAAAACCTAAAACACTTGAGCAAATTTGACAATTTTGGCTCACTAGTGTTTGTCTATACAAGAATTGACAAATTAAGCACTAAGACAATTTCTTGATCATTTGTTGATTGACAATTGAAGCATTAGCCTTCTCTTGATGCTTGGAGGTCCCTTTTATACTCCCAATTGAGTTTATAGCCGTTTAGGACCGTTGGGGTTGAAATAGAGTCGTTGGAGCCTTTAATTCCCTCCATAAATGCAGTCTACAGCTCCCCATTTCGAAACGCTCGAAGCCGTTTCGAAACACCCTCAATATAGAAAGAGCCGTTGCAGTCTGTCAGGGTACCCGTTTCGGAACACCCCCTTGCCGTTTCGGAACGCGTATCGGAACGCTATAAGCCCGTATCGAAACGACCTGCATTTAAAAGTTAGTTGGGAAAGAGCCGTTGGGGTTTATGACCGTTGTGGTCAGTGCCACGTGGGCGTATCGAAACGGCCTAGCCTGTTTCGAAACGCTGGCCCCGTTTCGATACAAGTATCGAAACGTTTTGGCCACTGGAGGCACCTGTTTCGAAACGCCCTAAGGTGTTTCGAAACACTTGGTCAGTTTTGTTAAAATTGGCCTTTGAAAACATGAAAAACCTTTATGAAAAATTCCTTAAATATTATTTCAAGTTGTTTGGACTTTGGAAATGTTTTAAATACTTTTTAAATCAGTCCAAAACATTTTTCAATTATTATATCAAAACATTAGTTCTACAGTCAGGAATTCGTGAGGGGATTAAAATTATTAAAGATGGAGCACTATGGAGGGTTGGCAACAGCAGGAGTATTTCTACATGGTTTGACAACTGGGTACCTCAGCTCCCGAACTAAAAACCCTCAGCGGATAACCCAGTACCAGTCTCAGCACTCTCGGTCAGCTCCCTGATAAGCGCGGATCAAAGAACGTGGAATGAACATAAGGTCTACAATCTCTTTTCTCCGGAGGAGGCTGAGGCGATCCTGAAAGTTCCGATTGGTGGTCCTGATATACAAGATTCCTACATTTGGGCCGGAAATAAGAATGAAGAATACTCGGCTAAATCAGGGTACCGGTTTCTAGAGGAAAAATCGTTGTCATCTGCCACTCCCTCACCAAGCGACGATCCCAAGACAAAGAAGGAATTATGGAATTCTATTTGGAAGCTGAGAGTCCCATCCAAAATCCGGTCCTTTCTTTGGCGTTTATGCCACAATATTGCGCCGTCAAAGAGTGCCTTGAAAGGCCGACTGCACGACCTGCTAATAGAACCTGACCTGTGCCCCCGATGTGGATGCTTGGGGGAATCAGTGGAACATATTATTTCTATGTCCGTTCGCCCAAGCAATTTGGAAAGCCTCTAGTTTCAGCTACTCTCCTTCGGATAGAGGTTTTCCGGGTTTCCCAAAGTGGTGTTTCAAGATAAATGAGCTTAGGGCCTCAACACAGTTCGGGGACGGATGTGAGCACATCGCCTTCCTGCTCTGGTCTATTTGGAAATCCCGGAATACGCTGGTTTTCGAAGGGAGAAATGATTCTCCCTGGAAAGTGTGGTTAAGAGCAAATCGCCATTTCACGGAGTATTCCCAAGCTACAAGTGTTAAAGAGCTAGAGAAACCAAGAAATGAGAAGGAAGCACAGAGATGGGTTCCACCGCCACAAGGTACGGTTAAAGTAAATTGTGACGCGGCGTTCGATAGAATCACCGGTAAGGGCTCCCTAACAGCTATTATTCGGGATAGCTCAGGATTCCTCCTTTTTGGGTTCTCTGCACCTTGTGTTGCCCCAAGTGCTTCAGTGGCGGAAGCCCTTGCCATAAGGATGGGGCTCAGGATGGCGCTAAAATATGGTCTCAACAATATCATTGTTGAAGCAGATAACCAAGCTATAATCCAAAGAATAAACTCAGAGTCTACCGCTAACTGGGAGACTTTAGCGATTGAGGACGACATCAAGAGGACTGCACAATCTTTCTTACTTTGTTGCTTCAAATTTGCTCCTAGGATGTGTAACCAGGCAGCCGATTGGCTAGCCAAATTTGCTAAAAATCAGCTGGGTCAAATGTTGTGGACCCCTGATAGTCTTCCCCCTGAACTTTTGTTCATGTAATCTGTTTTTGGTAATACAAGTTCTCTTTGGTCAAAAAATATGTAAACTGGTAGTGAACCCCCATACCACTTTTTTCTTCGCAATCTATGAGAGCCTTCCTAAGCCCCTCAAATTGTTGGTTTTTAGGAGGGTAAAAAATTAGTCCGACTTAAAAATTGATTGAAATTAACTTGAGTTTGATCTGGTTTTGACTTGAGGTGATAATGATCTGAACCTGACACAAGTCCAACTTATTATTGACCTAAATTTGAGTTGGACTCAGTTATTTTAGATCCGATCGTGACTTGAGAACGACATGAACTCGATAATGTGATAATTGAACTCGGCTTACACCCAACCTAATATGAATCAAGACTTGAAATTAACTTGATAAATATATGATATAAACTTACTTGAAACGGCCTACGATTTGATTTTATCTGCCCTGTAATTGACCATATGTGTTATTGACTTGACTTGTAATTAAAATAAACTAATATTGACTCAACCTGTAATTAATTGACTTAAATCGATTGACTAATTGACTTAATGTATTTTTGTTTAATTTTTACTCATACTCGTTTTATTCGAAGAATCCAACATTTTTGCATCACTATTACTGCAATAAATTGATTGTTAAATTTTCTTGAATTTATTTCCTTCTAATTATTTTAATAATTCTACGGAATTAATTATCATGTAGACTATTTTTTTCACCTAATGTGACAATTGTTTTCTTATTGGAAATGTAACTCCCTATATACATGATGTTCTAAATTGGTTAATGACTTAAATACATACGTGAGAGTTGTGACTTGAGAGAGTTGTACTTATTTCAAGGAATCAAATAAAGTTCTAATGTATACTTGTGAATATTGAGAGTTGTGACTTGACCAACTTAACTCGACATGAACTTCACTGAAACCGATATAACCCTATATAAACTTTATTCGAAATCGACGTGACCCAATTTGAAATATACATGATACTCGAAATGACCCAACACAAAGTCCATCGGACTTTGAATTAACCCGATAATTAATTGGTTCAGACCCAAACTATTTGATCCGAACATGAAATGGACCCAACCCACACACAAACTTAAATCGAGTTAGAGTTGGAATCAACTCGATATTAATACTTACAAAATAAGCATTGATACTTGTAAAAAAATGAAAAAACCAACCTAAAATGTTATAAAAAAAGTCAAACATTTTAAGTTCTTAAACAAATTTTGAAATTTGTCGTCTTTTAGCCACCCCAAACCTATCCTTTGGCCTTGTTTGGTAAAGAGCGGTTTGGGCAAAAATTAGAGGTTTGATGCATAATTAGAGGCTTGACCAGTCAAATCCGTTAATATTGTTGTTTGGTGAATAATGGATTGAAAGAGCGGATTGGGGTGAAATCGCTAATTTTGAAAAAGCTCCTAATATGAGCTTTTTGAGATTAGAGGTTTGATATTAGAGTTGTAAAGACTCTTTTACCCTTACTAATTACCAAAAATCTCAAAATAACCTAAATTAAATGTTTTCTCACCCTATTTATAAGCTAATCTTATTTATTTATTTTCTTTTTATATCACGTATTTATATGTGTATTTAAATTTATTAATTAATTAAATTATATTAAAATAATTATATAAATAATAAATTAATATATAAATCATTCGAATATGTTTAAAAAATTTATATTAAAAGTAATTTTTATAAATCTAATTAATATTAATTAGATACAAAATATCGATAACTAATAAACTATCCAAATAAGTATTGGATATAATCATGTCCTTATATATCATTTTGTTTGTTTAAATAATCTAACAGTTATCAGCTATCAGTTAATTTTACCAAACACTTTTATACAATCAACTAATACAATCCGCTAGTCGAATCAGTTAATGCAATCAGCTATCAGCTAATATAATCCGATATCAGCTATCAACTATTCGCTAATTGCTATATAAGGCTTTATTTTTTTTAAAATCATTATTGTTTTTTGGATAAGTAAAAATCATTATTTGATCTTACTAAACAATCAAAGATCTATTTGCCGTATTAATTTTATAATTTATCTGAAGCCTTGTCCTCTTTCTATTTTAGGACTGTACAACAAATCTCATTAAATAACAAAAAAATACTAATATTTTTGAAAAAATGGAAAACGCCCTTGGAACCCTATTGTAAACACTAGTCTGAAGGTGCATGTGCAGACCAGCGAAATCAATTCCTCCACTAGTTATACCTTCGTCTTTGGAGAGACTAGGTTCTCTGGTCCCAACTGAGGATTTACGAATGGTAAAAAGGTAGGAACCATTGGGAGATGATAATCATATTACATCTGAGGTTTGTAAGAAAGTTGGGGATACCGGTGAGGAATCCAATGTACCGAGTATAGACGAGGCAGTAGGCGAAAAACTTTCGTCCATCGATTCTAATACCACTGATATTTAATTGGGCCATGGATGGTGGTCGATAATCGTCGAAACTGATACAAGGGGAATTCTAAAATGAATAGAGATGTCAATAAAGGTTCTGGAGCTTTGGCTGGGTCGAGATTCCAATCATTGGGAAATACTGAGGAGGGAACGAATGTTGTGGAGATAGAAGATGACACATAGGTTGAAAATGAAGAGACTTGAAGGTAAGATTAGTGAACAACTCAAGGAGAAGAATGTGCAACCGTGGTCGGTCTATCGTAATGCTGCGTATATGGTCTCTAATCCTGATAAGAAGAACAAGGGGTAACCAAAGAGCTAGTGGAGTGAAAGTTGTGTATATGGTAGATGGGCAAGGGACCAAAGTTGTTTCTCATGATACTGGGAAGAATGGCGCGGGAAGTTCGAAAGATCAACGAGCACATGGAGCGATTAATAAATCATTTAAAGAGAACAATCGTCGAGGGATTCCAGTTAGAAAACAAAATGCTTCTCGAGGTCGGGCTCGTCATGTGTTATCTGTATGGATGTCGAATGTTTTATTAAAATTGACTCTTTGGAGGCAAGTCAGAGGGACATACTCGAAGGATTAGGTACTGGTCAACAATCGGGACCTAACATTGACATAGAGCGACAGATGGCTCTACGTTTGATGAATGATGATCCTTCAGGACGAATGAAGGAGCAGAGTACCAGGCAAACTCTAAGTAAGGTTCCATTTTTTTTTTTTTAATTTTTTGTTATGACTAGTTTTCTTTTTTGGAACTGTCAATCCACTGGTAGCCTAGAATTCCTAGATATTTTCCAACTTTTGTGGCCGCTCACAAGCCAAAAGTTGTAGCATTATTTGAGATGTGATCTAGTGGTAGGCGTGCTGATTCCAACATTTCAAAGTTGGGATTTCTGAAGTCAGTTTGTGTTGAGGCGCATGGTTTTAGTCCTAGTCTGTGGGTTTTATGGGATAGTTCAGTTACTAGGAAATTTTGTATATAGTGAACCAATTTGTGAGTGGAAGAGTGTGATTGTAATGGGGAGCATGAGTTCAGTTTACGACTGTTTACGATAGCCCTCGGATATCGAAACGAAAGTGTCTTTGGAATCAATTGAACAGTCTAGACCCGGGTGTAACCCCTTAACCCGGTCTAGTCGCAAAACCGAACCAAATGAGCTACACGTGGAAAATCGAAGAAAAACCCGCTAAGGTTTTCCTTCGATTAACAACTCTTAAGATCGTTTTATTATCTTTTTATCTTTTCTAGAGGCATCATATTAATCCTACATGTTCATACACACGGCGGTTAAAACCTCACCTCAGTCGGATATCGATTTGAAGTTTAATTGGCCTTTACAACGATTAGGGACCAAAACGCAACGAAACAAAATTTCAGAACAGTCTAAAACTAACAAAACAGACACTTGTTTCGAAACTGACCAAGCCTGTTTCGGAACTACCACTTACAATAGCAAAACGTACCGAAACAGGGCTCACTTGTATCGAAACCCTCATGCCTGAAACGATTCTCATGCCTCATATACAACAGAGGCGTATCGAAACGATCTCGTACTTCGGCACAGGCCTAAAAATGGCCTTGGGATCTCGGAACGACCCTTATGTGTTTCGAAACATCTAGGCCAAATATGCATACCGTATCGAAACATGTCTCAACATAGGGAGTCTCAAAATAACCCTCCCTAAAACATAAAGGTCATATCTTATTGTCAACATAATATTATTTGATGCCAAAATTATACTTGAACAAAAATGTAAACTCTTGGACCACTCCTTGCTTTCTTGTTGCCACGAATGATCTTATGATCTGCATGGAGTTGAGCATGTTTAGTCTCGGCATGTTTGACAGTTAATTGTTTCGATGGATTTATCCTTGTGATTTAATTTTGATTATGATTATGTAATTATTATCTTGTGTACTCTTTTCTTTCGACTAGGTTTAAGGAAATTTTGAATGAGGCACATGATAATAAAATTCACTTTTTTCAACAACAAAAAAATCTCATTAAACAAAATGAAACATTGAGCTTTTAGAGAAAATGTGCATTTGTTTAGCCCAAATACAAAAGTTGAAAATTTTAGTTTTTACGATTGAAAAAGTACTTTTGAAATTCAAATTATAATTTTAACCGTTTTTTATCTCATGTTTATTTTATAATTTATAAACTTATAATTTTTTACTAAGACATAATTTTATGATTAATAAATTATTTACTAGTATTAAATTTATATCTCTTACTGTCGAATTCTTTATATATTTTTTAATTTTATATAGTTTCAGGGAACTCGTGCAATTGTTAAAAAATACTTATTTATTAATAAATATACTTTTTATATTTTTATCATAATTTAAAGTTAATATACTTCATATATTATAACATTAAAGAATTTGAAAATCATTTAAATACATATTTTTTAAATTACAATTTATCTTCTCAAAAGTACTTTTTAACAATAAACACTTCAATTTCAAACCAAAAAAAATCTAAAAACACTTCTTAAAAGTACTTTTCAATATAGTATTTTTCCACATCATTTTTCAAAAGCAATTCTAAACTAGCCAATAAGATTCCATCAAAAGTTTCTAACCATTTGATCTGCCTTGTTGTAAATGAGAGTGTAAATGAACAGAGCATTTGATCAACTATTCGTATAATGTTCGTTTATTAAGCAAAATAAATGAGTATGAGCAAAATTTTTGTTTTCATTTAACAAATGAACAAACACGAACAAATGTGTGTTCTGTTCGTTTATGTTCACGAACAAGCTCGTTTACCTGATTCACCTTTCCTTTTATTTTTACCTTTTAAATATTGGTAAAGTTAGGGGCTAAGTTGAACACGTGGTGAACTTTGGAGTTTAAACTATGAAGCTTGAAGAGCTTATGGACTAGTGACGTGATTTCACCATTTTGAAAAAAAATATATAAACGAACATGTTCACGAACATCTAAACGAACATGTTAGTGAACATCTAAACAAACACGTTCACGAACATATAAACAGACATGTACGCAAACATCTAAACGAACATGTTCGTGAATGTTAAATGAACACGTTTGTGAAAGCTAAACAAGCGAACACGAACACCTTCAAAAACAAACAAACGAACACGAGCACGATATTAAAAATTTAAACGAACATGAATCTACTACGAACACCTTAAAAAAAGAAATAAAAATAAATAAAACATTATTCATTCAAGCTCGATTCATTTACACTTCTAGTTGTAAACATATTTAGGTGCAATGAAACATAATAATAGATATGGAAACTCAATCAAGAGTTTTTTTTTGTCGATTTTCTTAACAATTGGTTGAAGGAACTTTCTTTTGGAGTTTAAGGACCAGTTTAACATCGTTTTTGAAAAGTGCAGTAAAAAATAATTTTTGAGGAATAAATGATCATTCTAGACATGATGTTGTAAATTAAAAAAATATATATTTAAATGATATTTTAAATTATTTAATGTTATAATATATAAAATATATCAACTTAAATTATGATAAAAATATTTTAACCAATGAGATTGGTCAAGTGGTAAGCAACTTGGTATCGCTTAAGCAGATCTCGAGTTCGAGTCCTTGTGTATGCAGAAAATTCCTTCTAGAAGACTCACCCACGTAAGAAAAGTGTTCGACGCGAGTCGGTTCAAATTAGTTAGGGCTTTGCCCTGAAAACCGAAAGGGCAATGAAAAATATAAAAATATTTTTTAACAATTGTACGTGTTCCATGAAAATATATAAAATTTAAAATAATTTTTATCTAAAAAATTTGACCGAACAAGATACATTTTTCTAACAGTCTAAAGATGATTACAAGATAATACTCGTTCATACATATTGTTAGAAAATAAGCGTTAATCCAAGAATAAATAATAAGATAAAATAATATTATTTAAACGAACAATACAAAATCAAGAACAAAACAACAATATATAAATCAAACCGATTTGGAACCAAAAGAAACGTGTTGAGGCCTGCACGAACGCAATTTCCTTAAGACAGGTTTTCGGCCATTCCTATAGTTCTCGAGTTCATTGGTCGTCTGTCTCCCAGGATACAACAACATAAGATCAGCCACAGTTGCACTACTATGGAGATCACGAACCGACCCTTGCCTTCGCCTATCACCGAAGTCCACTTGTAAAATCCATAGAGTAAAACAATAAAAAATTTCTGTGGTTTTTGTTGGTTGTAAACCTAGAAGCTTTACTCCCTATTTATATGATTGTCATGAGGGTATAAGTGAAAATTTTGACCTAACGGAGCATTTAATATTGAGAATCAATTGATTCTCCTATAAAGCAATTTCCAAAATTAATATCTGAATTAAAGGTAACTTCCAATATTTACCCTTTTAATTCCAAGATAAAATTTGGCAAATTTTTGCTTTTATTTGAGAAAAATTCATTTCAAATTTGGGTCAAAATATCTGCAAGCCCACGAAGGACAAGACCGGTTCAGACATTTGCATTACCCACGTCGTGCACGTCTACACATTTACGAACCAACAATTGGTTCCACATTTTCCTCAACAATATTTGAATCAATTTCTTATTCAAAGCTTCAAAATTATCAAAATTTTCCAACAATCCCCCACATGAATGAAATTGATTTAATCAAAAACATTTTGACTCGATGTGGTGATAGATTCTACGATCGATAGCTGCATAGAATAGGTAGGTGTCCACCCTTGAACCTTCTCTTGTGAAAGTATATTTACTTTACTAGCTGACCAGTAGACGTAATGTCCTTGAATTGTTCTGCCGTTTGTGTAAACGATGATATACTTCACACAACTACCTCTCTGACAAGATTATTAGTTCTCATGGGTATGTCCATATGGCTGTGGACATCGCCTGGTTCTGCAAGAGTTTAAAAAAACTATGCACAATAGTCTCATTGAAGTGGCCCCACTTCACTCTCACATAGGTGACTTATGTTGCTTGACTCACAAAAGCACACAATGGTCATTAAAAGCATTGCTTAGCCTAAACCAATTTGATCACTGTTTACATCATAAGAATGTACTTGGGGATAAAAGCCCCTACAGTGACCGCACATGTCTATGCAATTAGGTTGTCCCTTTGAACCTAGATATTGGGATCTCCAGTCAACTATATAAGGTTTTCCTTTACATAGCACCTTAAATTTACATGGGCTTTAGTCTCATTCCTTTCATTTTTTTGAATTTGATCTCGACTTAACCCTTTGGTTAGTGGATCTGCAACGTCATCCTTTGATTTCAAAAAATAAATAAAGATAATTTCATTTGAGATCAGTTGTCTAACGGTATTATTTCGACGACGCATATGTCTCGACTTACCCATTATACACAAAGCTTTGTGCTCTACCAATTGTGGGCATTGGCTTTGGTCGTTCAGGAATATCCTTTAAGAAGTTTCTGAAGCCATTCGACTTCTTTTCTAGACTTGTCTAGAACTACAACTCAAATTCTATTATGGATTTGATTATAACCATTTTCTTAAGGATTTTCATGACACGGTTCCTCCTCCCAAAGTGAAGACATATCCACTTATGCCTTTGATATCTTGAATATCAGATATCCAATCGCATTGGAGTATCCTTCTAAATAGTAGGATCTCTGGAATAATGCAATTCATAATCTCGAGTATATCTAAGATATCTCAATACCCTCACAATTGCTTTCCAGTGATTTTCACTTGAATTGCTTGTGAATCTACTTAAATTACTCACAGTAGAAACAATATCTGGTATATTGAATCTACTTGGTCAACACTTTGGTCTTTGTTCTTGGACAAAAGTTGGCATGTATTTATGGAGTTCTAGCTATGTCGGAAACATCCTTACCAAACTTCTATTGCCCACGTAGTGCGACTACATCAATATGAGACCTTCAAGTGACCGTTTGATTTGGATGCCCAAAATTAAATATGTTAATCTCATATTTTTCATGTCAATCCTGAATTTGACAAGTCTTTGGTACGTTTACCATTTTATTGTTGCTTCCAACAATGAATATGTTATTAACATACAAACATAGAATAATATATCCAATGTTAGTAGTTTTGAAATATACACATTTGTCACACTCATTTGTTTGTCATCATGACATTATCGAACTTCTCATGTCTTTACTTTGGTGCTTGTTTAAGTCTATACAAGGACTTCACCAATCTACATACTTTTCTCTCTTGACTTGAAACTACATAACCCTCATGTTGTTCCATGTATATTTCTTCACCAAGATCTCCATTTAAAAAAGCTTTTTTAACATCTATTCGATGTACGTCTAGATTCCGCAAAGCGACAATTGTAAGTATCATGCTTATGGAGGTTATCCTTGATACATGAGAGTATGTATCGAAATAGTCAGGGCATTCGGTAACCTTTTATTATCAATCTAGCCTTATACTTATCAATTGTTCCATCTGCTTTCATTTTCCGTTTGAAAACCATTCAAAACTTAGTGGTTTAATTCACGGAGGAAGATCCATTAATTCCCCACATATGGTTTTGCATGATGGAATCAATTTCACTCTTAATGACATCCTTCCATAAGATGCCTTTAGATGAATGTATAACATCATATACGTTTGAGATTCAACCTCTAGCATAAAGTTTAGAAAAATGATCCAAAGAATTTTTCTACCCTTGCTCGTTTACTTTTTTGTGGCTCTATTTTAAGCTCAAACCCTTGTTGATCATTTGAGTTATCTTTATCGATAATCTCCCAAGTTCGTTTCATTGAACTTTGACCAACTTCCCTTGCTTTACAAGGGAATACATTTTCAAAGAAAATGCATCCTTTGCTTCCATTATCGCATGCTTGTGAATCTCAGGGTTCTTCGATTCATACACAAGAAATCGATATACATTGCTATGTTCTATATAGCCAATGAAAATACAATCCACCATTTTTAGGGATCTATTCTCATTTGCTTTAGTAATTAGGGCATTACCTTTGCAAGACACCCCACATTTTCAAGTAGTTGTAGGAAGGTTTAGTTACCTTCCATAACTTATATGGTGTCTAGTCTTTTTAATTATAGGGAATCTTGTTTAAAAGGTAATTAGCTTATAGAGCAGCTTCCCCCACACGTTAGGCACATTATAGTACCAACGTTACTCATATAGAGCTTCTCATCTTTGCATTATTTTTGTGCTATCATCAATGAAGGTAATAAACATATTCCTTCAACCAATATGTTGTCATATCAATTGTTATGGCAATAACATTGCCCTCGTTTGGAAGTTCTATAGTCCGAATACTTGTTCCCATCTTATGGCAATTGAAGCATTTTTTTCATGAAATTTTGCTTCTTGAACACACCGTCTAATATACGGTTTGAAGTCGTTTTTGACTTTTTGTAACACAATATATATATATGGGGATGGTGGGATTCGAACCCATGACCCCTTGGTTGAGTGGCTGGTAACCCAACCATTTGAGCTAGACAGCTCTTGGTGTTTAAACCACCAATTCTCCCTTATGTTTTAGAGAGTTGAAAATTCCGAGTAGAATTAAATAAAATTCTGAAAATCCCTCATCTACCCACATTAATTAAATTCAAATCCCAAGGCTTCTCTCTCTCTCTCTCGAACCTTCCCCATCTCTAATTTCCAGCGAATTCACGGTTGCCGCACCACCGCTCCGTGTGCGACACCGCCACCGTCGGGAGAGTCGCCGTCCAACCCCGAACCTGCTGCCGCCACCCACTCGCGCGGTTACGCAGCCATCAGCCCTATTTTTCCAGATCGGGCGTCCACGAAACCAAACCGCCCTTCGATATTCTGAGTTTTTCCGGCTATCCTCGCCGTCCGTTCGAGGAACGACCGTCGATTCTTAGCTCCGCTAGTCAGCCCGTCTACCGCCGGGAGAGCCTTGGTCGGACTTGCGTGATTCCAGTCGTTCGAAACCATTTTTGGGGTAAATCTGTTCATATTCCGGCCTAAAATCGATATGTTTTCAGCTTGAATGCATCGTGTAATTTTTTTGGCTTTGTTTTTCGGTTGAACATGTGCCGATAAGCTCTTCGGCGAGTTTTTCGGTGGCCGTCCGATGATAGTTTCGGTTTGGGTAAGTGAACCGGTCTGAACTGACTGACCCATTTAGCCCGAACCGACTCGTGTCTGAGTCAACTCGTTGAGTCAACTCGAGCGAGTTGACTCAGTGTGTTAACTCATCGAGTCAACTTAGTTGACCCTGTTGGCTGCTGACATCATCATGATGTTAGCGTTGACCTGACCCCCGTTGACCTTGACATGCTGACGTCAGCGTTGACTTTGACCAAAAAGTCAAAATTTTCGAAAAGGCCCTATTTTATGTTTTCAGTGTCCTGCGTCCATTTTTGAAGCCCGTTTTGCGAAATTCCGACTCTAAGACCCCCAAATCTGACCTTAAACCCAAATCATGCATATGTACTTAATTATTCTATTCAGATAATAGTAAATCGAATAAGTGACTAAAATAGTGTATTAATTGTGTAAAGGTACCCGAGACTCGTGTGACCACTCTCTAGCTCACCCTAGCTCCTCTCGACCCGTTCACCCTCACGCTTCAATGAATATCAATATGAATTCAAACTCTGTGTATAAGAACAAGTTTAACTCTTATTTCACATTATGACCATTACTCTTTCTTGATCTAGGATCTGACCCTGTATCCGAGCGTACTGAGGCAGGTGTCCGTTAGACCCTTCTCCGACCATCTTTTGAGGTGTGTTCCATGTGTGCTATATTCTGTTGAATGGATTGTATAATGATTTAATCATGAATAATATTATGTTTGATGAATATTTCAACTGTTATTGAGATTGCATCACTATGTTGGAAAACGAGATGAAATGATCAATTGGATATATGATGACATTCTCTGCGTACCTGATGTATATTTGTTCAATATGTATATTTGTTATGTGATTGCTTGATCTGTGATGGTATTGCCTGGCTGTCTGATGAACTTGATAGTATGATCTGTTAGCTTGACCTATAATGTTACAATCTGTTTGCATGATGAATGATGAGAATGTCTGCACTGCTCAATGGTATGCCAATTTATCTGTCAAAAGCATGAATCTTCCATTTCTGATACTCTGAATAGAATATGTCTGTCACATGTATTCTGTTACTCATGTCTGGAATCTGAACATTGATTACTATCTGGGTATACTATTGGGTTATGTTATGAAGTTTCTGTAGGTACAACCTTGATCCAGCTGGTAAATCCTTATGGACTCAAGGTCTCCCATTGAGTAGGTATCGATGCTTTAGCATGGGTAAATCCTTATGGACCTAAGGTGGCACCTACCGGGCCTAGGGTAAGTCCCTATGGATGCAATTCTGGGGGACTGCATTTGGTGTAAGGTTGGAGGGCAGTCACTAGTAAACCCTTGCATACGCTCAAGCATTTGTATTGATCTGTTATGTGTTATTATGATATGATTGATATGTATTTATATGCTTGTTTGATCTGCACTTATTGAAACACACTGAGCTCCCTAGCTCATGCCCTCATCTTCTCCCCTTTCAGATACTTGTGATAGGCTACCCCTTTTGGACCTGACAACTTGAGGATCGGCACATTTAGCTCTAGACTGTTGTAATGTTCTTATCTTCCAAACTGTCTGTATTTGGGTGACTTATGCCTATATTTTGATAGAACTTATATTTTGGTTTTGCCGGATGTTGGCGTTAGTTTATAACTAAACACTTTATGCTTTCATATCACCTATTTTGTAACCACATGTTACTAAACTATTACTTGCTATTTTGAGATGGATTTGAAAGCAATACTGATAGATTTTATAATCTTTCTGAGAATAGTATTGTTATATCTTCATTAACAGGTTTTATGGTATGGTTTGTAAATCTCTCATAGGGGGAACTATGTCAGTTTTGATATTTTGACTGAGATGTTTCACAAGAGTTTGATTATAGCCTGCGACCGACTGGAGTTAGATTAAACGCATAAGCGGGTCCAGGTGGTTACATTTAGTGGTATCAGAGCTTTTGGTTTTAAAAACCTTGAACTGTGTATGAATCTATTTTACGCAATGTTTGAAAAGTTTTACAAAAAGGTGTTTTGAAATGAGCTAAGTCACCAAATTTTGTCTGCTTAATTGTGTTCGATTCTCCATTGCTATGAACTGACCCTAAGCTTATTCCTTGTAGAGACCCTCTGCTATTAGTGCTGTAAAAGGACGTCGACCTATTCGGAGACGTGGTAGACCTGCCCGGTTTGCCGGCGCTATGAATGATCCGATTGTTGAGCCACTTACTTCAACTCCTGTCTCTGGTCCTACCGACCCTTTCGTACCATCTGGCCCTACTGTAGTGTCTGCTCCTCAGTCTGCCCTTGGGATCGATGTGTCTACTCCGGTTAGAGGAGCACCGTCTTCTTCTGAGCCTCCCGCATCTGTAACTGACGAAGCCTTTAGTAGGCAGTTTCTGCAGTTGATTACTGGTGCGGTTAGAGCAGCTGGTATTGTCTCTAAGGTTCCCATCTCTCAGACTTTGATCACGAATGGGGTGAGAACTTTTGATGGCCCTACTGGTGGAGCCCCGACCGAGGCAGAGGAATGGCTCCACGATCTGGAGAGGTGTATGGATTCTTTGGGTCTTGAGTCACCCAAGAGATACTTGGGAGCCGTCTCTATGTTGTATGGGAATGCTCGTACTTTGTGGGAATCTGTGGTTAGTAGTGTTCCTGCGACCCGCTTGACTTGGGACTTTTTCAAGGAGCGCTTCAAGAGCCGCTTTGTTGGTGAGCGCTACATGAGGCAGATGCAAGAACGATTCAAGACCTTGACTCAGGGAGATATGTCTGTATCTGAGTATGAGACAGAATTCTTGGGCTTGCTCAGATTTGGGGCTAGTTTAGTGCCTACCGAGAGGGAAAATGTCGTAAATTTGTGATGGGGCTGAGATATGAGTTATGTGTACATGTTGTTGGTAATCTGGATAAGGACTTTGATGCTTTAGTTAAGAAAGCTAAAGACCTGGAAGAAGTTGAGCTAGCAGCCACTGGTGGAGGTAGAGTTGACCGAGAGCGGTCTAAGAGGCCTCCTAATCCTGAGCCTTCTCGCGTCATGGAAAGAGGAATCGCACTTCTGGTCATCAGAGAGGTAATTTTGGATCCAGGCCTGAGGCTTCTTCGACTTCGGCTGCTAGTAGAGGTGATTCGTCTGGTTTCACCCCTATACCCCTTTGTGTGCATTGTGACAAGTGACATGGGGGCGAGTGTAGAAGGAAGACCGGTACATGTTTTCGATGTGGGTCCGAAGACCATTTTTTGAAGAATTGCCCTGTCCCATCTTTTGCACCTCGGGCATCCTCCCAGACCCCTGTACGCTCACAAACACCCGTACAGACTCCGGCCAGGGGTCGTAGTCAGAGTAGACCTTCTGCATCTGTTGCTAAGACAAACTCCAGAGCATGGTCCTATCAGAGTGGGGGACCAGTTTTGTCTGAGGCTAGACAGTCAGCACTTGTATATGCTACCAGGCGACGTGATGATAGAGATGAGTCGGATGTTATAGCAGGTACATTTACCATCTTCTCTGTTCCATACTTTTCATTGCTCGATAATGGTTCTACCCACTCCTACATTTCAAGATCTGTTTCCCGAGACCTTCCATTTCCGATAGAAGCCACAGAGAATGTTGTTACAGTTATGAGCCCAGTAGGTCAGTCAGTGGCCGTGGATACGGTGTTTAGGCGTTGTCCTCTTGAGGTTCAAGGGGAAATCTTTCTGGTTGATATTATGGAGCTTCCAATGGAGGATTTCGATATGATCTTGAGTAAGGATTGGTTGACCGAGCACCGGGTTAACCTTGATTGTGAATTGAAAAGAGCAACCCTGAAGACTTTTAATGGCCAATCAGTGGTTCTAATCAGTGAACGTCGAGGTTATTTGTCTAATGTAGTATCTGCACTGACCGTTGACAGAATGGTTCGGAAGGGATATGAGACCTTCATTTCTTGTCTCCTAAATACGAAGGGTTCTCTATCCAAGATTGAAGAAATTCGCAATGTCAGCAAATTTCTTGATGTCTTTCCCGAAGAGTTGCATGGGTTACCTCCGGATAGGGATGTTGAGTTTGAGATTGAGACTTATCCGGGGTCTGCACCTGTATCCATGAATCCCTATCGTATGACCCCTAAGGAGTTGAAAATTCAGTTGCAAGAGCTGCTTGATCGAGATTTCATTCGACCTAGCTCTTCACCTTGGGGAGCTCCAGTCCTCTTCCTCAAGAAGAAAGATGGTTCACTGCGATTATGCATTGATTATCGGAAGTTGAACAAACTGACAGTTAAGAACAAATACATGTTACCTAGGATCGACGATTTGTTTGATCAATTTCGGGAAGCCACAGTTTTCTCAAAGATTGATCTTCAGTCTAGATATTATGAAGATAAAGGGATCTGATGTTGCGAAGACAGCTATTCGCACTAGATATAGGCACTATGAGTTTCTTTTGATGCCTTTTGGTTTGACCAATGCACCTACGACCTTCATGGACATGATGAACCGTATGTTCCGACCCTTTATAGACCAGTTTGTTGTGGTGTTTATTGATGATATCTTGGTTTATTCTCGGACATAATCTGAGCATGTTGAGCATTTGAAAATTGTTCTGCAAACCTTAAGAGAGCATCGTCTGTATGCTAAGCTGAGCAAGTGTGAATTTTGGCTCAGAGAAGTGACATTTCTGGAACATGTTGTGTCATCTCGAGGTATCCAGGTTGATCCCAGTAAGATCGAGGCTATCACCAGTTGGAAGCAACCCAAGAATGCCTCTAAGATCCGTAGCTTTCTGGGTTTAGCTGATTACTACCGCCGCTTTGTCGAGGATTTCTCCATCATTGCTGCCCCTTTGACGAAGCTTTTGAGGAAGAATGTTCCTTTTGCTTGGTCTGATGCCCAGCAAGCTAGTTTTGAGAAACTGAAGACAACTTTGACTCAAGCCTCGATCCTTTCACAACCCGAGTCTGGGAAGGACTTCTCAGTGTATAGTGATGCCTCACACTCTGGACTTGGTTGTGTACTGATGCAGGATAGGAAAGTAATCTCTTATACATCACGTTAGTTACGACCACATGAGTGTAACTATCCGACCCATGACCTCGAGTTAGTTGTGGTGGTCTTTGCTTTAAAAATCTGGAGACACTATCTCTACGAAGAGAAGTGCTATATCTTTACCGATCACAAGAGCTTGAAGTATACCCTCACTCAGAAGGATTTAAATATGAGGCAACGTCGTTGGGTTGAGCTTCTAAAGGACTATGATTGCGTGATTGAGTACTACCCGGGAAAAGCCAATGTTGTTGTCGATGCCTTGAGTTGTAAGACCATATCCGACCTGAGATCCCTGTTTGCAGGGATGAGTATTTATAGTGATGGCAGTTTGCTAGCGGAGTTGCAAGTTAAACCAACTTTGGCCGAAGAGATTAACGCTAAGCAACTCTTAGATAGTTCCTTACTTCCAGTCATGCAACAAGTTGAGTAGGGATCCACATATGTTTATGCCTTCGATATGGATGGCGTCTTGTGCTTCAAGGGTCATTTTTGTGTCCCCGATGATGCCGACCTGAAGCGAGCCATACTTAGTGGGGCTCATAGCAGCCCTTATGCTATGCATCCTGGTGGAGACAAAATGTATCAAAATCTGAAGCAAAGGTACCGCTGGGAGGGTATGAAGAAGGATATATCAGATTATGTATCGAAGTGTATGACTTGTCAACAAGTTAAAGCGGAACATCAGCATCCTTCTGGTTTATTGCAACCCATTAAGATTCCTGAGTGGAAATGGGAGCGTATCACGATGGATTTCGTTACCGGGTTGCCTCTGACTCCTTCTAAAAAGGATTATGTCTGGGTTATTGTTGATCGACTCACCAAGTAAGCTCACTTTATTCATGTACGAGTTACTTATTCTTTGGAGAAGCTGGCTAGGTTGTATATCTCAGAGATCGTCAGATTGCATGGGGTACCCTTATCTATCATATCAGATCGAGATCCGAGGTTCACTTTTCATTTCTGGTCGGCCTTGTATAATGCTTTGGGTACGCGTTTGAATTTTAGTACATCCTTCCATCCTTAGACCGATGGTCAGTCTGAGAGAGTAATTTAGGTTCTTGAAGATATGTTGAGGGGATGCGGTGATAGACTTCCGCGGTAGTTGGGAAGATTTCTTGCCCTTGGTCGAGTTTTCTTATAATAACAGCTATCAAGCTAGTATTCGCATGGCCCCTTATGAAGCTCTGTATGGTCGTAAGTGCCGAACTCCTATCTGTTGGACCGAGTTGTATGATAAGAAGACTTTGGGTCCGGAGTTGATCCAAGAGACTGAAAAGACTTTCAGATTAATCCGTGATCGTCTGAAAGAGGCCTTTGACAAACACAAATCTTATGTTGATCGGAGAAGAAAGGATATTGAGTTTGAGGTCGGTGAACAAGTCTTTTTGAAAAGACTGTCAGATTAATCCGTATCGTATCGTGAAGAGAGTTGGGGCAGTTGCCTATCAGCTTGAGTTACCTCCTCAGCTCAGTCGTATCCATAATGTTTTTCATGTGTCCATGTTGAGGCAATACCATCCAGATCCTAGTCATGTCATTCAGGTTCAGGATGTAGAATTGAGGGGATGGTGGGATTTGAACCCATGACCCCTTGGTTGAGTGGCTGGTAACCCAACCATTTAAGCTAGACAACTCTTGGTGTTTAAGCCACCAATTCTCCCTTATGTTTTAGAGAGTTGAAAATTCTGAGTGGAATTAAATAAAATTTTGAAAATCCCTCATCTACCCACATTATATAAATTTGAATCCCAAGGCTTCTCTCTCTCTCTCGAACCTTCCCCCTCCCTAATTTCCAGCGAATTCGCGGTTGCCGCACCGCCGCTCCGTGTGCGACACCGCCACCATCGGGAGAGTCGCCGTCCCACCCCGAACCTGCTACCGCCACCCACTCGCGCTGTTACGCAGCCATCAGCCCTATTTTTCCAGTTCGGGCGTCCACAAAACCAAACCGCCCTTCGATATTCTGAGTTTTTCTGGCCATCCTCGTCGTCCGTTCGAGGAACGGCCGTCGATTCTCGGCTCCGCTCGTCAGCCCGAACAAAACCCACATGGTTAGCCGTCCGTCTGCCGCCGGGAGAGCCTTGGTCGGACTTGTGTGATTTCGGTCGTTCGAAACCATTTTTGGGGTAAATCCGTTTATATTCTAGCCTAAAATCGATATGTTTTCAGCTTGAATGCATCGTGTAATTTTTAGGCTTTGTTTTTCGGTTGAACAGGTGCCGATATGCTCTCAGGTAAGTTGTCCGGTGGTCGTCCGACGATAGTTTCAGTTTGGGTAAGTGAACCGGTATGAACCGGCCAGTCCATTTAGCCCGAACTGAACCGGTCCAACCCGAGCCCGTCGCCCGAGTTCGACCCGACCCAAACCGACCCGTGTATGAGTCAACTCGCTGAGTCAACTCAGTTGACCCCTGTTGGCTGCTGATGTCATCATGATGTAAGAGTTGACCTGACCCCGTTGACCTTGACCTGCTGACGTCAGCATTGACTTTGACCAAAAAGTTAAAATTTTCGAAAATGCCCTATTTTATGTTTTTCGACGTTTTGAGTTCGTTTTTGAAGCCCGTTTTGCGAAATTCTGACTCTAAGCCCGTTTATCACGGTCAATTATGCAACATCTTTTGTTGCCATGTATGAAATTCTTTCCAATAAATTTCACTGATTTTTCCATTGTGTCTCGTACACACAATCCAAAACCAAGCATTATGAATATGTTAAACGTCAAAAATTTAGTCAAAGACTAAAACCAGAAACAGAAACATAAATTCTAACTTTTGTTAGACAACGGTGATTTAGTAAACTAAACCCCAAACAAAAGTTCACACGGTATTAATAGAAAGAACAATAATAAACAATGCACCAGGTAGGTAACTTATGAAAGAGAGGTGGTGCACTAGGCACGCTTAAATACCAAGTCTCTCAAAGAACCAATCCTAGACATGCATTTTTAAATTTTCTTTCAATCACCTTTTATGGATTCTATTCTTGAAATCATTCCAAGCATTGATGATCAATCGAAATCACTACCTTTGATTCATAACAATTTGGAATCTTCCATTTATGGTCCAACGACCCACTCGATTCTTTAACCATTTTTAAACATTGTGCACTTCATAACATGCATCAGAATAGGCTTTAAGAATTTAATTTTAACATAGAGAACCAAATTCTTCTATGCTTTGATTCGAGACCTTAGTCGGAATTTAGTAACCAATGTTATTTCCAAAATAAATTCACTGATTTATTTCTAAAATAGAATTATACTTGATTCTTTAAGAAATAATAACTTTAAGTTATTTCTCTTTTCAAAATAAATTCACCAATTTATTTTAAGGTTGAATCATTCTAGATTCTCACGAAATTAAATCCAACGATTTATTTCTCTTAACAAGTTAGAATCAACACATGATTCTAGTACAGAAATAAATTTAATGATTTATTTCCTTTTACACAATTTGAATCATATTTGATTCTTACGGAAATAAATTCAATGGTTTATTTTTCTTAACAAGTTAGAATCAACGCATGATTCTAGTACAAAAATAAATTTAATGATTTATTTCATTTTACACAAATTTAATCATATTTGATTCTTACGGAAATAAATTCAATGATTTATTTTTCTTAACAAGTTAAAATCAACGCATGATTCTAGCATAGAAATAAATTTAATGATTTATTTCTTTTTACAAAAATTGAATCATACTTGATTCTTACGGAAATAAATTCAATGATTTATTTTCCTTGCAACGTTAGAATCATACAAGATTCTCTTGAAAATAAATTCAATGATCTATTTTCTTTTCTAAAATTAGAATCAACACAAGATTCTAATTTAGTAGTTTATTTCCATTATATCTTCTGTTAAACAACAGAGATATCAATCCAACTTAGTTCTATTTAACCAACAGAAATCAAAAGGAATTAATCCTTTGATTTTAATTCCATTTATTGTTTGGAAGATTAAGTAAACTCGTTAAAACGGCAGGAAGTAAATTCCTGAAACGAATTATATGTGAGATCTTTTATTTCAAAAACAAAACACGACTTCGCTTGGATATCATATTTCTCTCTACATAATTTCCCAAAAGAAATTGTTAGTACGAAATTAAATCTAAATAATTTCCAAAAATACAAAAAATCACAATTAAGACAAAAAATGTGACAAAGTATAATTTATATACATGCCATATTTAAAATGTCCACATTATAAAGTAACACTATCATAATAATATTATCAAAAATATTATCAAATTTAAAACTTTATCTTAACAATACATGCAAATATGTAATTAAAATTTTTATTTCCATTCCAAGAAAGGTTGGCATATAAAGTTATAAAATTATCATATTTTCATATTGAATGTCATATTTATTATTTAATATTAATGGCAAAAATGTTTAAGGAATATTTCATTATTACCTTAACAATGTCATAAAAAAGTTTAATTATGACATAAATCATACCATATTAAAAGTCAAAATTTAATATGGAATATTACCTTAATAGTACCATAATTTATGGTTTTAAAAGTGTCATATTTAAAAAAAAAAATTTATTAAGGAAGATTTAAATTACCTTACTAATCGAATATCCAAATGTTCTATCTCAAGAAAATCGCTTGCATCGTGTTGAATTCGTGGTGTTGGTGAACTTAACGTTTCTTGTCTTTGGGCATTCACTGCCATGAAAATCGTTGAAATGTCTTTGAGCATTTACAAACACCAAAAGCTTTGAAGACAAGAAAAAATAGTAAAATGCCAGATATGAAATAATTGGCCACTTTAGTTTAAAGCCATATAAAGGTTATGGAAAAAACACGCATGTAGATCACAAATAACAACATTAAGCTTTCCTTTTTTTATGCGTGAAAATTTCTTCATCGTGTGAATCATTGCTTCAGATACAATAATTTGTTCGTCTTGGATTAAAACTAAGAATCTGTCTTAAGATTGTTAGAAAATAAACGTTAATCCAAGAATAAATAATAAGATAAAATAATATTATTTAAACGAACAGTACAAAATAAAGAACAATACAACAATATATAAATCAAACCGATTTGGAACCAAAAGAAACGTGTTGAGGCCTGCACGAACGCAGTTTCCTTAAGACAGGTTTTCGGCCACTCCTATAATGCTCGAGTTCATTGGTCGTATGTCTCCCATGATACAACAACATAAGATCAGCCACAATTGCACTACTATGGAGATCACGAACCGACCCTTGCCTTCACCTATCACCGAAAACCACTTGTAAAATCCACAGAGTAAAACAATAAAAATTTTCTGTGGTTTTTGTTGGTTGTAAACCTAGAAGCTTTACTTGTAACACCCGGGTTTAGGGGTCGGGAGAAATAAATAAATAAAATAATATTCCGGTTTTGTTTTGCTAAATTTAATTTAAAGTGTTGGACCAAATTTGGAAGACAAGCCCAATAGCGATTTTAATGGCATTTTTGTAAAAAGGAAAACTTTTCAAATAAGCCCATTCCCTTTTTATTATATTTCAAAAAAAAAGATGCTATCCTCTTTCCCCTTTCTTCCTTTTGACGTGAACATCCCCCATCCTCTCAATTTTCTTTCCACCAAATCTTGCCCTCCTTTTGGAGTTCTTGCAAAGGTAATAACAAATTCATTTTGTCCTCAACTTCCTCTATCTTCCCATGCCTTTAGTTTTCATTGAAATGCATTATTTAAAGTTTTGTGTTTTTGGGTTTTGTAAGAGAAAGATGCAAACTTTAACATCCATTGCTTGAGCTTTTAATTCTTTATTTATAGATAAGTTAATATTAACCCATAAGGTCCAACATAGTTGATTTTTACATGGTTTTATGCAAATTCCCGAATTTGAGTATAAATGGGGATTTTGGAGGGTTTTGGAGGTTGTTTTAGGTGGAAATTGATAGCACAATGGTAGTACTATGGTTAGGGGTTGATTTGGGATCATTTGTGGGTGCAATGGGTGTTGGAAACATGGATTTTGGGTGTGGTTTTGGGGCTGCCCGAGTTTGCTAAAAATGGGATTTGTTCATAGCTTGCAACATTGTAAATTGTGATTGAATTGTGTTCCGGGTTGGTCTTTTGATGTTTGGGCTGATTTGAGATTACTTGAATTGTATTGAGGTTGTTCAGAAGCGAGAACTTGTGTCGGTGAAGCATCGGGAGGAAATCCGGAAGCTTGAGGGTGGTTGCTTGCTTGGCTTGGAGCTTGGAAGCTTAGGTGAGTGGTTAATGTTTTTAAAATGGTTTTAAGTGGTTGGTTCAAACATGTGAACTAGGTTGGGCTTGGTAGACCCACCTGGAGTTAGGATTAGGGTGGTAGCCTAATCCTAAGCTTTAGTTAGAGACCTTGGATGCACTCTTTAATTGGTGTTATGCCTAATGATGATTATGTATAATATGATATACATGTATGTGGAAGTATGGCTCAATGCATTGATTATATGCATGTTGATGACAAATATAATGTGGATATATGATGTGAGAATTGTTTGGATGAAATACATGTAGTGTTGGTTTGTGAAATGAGGTGGTTGCATGATTTTGAGAATCATGGTGAGTATGTGCTAAGCACGGAAATTATATTGAATTTGATGTGGTGATATGTTGTGGATTTTAATTTATATTGGCACTAGTATGCTTGGGTACAATGATCGATCATTAGGATGAGTGTGCACACGAGAGTCAAAACGCGCGTGGCCTTGGTGGCGTTAAGGCACCAAGGAGGAGTACGGGTACGCCCGAAAATATTTATATTAGTCGATGATGAGTGGAATCCCATCGACGGGGCGTGAGGATGAGTGGAATCCCCTCCGCGAGGACCGGTGATGAGTGTAATCCCACCGAGGTAATGTTGTTGTTGGAAATGCGTTCCAACAGGTTATCCGCGTATTCGAGTCATAGCTAGGTGCCAATATGAAGTTGTATGTGTATACCAATATGAGATTATACATATATGCTTATATGATACGAAATGTGATGCCCTTTATGAATTGATATATGATGTGGTTAATGCTTTGAATTATGTATCGTGGTAAGTTGAGCTTATGAGATGTTGAGCATGACATAATGTTGATTATATGTTCATGCATCATTTTCATTTTGGCTTTTGCGGATCGGAGGTGAGATCATGCATTTCATTTTGGAAATAGCTCGTGCTTGGACCCTGCATTGTCGAAGGTTTGTTTTATGAGCTTACCCTCACTAAGCTTTTATGCTTACCCTCTCTTTTGTTCGACAATGCAGATCAAAAGCTTGAGGGTGGCAAGGGAAAGGAAAGGTCTCCAAGTGTTGCTAATGGTTAGCTCAATGTATGAATTTTAAGTGATAGAATGTAATAGTTAAGCAATGGGATAGGTATTGTTGATTTGAGTTTTGATGTATGTCGATATTGGCTTGGTTCTTGGATGCCTTGTTTGATTGTAAATATTGCTTATGTCGCATGCCTTGTATGTCTACATGTTTTGGTTGCTAAGACATGAAACCTTAAGTGCTTGTATGTCCATATATGCTAAATTGCCCTTTTGTATGAATGTCATGAACGAATGCCTTGCTACTTATCTTAATTGCTTCTCCTGGTTGTAGTATGCTGTATAAATGTTTGTATGAGTTTAGGGGAGCCCAAAATGCCTTTAGAGTTGTGTTTGAGGTCACCAAGTTAAAATTGGCGGAATTGCAGAGCAGGGCGTATCGATACGCCTAAGGGCCGTATCGATACAGCCTTGCCCAAATGCCACGATTTTGCCTGGCGTACCGATACCTTAGGGGTACCGATACCCTCCAAAGTTACTGGAATTATTGAGAAAGGGGTGAGTGTAGGGCGTACCGATACGGGTTTTACGCGTATCGATACGATCCTACTTCGTTGACCCAGAAGAGTTGGCCGAGAAGGGTGTATCGATACGCTCGAGGGCTGTACCGATACGGTCTCCCCGGAGTTGACTCTTTGGGTTGACCTGGACATGGCGTATCGATATCCCTGGTTAGGGTACCGATACGGTCTGCCCTGTAAGCTTAAAATGGATTTGTTATATATGGCCGTGGTTCGAATGTAACTTTCATACGGATGTTTTCCGCCGTCGTAATTCACTTAGGACTTAACATTCCTCTAGGCAAGATTAAAATGGAAAAAAAAATATAGGGTCGCTAACCGAGGGGGAACCTTAACGGGTTTCTCTTCAGTTTTCCCCGTGTGGCCCACTCGGACCGGTCATCCGGCCAGACCGGGACGAGGGGGTTACATTTGTTGGTATCAGAGCCTAAGGTTAACGAGACCTTGGGCAGGTAAGTGAGGTAAGTTAAGTTCTTGCATCGTAATTGCACGGTTTTTGCTTGCCATGTAAGCATGTTGCTTGTTATCCGTGTATGTTGTGATGTATGATTGTTTGATTGAGAATGTATGTTGTTTGATCGTACGCATATGATTGCTTGTTTAGCAAGTATGCCTTGTTATATGCTTGGTTGAGCATGTATGTGTGTTGATTTGTTTGAAACATGTTTAGTAGAGTCCCATTGCCACTATTACATCGAAAAAGAGATTTTTAAGTGAGGGAATCATACTTGACCCACTTGGACCCTTTCCTTTGCTAACCCAATCTTGTATGTTTTGTTGTTGTTGTTGATTTATTGCTTTTAGTAAGTCTGAGGCCAAGAAGTGGGCCGTGAATTGGTAAGTGGGAGTTGTAGTTTCGGAAAAGGTGGATGATGTTGAAGGAGTCCATCACCTTAGTTAGGGAGGTATGGTTGTACCGGAATTGAGGCACAATTTGTCCGTTTGAGACGGTGTGTATGTGGGTTGATTCCTGTGGATGAGGGACGATGTAATCAACTCTGGCATTAGTTGGTAAGAAGAAGTGAAGGCCTATGAGTGGGAGTCAGAGTGGTGTCGATGTTTTAACCGATAAGCCCTTGGTACAGTATTAAGTTGGTTTCCTCCAGTTGATTCTAAATCCGTGCTTTTGAATATCGTTAGCAAGTATGCAAGTTTGAATATGCCTGGTGAAGTGTTAGAGGTAGGTGCGAGTACCTTGGTTCTTTTAGCAAGATCAAGGTAAGGGTTTTGTGTGAGTAATCTGAGACTCAGAAATGCTAGTTAGTGATCGTTGGGTTCGGCCTACGGTTTTAGTACAGGACAACCGGTCAGTATCCGTGAGTGGGAATCGATTTGTGTGATTGGGCCAGTGTGCGTCTGAGTAGTTTTCCAGCATGGTTGTCTGTGTGTGCTCAGAACTGCGTTTTTGAGGTTTTGAAATGCTCTAAGAACAGTCTAGAAGAGGCAGATTTTGTTAAAGAACCAGTCTGAGAACAAGCGGACCGAAGACTAACAACTGTGTACTTGTAAAGTTGCAATTTCTGCGGATTCGTCTGTTTGTGTGAGCATACAAGGAATTTAGACATACTTGTTGAGATCTAGACGTAGGGACACATGTGACTAGACCTTTTAGTGAGATAGTGGTGGTCAGATAATAGTACATAAGATGTCTGTTGGTGGTTCAGGGTTACGTGATTCTAGTAGATGTGAAGTAATTGTCTTTTTACGGTTTCGATGTAGCAGTTGGCGTGGTTCGGCTCGTAGAACGCATAGCTAGGGTAAACTCTGAGATAAAGAGAGAGTTGCTTCGAAGTTGCAGGTTTCTGTGAGACTGTAGTGTTAAGTAGAAATGTGAACTTCTTATTGAATGTTGATCCAGTTTTAGAGGTCAAGGATTGATTGAGTTTTGTTGACGGGCTTGCTTGGCAATTGTGATGGATTTGATTTTTGAATGAAGATTGGACCGCAGAATGTTAGAATAGTTTGTGTTTTCCTAGAAGTGTTTACAAGAATTACCTGGTTTATCTCCTGACAGAGAAGAAGAATTTTGTTATTGAAACCGTCTTCGAGTCTGTTTCTGTTTTGATAGTTTTGTATCCTATGGTTTCCGACAGGATTGAGAGTGTTGAAGAATCTACTTTGAGACTTGTTAGAACTTAGACTGATTAGGCCTAGTGCATCATCTTAGAGTGCGACAATACAATTTGTGAAGAAGAGAGAAGACAATACGAGAATGTGTTTAGATCGCAGGTAGTTGAAACAAGTGACAGTGAATAATTAACATCCATTTCTGAGTGTCAGTGATTTGTTGATCAGTAGTGTGTGCTTCAGTCTTTTCGAAGATTAATTTGGGATCCGATTGCTACCAGTCGAATGAGAGAGAAGTTGACGTACCGAAGACAGCTTTCGGGGCAAGATGTGATCACTCTGAGTTCTGAGTTATGCCGTTTTGTTCGACTATTGTGTTAGTTACTTCTATAGAGATGTTGAGAAAAATATTTTCTGAGCTCCTTGATCAGTTTGTAGTAGTTCTCGTAGTTGACACATGTGTATATTCACATACCGAAGAAGATCATGACAAGCTATGGAGTTAGTGTTGTAGATCCTATTAGAGAATTAGTTATATACCAAGTTATGCAACGTGAACTCCGAATTAATGAAGATGTACCCCTAGGACATGTAGTTCAGCCGAGTGCGTTAGAGTAAATCCTAAGTAGGCAAAAGAAAATGTGAGTTGGAAGAGATTGAAGACCGTAACAGGTATCTATAGTTCCTAGGTCTAGCATTGTTACTTTCAGAGAATTGTAAATAGTCTTTTGAAGATAGCTGCTCCTTTGACAAGTTGCTATAGAAGAATGTTCAGTTGTGTGGTTAGATGCGAGACAATGAGCCCTTGAGAAACTGAAAGAAACCTTGAAGAAAACTTTGACCTTGATTCAGCCTATATCAGAGGAAGAATTTGTGAACCATAGTGATGCATTACATGTAGAGTTAGGTTGTGTGTTTATGCAAGACAGAAGATTTGTGGCTTGATCATCGAGATAGTTGAAAGACCGAGAAAATAGTTATCCGACACTAGACTTAGATTTAATTGCAGTTGTATTTGCTTCGAAGACTTAGAGACAAGGATTGGATAGTAAGAAATGCACAGTGTATATGTACATATCCTCAGAACTTGAAATATTTGAAGACTTAGGAAGGGTTGAAACTTGAATAGTATAAAGTGTTAGACTTACTTGAAGACTGTAATTTCATAATTGGGTACCGTCCGAAGAGAGTCAGCGTAGTAACTAATGTTCCGAGCTGTGTTGTTGATAGATTAGTAGTAGAGTTGCAAGATGTATTTGCCGAATTCAGATTACCGAATGGTAGTATTCTTGTGGCCGAGTTTCATGTTAAACCTACATTGAGTCAGAATGCTTGAAGAGGAACAATTGCAAGACAGATTCTTGGCACCTCACGTGCAAGACATAGCGGAAGGAAGACCTTCAGATTACAGTTTCAGAGATGATAGAGTTTGTATTTTTAGAGACAGAATAGTTGTACCGATTGACATAGTGTTTTGAGACATATTGTTTTGACCGAAGCACTTAGCAGTCTGTTTGTATTGCATCTGAGTGGTATGAAGACGTACTGTGGGTTGAAGATGAGTACTTCTGGATTGAGTTGATGGACGATGTGGTTCAGTGTGAGAATAAGTGTATAATTTACCAGTGTGTCAAGACCGAGTATCAGTTTTCTTCTAGGTTGTTACATTTGGGGAAGATTCTTAGTGAAAGTGAGTAATAGAGGTTCGAGATTTCTGCTAGATTTTTGAAGACGTATGCATAGTGTTTGGTTGTATGTTGAGGTCTGATGATCAGTCAGAGAAAGTTATGGGTCAGGTATTCAAACAGTGTTGTATGAGATTGTGAATCGGGCTAGTCCTGTTGTTTATCTGTTGCGGCTACCACCGGAGTTAGAAAGAGATTTGTGATGTACTCTGTGTGTCTATGATTCAGAAGTGTTCTCGTATTTGTCCTGTGTTATGTTTGCGAAGAGATTGAGTTGAGTTTGAAATTGACATGCCTTGAAGGAACTAGTGGAGATCTTAGCATCAGGTAGCTAATGTTGTGTTGTAAGTTTACCGAGTTGGTGAGTATGTTATGGTGAGAAAGAAAGTGTGGAGTAGCAGGTTTCAGTGGCTCTTCATGTTCGATAAATTTCGGGGATGAAATTTCCTTAAGTGGAAAAGAGTTGTAACACCCGGGTTTAGAGGTTGGGAGAAATAAATAAATGAAATAATATTCTGGTTTTATTTTGCTAAATTTAATTTAAAGTGTTGGACCAAATTTGGAAGACAAGCCCAATAGCCATTTTAATGGCATTTTTTGTAAAAAGGAAAACTTTTCAAATAAGCTCATTCCCTTTTTAATATATTTCGAACAAAAAAAAGAAAGATGCTATCCTCTTCCCCCTTTCTTCCTTTTGACGTGACCCTCCCCCTCCTCTCAATTTTCTTTCCACCAAATCTTGCCCTCCTTTTGGAGTTCTTGCAAAGGTAATAACAAATTCATTTTGTCCTCAACTTCCTCTATCTTCCCATGCCTTTAGTTATCATTGAAATGTATTATTTAAAGTTTTGTGTTTTTGGGTTTTGCAAGAGAAAGATGCAAACTTTAACATCCATTGCTTGAGATTTTAATTCTTTATTTATAGATAAGTTAATATTAACCCATAAGGTCCAACATAGTCGATTTTTACATGGTTTTATGCAAATTCCCGAATTTGGGTATAAATGGGGATTTTGGAGGGTTTTGGGGTGAGTTTTGGGGGTTGTTATAGGTGGAAATTGATAGCACAATGGTAGTACTATGGTTAGGGGTTGATTTGGGATCATTTGTGGGTGCAATGGGTGTTAGAAACATTGATTTTGGGTGTGGTTTTGGGGCTGCCCGAGTTTGCTAAAAATGGGATTTGTTCATAGATTGCAACATTGTAAATTGTGATTGAATTGTGTTCCGGGTTGGTCTTTTGATGTTTGGGCTGATTTGAGATTACTTGAATTGTATTGAGGTTGTTCAGAAGCGAGAACTTGTGTCGGTGAAGCATCGGGAGGAAATCCGGAAGCTTGAGGGTGGTTGCTTGCTTGGCTTGGAGCTTGGAAGCTTAGGTGAGTGGTTAATGTTTTTAAAATGGTTTTAAGTGGTTGGTTCAAACATGTGAACTAGGTTGGGCTTGGTAGACCCACCTGGAGTTAGGATTAGGGTGGTAGCCTAATCCTAAGCTTTAGTTAGAGACCTTGGATGCACTCTTTAATTGGTGTTATGCCTAATGATGATTATGTATAATATGATATACATGTATGTGGAAGTATGGCTCAATGCATTGATTATATGCATGTTGATGACAAATATAATGTGGATATATGATGTGAGAATTGTTTGGATGAAATACATGTAGTGTTGGTTTGTGAAATGAGGTGGTTGCATGATTTTGAGAATCATGGTGAGTATGTGCTAAGCACGGAAATTATATTGAATTTGATGTGGTGATATGTTGTGGATTTTAATTTATATTGGCACTAGTATGCTTGGGTACAATGATCGATCATTAGGATGAGTGTGCACACGAGAGTCAAAACGCGCGTGGCCTTGGTGGCGTTAAGGCACCAAGGAGGAGTACGGGTACGCCCGAAAATATTTATATTAGTCGATGATGAGTGGAATCCCATCGACGGGGCGTGAGGATGAGTGGAATCCCCTCCGCGAGGACCGGTGATGAGTGTAATCCCACCGAGGTAATGTTGTTGTTGGAAATGCGTTCCAACAGGTTATCCGCGTATTCGAGTCATAGCTAGGTGCCAATATGAAGTTGTATGTGTATACCAATATGAGATTATACATATATGCTTATATGATACGAAATGTGATGCCCTTTATGAATTGATATATGATGTGGTTAATGCTTTGAATTATGTATCGTGGTAAGTTGAGCTTATGAGATGTTGAGCATGACATAATGTTGATTATATGTTCATGCATCATTTTCATTTTGGCTTTTGCGGATCGGAGGTGAGATCATGCATTTCATTTTGGAAATAGCTCGTGCTTGGACCCTGCATTGTCGAAGGTTTGTTTTATGAGCTTACCCTCACTAAGCTTTTATGCTTACGCTCTCTTTTGTTCGACAATGCAGATCAAAAGCTTGAGGGTGGCAAGGGAAAAGAAAGGTCTCCAAGTGTTGCTAATGGTTAGCTCAATGTATGAATTTTAAGTGATAGAATGTAATAGTTAAGCAATGGGATAGGTATTGTTGATTTGAGTTTTGATGTATGTCGATATTGGCTTGGTTCTTGGATGCCTTGTTTGATTGTAAATATTGCTTATGTCGCATGCCTTGTATGTCTACATGTTTTGGTTGCTAAGACATGAAACCTTAAGTGCTTGTATGTCCATATATGCTAAATTGCCCTTTTGTATGAATGTCATGAACGAATGCCTTGCTACTTATCTTAATTGCTTCTCCTGGTTGTAGTATGATGTATAAATGTTTGTATGAGTTTGGGGGAGCCCAAAATGCATTTAGAGTTGTGTTTGCGGTCACCAAGTTAAAATTGGCAGAATTGCAGAGCAGGGCGTATCGATACGCCTAAGGGCCGTATCGATATGGCCTTGCCCAAATGCCACGATTTTGCCTGGCGTATCGATACCCTAGGGGTACCGATACCCTCCAAAGTTACTGGAATTATTGAGAAAGGGGTGAGTGTAGGGCGTACCGATACGGGTTTTACGCGTATCGATACGATCCTACTTCGTTGACCCAGAAGAGTTGACCGAGAAGGGTGTATCGATACGCTCGAGGGCTGTATCGATACGGTCTCCCCGGAGTTGACTCTTTGGGTTGACCTGGACAGGGCGTATCGATACCCCTGGTTAGGGTACCGATACGGTCTGCCCTGTAAGCTTAAAAATGGATTTGTTATGTATGGTCGTGGTTCGAATGTAACTTTCATACAGATGTTTTCCGCTGTCGTAATTCACTTAGGACTTAACATTCCTCTAGGCAAGATTAAAATGGAAAAAAATATAGGGTCGCTAACCGAGGGGGAACCTTAACGGGTTTCTCTTCGGTTTTCCCCGTGTGGCCCACTCGGACTGGTCATCCGGCCAGACCGGGACGAGGGGGTTGCATTACTCCTTGTTTATAGGATTGTCATGAGGGTATAAGTGGAAATTTTGACCTAATGGAACATTTAATATTGAGAATCAATTGATTCTCCTATAAAACAATTTCCAAAATTATTATCTGAATTAAAGGTAACTTCCAATATTTACCCTTTTAATTCCAAGATAAAATTTGGCAAATTTATGCTTTTATTTGAGGAAAATTCATTTCAAATTTGGGTCAAAATATCTGCAAGCCCACGAAGGACCAGACTGGTTCAGACATTTGCGTTACTCACGTCGTGCACGTTTGCACATTTACGAACCAACAATTGGTTCCATATTTTCATCAACAACATTTGAATCAATTTCTTATTCAAAGCTCCAAAATTATCAAATTTTTCCAACACATATTATTAACCTTTGACAATGCACACGCACCTTGTAGATAAAATCATTAAACATGAGTCTCATATGATGAACATCATCATTTTTTCTACTAAGACCACTTGTTGGGTTTAAAATATATAAAAATTTTAAACTAATAAATAATTTGATAATCATATAATTATGTATTAGGTTAATTATCCTGTTGGTACATGAACTATACCGAATTCTCAGTTTTATATTATCTTTTTTTATTCTCAGTTTTATACATGAACTTTTCTGTCGTCAATGAGTTTACACTTTTTCCATACGAAAGATCGTGTGGACCCCTTGGACCAGTCAAAAATTGACACGTGACATTTATTTTTATTTTTAAAAACTCCATTTATTTAAAGGCTAATAACAAGATTAGTCAATATTTTATTATTTTTTAATATCATCCTTAGTCTTTGAAAAATATATATTTAAAAAATAGAAGAATATTTAAACTAACTACTAAGTGACATTTGACACAATATTAAATTAAAAATTATTATTTTTATTTCTTCATTCCCCTCCCACCAATTTTCCATCTCTTCTCTTTATTCAACCAACCTCAGTCTAGCCATCAAGCCTTATCGGTAGTAGGGGTGGCAACTGGGCGGGGCGGGAACGGTTTTGTATTACCCATTATGTCCCCAACACTTGTGGGTACGGTTTTGGAGAATCCCCGTTATATGTTTCGGGGATTTTTTAGTCCCCATACCCATCCCTTACGGATCCCCGTCGGTTTCGGTTAATCCCCGTCCCCAATAAATAAACAAACATTTTTGAAATCAATGCAACACATAAAACTTATAAGATATATCATATTGTCTCAGATTGGTCTCTACCTATAATATGAAAGTTTCAAACGTCAATATTCATCTAACACCCAATGTATATGTACAATCTTAACCATTTTCAATCTCAAAAAATCAATGCATATTAAATAAGAAAATATCTAAACTTCAATTTTAGTTTCTTTGAGATGTAACAATGACAACACGTGATCTCAAAGATCCACCAAACATAAATGTTGGATAAGTCTAAACATGATTCAAATATTAAAATTGGGGTTGTTTTTCTCAACACTTTTGTAGCTAAATTGATCTAATATATGATATTTGATGATGCTCTTGTAGACTTGTTTTAATTCTTCTTGTCATCAACCTATAATATCAAAAAGTAAATATTATATGTATCAAATAATACGAAAGTAAATATAATAAGTTCATAGGCATAAAAAAATACATGAATTAAATAAAAATTAGAAGTAAAAAATTGAAAAGTTACCTCACGAGCATGCACATCCATATCTCTAGTAATGTTCCACAACGATGAATCATTAACTAATTCATAATCTAAAAGCACAAAGCATTCATGTATTAAAATTTTCATATATATAACTATTAAATATATCAAATTAAAAAATAACTTTTTGTATATTCAATACCTTTCAATTCAATTCCTAGCCAACTTTGTGTGCACATCAATGCTTCTATTGTATCATTGTTAAGACTACTACGAGAATCACTTATAACTCTTCCGCCGGTACTAAAAGCTGATTCTGAAGCTACAGTTGAGGTAGGAATCGCAAAAATATCTCTAGCTATCAATCGCAATATAGGATATTTAAGACAATTTTTCCACCATGCAAGCAAATCAAATTCACCTTTTCTTGGCAACAAACGCTCCTCCAAATAATGATCAAATTCAACCGCAACATTTTCAAAAGAAAGTTCAGAGGCAGCAACAAAATCATCAAAGCTTGTTATTTCACCATCTCCCCGAAGAGGTGTAGGTGATGATTGAGTGACATTTTCAAAATCTTCACTAGTGCTCAATTTTGAATATTCAGCAACCAATTGATAACAAGCTGTTTTAATTCTTGCCATCTCAACCTTTGCCACTATTTCACCGTGGAGAAGTGGAAGATAATATTGTAACACCTTAAACTTGTACCTAGGGTCAAATATTGTTGCTATGCTCAAGATAAGATTAACCTCGGTCCAATATTTGTCAAATTTTTCAACCATTCTTGCTGTCATATCTCTAACATAAAAAAAAAACTAGAAGCAGCCCATTGCCTCAAACTCACCCTGATATCACAAATCTTCGGAAGAAAAAGATTAATAGTAGGATAATCAGTCCCAGAGAAGAACTCAGTAGCATCATAAAAGATTTTCAATTTATCACAAATAATTTGAGCAATTTCCCATTCTTCATCGGATGGACATGATAAAAAAAGATTATCTCTTTTCTTCAAACGCTTGAAAACTTCTTTATATGAAATAGCAACATTGAGCATATGGTAAGTTGAATTCCACCTAGTACTACAATCCAATGCTATCTTTGTGGTCACAGGAATATTTAACTGACAAGCAGTTTCTTGAAACTTTTCAATTCTCTTAGGGGTAGCAATCCAAAAAGTAACACTATCACGAACATTGTCAATAAAACTTTTAATAATCTCCAAACCATCCTTAACTATCAAATTCAAAATATGTGCAGAACAACGTACATGCAATAATTTTTCATCCAACCAGAGACAGTTAGGTGTCAACTTACCACAAATCAGCTTCATCATTTTATCATTTGTTGAGCAATTATCTAAAGCCAATGCAGATATTTTATTATCAATGTTCCAGTCCATCAAGCTTTCAGAAAGAACATCACAAATCACTTCAGCTGTATGCGGACATGGCACATACATGAACCTAATCAAATCAAATAAAATAAATTGAATAAAATTAAAGTAATAAATGTAGTTATTAAATAATCACACAGTTAACAATTTAACTACTCAATTCAATCAACAATAAAAGATTAAGTGTTACAAAGTTACCTAATAATTCGGCTTCGTAAAATCCATGAATCATCGATGAAGTGTGCTGTTATCGCCATAAATCCCTTCTTTTGGTGCGTTGATGTCCACATATCAGTGGTGATAGCAATTTTACTATCATTGTTTTGAAGTGTAATGGTCATCTTTTTCTTTTCATTCTCATAAACCTTGAAGATATCACTTTTAGCTGTATTCCGAGTATATTCCTTGAACTTCGGACAAGCTATTTTCATAACTCTACGAAACCAATAATGCTCCACCATGGTCAATGGGTATTCATGAAAAGCAATCTCTTTTCTTAAAAGTTCTGAATCATACTCCCAAATTGCAAGTGTCTTCTCTTTATCTTCTATTTTCGCTCCCAAGAAACTTTGTTTTATGTCTTTAGTTTTTCTTAATGGACATATCTTGTAATGGTTACGTAGATGAGTGGTCCCATCTCTTGACTCTCCACCAAGTTTCTTTTGACAATAAAGACATACCGCCTTCCACTTCTCACCAATTTTCTGCCTCTTAAAGTGATTCCACACATCTGATTTTCGACCTCGTTTAATTCCTGAGCTTGCTTCTTCTACGGAAGGTTCAATTGAGTTAGAATCATTTGGTGTTGACATCTCTTGTCCAATTGGTGTTGATCCATCTTCTTTTTCTTTAGTAGTAGATCTTTGAAAGCTGCTAGTACTTCCGATAATAGCACTAGGAGTATTAGTTGTTGAATCCATATTATCTTGTTTATCCATAATTCACCTACACCAAAAATTAAAAATTAAAAACATTCTAATTCAACCTATAATTTAAAATCTTGTATCATAAATAAATTAGAGAAAAATTTGAGGCATTAAAAATACATTCCACATGAATGAGAATGTAAAACCTACATCAAAAATTAAAAATTAAAACATTCTAATTAAACAAATCACTTCAGCTGTAGCCATGTATAAAATATGCGTAAATATAAAACTATAACAATGTAAAATCTAGACTAAAAATAATTATAATTTTTAGATTTTTTTTACCTTGTGAGGAAGGTTGTAGACGCAGTTCTTCTAATCTTCAAATTGTGATTTTTGATAAAAAAATCTTCAATTGTGGTTTGCGGCTGTGTAAGGGAAGAGAATAATAATGTGGTATTAGAATATATAATTAGGGTTTCTTTTTATTTTCTTATCATATATAATATTTTTATTAAGATATATTAAGGGTATATAAGTAAATAATTATAAATATATTTTTAAAATTTTGTAAGATATTGGGGATCCTACGGATATTTTTCGGGGATCCCTACGGTTATTCACACGGGTACGGTTCGGTTATCCCTACGGTTCGGATATAGCAATCCCCGTCCCCATCCCCATTTGAGTTTCGGGGATAAAACTTCCCCCATCCCCATCCCCGTGGGCGAAGATTTCGGTTATTCCCCATCCCCGTCGGTTCGGATCCCCACGGTTTTCGGTTTTTCCCCACCCGTTTGCCACCCCTAATCGGTAGGCCACCACTGACCATCGTGTCGACCGACCACCGCCGTTGATCGACTCCAACAACTGTATTGGCCACCATAGTGTAGTTTAACAAGAAAAACTCAAAAAATTTACAAGTGGTATACGAATCGATTTCTGTTCCTAATCCAATCGATTTTCAATTTCACACTTCCACTACTTGCTAATCCCGAACTCTACCCCTTTCTTCACTCTAACTAAATTCCATTCCAGATGCAGTTAAGTAAATTGTTTCAAAATTTTGATTCCTTTTCATTTACTAATTTAACTCTACTAAATTTTATTTTATTTTCCTTCTACATCATGCTCAGCAAATCATAAAAACGAAAAACACATTTCAAGAAATATGTTATTTGCTTATGGGACCACACTTTTTCTCCAATTTCTAGTCTTTTCAGTTCATGTATTCAATTACAGTGAATCCACCCTAGCAAATCAAATAAAAAACCTTCATTTTGAATTTCATATTTCCTTTTTTGCCTTTTCATGCCCATGATTTGAATTTTTTATATTTTTTTATGGATTCAAAGCTAGTTTCTTGATACAGAGGTAAATGGAATTTTAGAAATGGTTTCATTGGTAAACGAAAAGATGGTGAAGATGATGATAATGTTCGATGAAAGTAGAAGAAAGCTAGGGACTTTTTAGATATTTACTGCTCGCAGAAGAAAGCTTGCTTGCTGGAATGAGTTTAGTTGAATAAAAAGAGAAGATAGGAAAAGAGAAGGATGAGAAGAAGATAAATAAATGTTGTTAATTTTTTTTAAGAAAAAATAATTTTTAATATGGTGTAACGTGTCACTCATTGATTAGTTCATTATTTTTTTGGATAAATGTTATGCTTTTATTTATCCCGAAACAGCAAGCAACTACATTAAACCAAAGAAAACTATAGAGTAATTACAAAGCAATCCCCTAATTCCTACACACTTGCGAATTAATCGAATCAACAACTATAATTTTTTTCTGTAACTACCACACACTATGCCTTGTACAATATCAAAAAATGCAAAAATAATGATTGGTTCATTACTTTTTATAATTATTTGAAATAAATATATTGATTTAAAAAAATTGAAGGGTTAAATTAAAAAAATAATAAAACATTAAGGACTAATCGTGTTATTAACTCTTAAATAAATGGAAAATTTTTAAAAGTAAAACAAATGCTATGTGTCAATATTTGACTATTCTAAGGGATCCACGTCAGCTTTTGTAATGGAAAAGTGTAAACTTGTTGACGGTAGAAAAGTTCATGTATGAAATTAAGAAGGCTTAATACATCCCCTAAATTTTATTTGTTTTTTCAATTTGCTCCTAAGTTTATTTTGACCACTTTTGCGTCTTAATGTTTTCAACGTTACTCATATTGTCCCCTACCGTTAAAAAAATCTATCTTGACCAATTAGAATGTAACATCATTTTTATTTATTTTTAAATTTTAAAATAAAATGAAAATAAATAAAATAAAAATATTAAAATACTCAAAACACTCATCTCCATCCAATCATCTTCTTACCCATTTTAAAATAAAAAAAACACTCGACTTATGCAGACTAACTCACCAACCATGGCGCCCGTTGCATCCAAGGTTTTCACTTTACTGTTTATTTTCTAATATTTGGAAGAAACAAGAACATGAATTTAAAGTTTTATAACTAAATTCTTACTTGTAATATACAAAAATCTGAGTTTAAGCGTGTCTTTAATTTTTGATTTTGAGATACTTTAATACTCATAATATCATCGATTTTTTTTGCTTTTAGATATTTACATGCCATTGTTGTGTTACTTACCACTTCGGTAGGCAATTTAGTCTTATTTCCCGATCAACGATCACATCGATTTGTATGAGCGAAGTAAATCGATAATTGGACCCAAATGTTCGGGACTCCACGACTGGAATTTTTTTTAATCTTCGTAAGTGTAAGCTCCAATAGAACTTTAAGATCAGTACCAGCATTGTCGGTGACCAAATCTTAGTGTGTGTCTTTCTGTAAAAATATCCATTGAATCCCCGAACCATGAAAAATTAGGGTTCAGAGGAAAGAGGATGGATGGATGGGGTTCGGGGAAGGGAATGAGGGTAGTCTTAGTAAAACAAATCAATTTAATGAACATTTTAATATATTAAACACTAAAATAAGAAAATAATAATAATAAGGTGATGTGGCGGATCTGATTGGTCAAGACATATTTTTTAATGGTAGGGGACAATATGAATAATGTTGAAAGCATTAGGAGGCAAAAAAGGTCAAAATGAACTTTAAGGGAAAGTTGGGAAAACATATAAAGTTTAGGGGGAAGTAGGGGTGAGCGTTCGATCGAGTTGAGTCGAGTCAAAAAATTTCGAGTTATTCGAGTTGACGAGTCATATTTTACAACTCAAACTTTATTTGAAAATTTTTCGAGTCGAGTTTAAGAAATTCGAGTCGAGTCGAATTTTCGAGTTCCTATAAAAATTTAACTGTAATTATTTATCATGTTATAGTAGGGTTTGATTCCAATTTAATCTCCTTTCTCTACTCATATAAGATATGCACATATATATTTTTTCACATGTGACAATATTTCTTCATATTTTTATATATCAACATGTATATATCATAAAAAATAGAGGAACTCGCCTCGAACTTAAAAATAAATCCAATAATTACTAAAAATTTCGAGTTATTCGAATTTTCATTTTACAACTCAAACTTTATTTGAAATTTTTTCGAGTTATTCGAGTTTATGAAATTTCGAGTCGAGCATTTTTGCGTCGAGTCGAGTCTAGTTATTCGATTTTTTCGAGTCGAGTCGAGTTTTGCTCACCCCTAGGGGAAAGTGTATTAAGCCAACTAAAAATAAAAAAAAATTAATGTATGAAACTGAAAATTCGGTATAGTTCATATACCAATGAGGTAATTTACCCTTATGTATTTGGTAAAAAAAATATAAATTTATAAATTATAAAATAAACACACCATATAATAAATAAAGGTTAAAATTATAATTTAACTACTAAAAGTATTTTTTTAAGCGTAAAGACTAAAAACTTTAGCTTTTATATTTGGGTTAAAAATCACTTTTAAACACTTTTTTTTTTCTTTAAAAATTATATGTTTAACATTGCTTATGGTTTTAAAAGTGCTTTTGACCCAGAAAAGCATTTTTCAAATGCAACGGTGAACGGGCCTAAGTAGTCTAAATCAAAGCCCATAGTATTTTAATTGCTAGCCCAAACGTAGGCCTGGTTCTAAATATAAACCCTAATTATTCTTCATGGTAGCTTACCCCGTGCTTTACAGTGATTTCCCCCGCCGTTCTTAATCACAGAAAAGCTTCTTTTGGAGTTGCAGAAATGGTAAATCCCAAAACCTCATTTCAATTGATCTTTTATTACTATGCATCACCTTAATTTTCCGCTACATGAAATCTATTTGTAACTTTCTAGGCTCTGAACTGTTCTAATATAGCTATTTCTACAATGCAGTGAACATTTATGACATATAAAGATTTGCATAATTCTTAGTTTAGTTAAAAGAACTGGTTTTTGCATTGCTATGTAAGTTTTGAATATGGTTTGGACTATGGGTCATTTTACAGTAAACTTTATTTATTGCTTAAATAGTTTCTTACTGATTCTAGTGAAGCGGTGATACAATTTTAATGGTTTCAAACCTTGTTATGGATCAGTTATTTGGTTTATTAACTTTGTTCTTGAATGCCGGCTCCTAAGAGAGGTGGTAAAGTGGCTGTGCCTGCCAAGAAGAAACAAGTGAAGTTTCATTACTTTTTTTTACACCCGGACCCTTCGAATAACTCGATTGTCATCTCACTATCCATTTGTTATTTTGATTTTTCAATATTAGGAGAAGGTTGTCAATCCATTGTTTGAGAAGCGTCCAAAGCAGTTTGGTATCGGAGGGGCTTTACCTCCTAAGAAGGATCTGCATCGATTCGTGAAGTGGCCTAAGGTTGTTCGCATTCAAAGGAAGAAGAGGATCCTTAAGCAGCGGTTGAAGGTTCCACCGGCATTGAACCAGTTTACCAAGACTCTTGACAAGAACATTGGTCTGTGCTAAACTCTTCACCCGTTTCTGATTTATGCATTAGATTCACCATATTGGTTTGAGTGAATATTTGCATTACTATCTTGTTTCATGTTAACTTTGCATAGATGTTTGTATAGTATGAATTTGGGAAATGGATTTGTAATGTAAGAAGTTATTTTAAATGTATAGTTCTGACCGCTCTTGATAATTTGTCTATTTGAGAAAAAAGAATGTGGATCGGAAATTTGGATGTTGGTGAATGTTGGAGAATTTCCACATTGACGGCAAGGTAAAAGGTGACATTTTGTATTTGTGATAGGTAGTTCCATAGTTGAAGATTGTAATTGTTGAATTTATAATCTGGTTTCCAAGTGTTGTGCCAACTCAGGATATTAAATGCCTCATTACAAAATTGCTTGTTCCTATTTATGTTTATACTTACTCTGCTATGTTTGTTCTCACATCTTGTTGAATTTGCCATTCTCAATCATTTTTATAGCCTCTTGCATCCAAGTCCCCTGCACAGTTCTCGCAGTAAATTTCCTTACTTTTTGTAACGGTTGCGAATGAAGAATTGTCACTAAATCTTGGTTATCCCGTTTCCCGTTGCAGCAACAAATCTGTTCAAGTTACTCCTCAAGTACAGGCCAGAGGACAAGGCAGCCAAGAAGGAACGTCTCGTGAAAAAGGCCCAGGCCGAGGCTGAAGGCAAAGCACCTGAATCTAAGAAACCTATTGTTGTGAAATACGGTCTTAACCATGTTACATACCTTATCGAGCAGGTTGCCCTCTAATTTCTCTGTATTTCATCAGTTTAGCAAGTGCGGTATTGTACTTTTATTATTTTGAAGCACTTCAAAATAATAGTTTCTTTATAATATCCTCTGCAGAATAAGGCACAATTGGTTGTTATTGCTCATGACGTGGATCCCATAGAGTTGGTAGTGTGGCTCCCGGCTCTGTGCAGAAAAATGGAGGTCCCTTACTGCATTGTTAAGGGAAAATCACGTTTGGGATCGGTAAATATCTTCCATAATCCCATACTTTTCTGTCAAATTACGGAGTTAATAAGAAGGTACTTATTCGTGTTAGTGCACTACTGCAGATTGTCCACAAGAAAACTGCTTCTGTCTTGTGCTTGACCACGGTTAAGAATGAGGATAAGATGGAATTCAGCAAAATCCTCGAGGCAATCAAGGTAAGAATACACCTGCAATACATTCTAACTAATTTATGTTGAAGTTATACATTGTTTTATTCACTGATGCTGTACGATACAGGCCAACTTCAACGACAAGTACGACGAGAATAGGAAGAAATGGGGAGGTGGCATCATGGGCTCCAAGTCGCAAGCCCGAACCAAAGCAAAGGAGAAGGTTCTTGCAAAGGAAGCGGCACAGAGGATGACTTAGAGGAATAACACACCTTTAGTTGAGGTTGGTGTTTGATTAAATAGTCACATGTAGTGAGTTACAATCAGTTTTTGACTCGGTTTTACTCCTTTCCCTGAAGAACACATTGATATCATTTTTGTGGTTGAACTTTCTAAGTGCCTAGTGTATGCCATGTTTTGTTTTTTTATGTTAGCCAAATTCATCATTTATCCATTTAGAGAAGTGCACAAACCTGAGCTTTGATGAAAATTCCACTTATTCCTCTATGGTTTAAAAAATATCCATTTAACCCTCTCTATTTAAATGCAAAGATAATCATACTATATTGTTACTTATCTATTATTGTTTTTATTTATTCATATACAGAATGAAAAGTTAAATAGCTTAAAATTATATTAGAAACTACAAAGTTAATTTTAGTTAAATTATGTTTTGACATTAAATGTTTTTAATCGTTTAAGTACATATTAATTTTGAGATGAATTTTTTAATTTTTTATTTGAAGTTAAAATTTCATATATATATATATATTAACTTTTTTAAACTTTGAACTTAGTTGTTTTATAAAAATATATTTTAAAATTATTTTTAAAAAAAATAAACCTACATATAATTATTTAACAGGCTCTCAGAATAGTAATATTTTTTTGGGTTGGGACTTGGGACAGATAATCCTTACCATTGGATTGAAATGATGATTCTATACAATCTTACTTGTATATGTACAAATTATATACAAAGATTTATGAACAAGGTTTGATGAGGTTGAAGCTTTGGAAGCTTCGTCCTTTAAACAGGTTCCCGAACAGGAAACTTGTGGTTGTCTGTTTGGGAGATAAAAAGGAATTCCCTTTCACTTTAAGACAACCTTGTCCTATCTGTTTTTGGATCATATCCACAGTTTTGGGATCTACGCTGTTTCCTCCCACATCGGTCACAAAGAAACTGCCTTTTGCTTGCCCACCTTTGCTGCTTGATATTTCGGCTCTTTTGATGCACAATCCATTCTCACGAAATATTCTTGTGATATCTGCTACAACTCCCAATCCATCCTCTCTAATCACTTCCAATTCCAGACCCTGTCCGATAACAAAACACCAAGATCAAATTATGGTTTTAAATAGATTTAATGTCACCAATTATATTACAAAATATATAAAAAATTTAAATTTTCAGGACGTGCGACTGTCACTAGCACTTCTATTTTAATAGCTTGAAACCAGGTTTGAAGGTTACCTCTGTGGTTCGTCTTTCAATGGCAGCTTCAAGACACTCCATAACTCTTTGCTGTTCAGCCTCTGAGCTTACAGGGAATCCATCAATATGCCTGATGTAATATTCCTACAAAAGAAAAAAAAAACATGATTTTTCAATGAAACCCTACTTTGAATTTCATTAAAACATTTGAATTCCTTGTCGTGAATGCGATTTTCAAACCTGATAGGCATCCATTCTCCCTGTAATAACTGTTCCATGGAACACAACATATTCCATGTCTGTCAAACAACAAACAGTGTCGAACAACAGCTTTGGTCTATCCAAGCACCTTATGGTCACAACCGTGTAATCCCTATCACTGCAATCCAACACAGAAACACGGGGTTCCTTTGAAATTTTGAATTCGACATCGTTGGGCCTCTCGAAGTCTCTATCGGTGTACAGCAATTGGTGCAGTCTACGTCCTCTATGAGTCCCTCCGGAACTCGAAACCGACATTCTTGCACATGGTGTCCGAACATCACTGTCCCCTCTCATCACATTGAAGAGCAATTCCTTGATCATCGAAACCCTCTTTGGGTCTTCGATCGCGTGCCGTGTCGAATTGTCGACGACATGGATGACAGCGGCAGCTCGGGCATTGTGAGTCCAAATCTCAGCATTCACCACATTGCACCCCATATCTGCTAAAACCGCAGATAACTCGGATACAAGCCCGGGCCTATCGCTGCCGGTTAGTTCGATTAAGGTATGGTCTTTGGAAGGAGTTGAACCAACTGAGCTCCTCATTGAATTCAAGAAATGCACTTTGGTTTCAAGTGTCTGCAGAATTTAACAAACAGGAATTGTCAAAAAGATGGAAGATTATAAATCGTCTAAAATTGCTTACTTTCTGTACAAAAATGAGGGTCTCTTCATCTGTAATTTTGTTTCCATGATTATCTGTCACATAAAACACTGGGAAAAGTGATAGAATTAGATTAGAAGAGTTGATGAAACATGTTACATGTTACATAGTACAATTTTTTGTTTTTGGAACATACCATCCATGAACCATCCAGCGTCAGATGAGACATATGCTTTGGTTACATTAAGGTTCAGGTCTGAAAGAACTTGGACTAATTCCAGGAGAATCCCATGCTTGTTTACACTGTCAACCTAACAACACCAAAATATCAACTTATGCAAAATACACAGGTGATATGAAAAATAGGCATAACATCAAAAAAATGATCCTAACGTTTTATTAAATATTTACTTTGGTCCCTATTCTTTTCTTTGAAGCACTTTAAACCTCCCCTTTTCATTTCGGGTCAGAACGATCACTCTGGTGATGAGTCGATTAATGATAAACTTAAAGTATGAGTATGGAAACAAAGACAATGATGATATATACCTGTATGAAGGTAGCATGCTCACATGCACCATTGTCAACAACAACTCTGCAAAAATGAAATACAAGCCAGTACTGGCAAATAAAAAACAACACAAAATCTCAAAAAAGAAAAGAAAACACAGAAAAGGGTGATACCTTGGAGGGTTAACTCTCCTGATAAGCTTTGCAAATTCATCGTCCATTCCTGTTCTCACTTCTCAGAATCTTCAAATGCAACAGCAAGAACAAGAATTAGAATAAAAATAAGAGGAAATGGGAAGAGAGTCATGAGAGAGAAAAAGAGTGAAGTTTCCGGGAACAATTTGCCAAAGAAATCTAAAACGTATAAAGGACATGGGCGTGTCATCCCGTTTAAACAGTTAAGAGAGGTCAACTAAAAACTGTCAGTATTAGTATTAAATAGCTAGAAGGTCAAAAATAGCCTAACGTTTCATCTTTTTGTTAATTTTAGTCTTATTTTTTGTGTAAACAACTATTTAACGTTTTATTTTTTTGTTCAAATTTCACCATTGTTAGATGAAAACCGTTAGTCAACTAACGTTCAACGCTTGAGACTGACGTGACATGACTGCAGGGCATGAGAAGATGACATGACACTGCCACATGATATTTTTACTGACATGACGATTGGTTAAGAATATTTAAAAAATATTTTCTTTAAAAAGTAATTAATTAACTTTTTAATTTTTAAAAATGTTATTTCAACAAAAATACCATGTGGTAGTGCCACATCATCTCCCCATGCCCGATAGACATGCCACGTCAGTCTCATGTGTTGACTATTAGTTGATTAATGGTTTTCATCCAACAATAGTGAAATTTGAACAAAAAATAAAACGTTAGGTGGTTATTTACACCAAAAAAGGGGATAAGGCTAAAATGACCAAACGGTGAAACATTGAGGGCTATTTTTAACCTTTTGCCTATTAAATATTTGACATTATGTCAAAAAAAAAATTCACTAACATTTGACTGAATGTTGTGAATAAAATAAAGAAGAACAATAATAAGAAGAACAAAGAGATGAGAGAAAGAGAGAGATTTGTATTATTCTCCAAAATAGACTTGTATACAATGCCTTCAATGAATCATCTATTTATAGGCATAAGAAGTACATAATACATTAAACTCTAATTCATAGAGATAATAATTCTAATAATAAGTAAATCAAACTCCTTTGATAAAGTTCTAATCTTGATAGACATCCACATAGATAAATATTCATAACACTCCCCCTTGGATGTCTATGAAGATAATGTGCCTCGTTAAAACCTTACTAAGATAAAAACCCAGTGGGAAAAAAAATTCTTTAGTGAAGGAAAAAGAGTACACACATCTTTGATACGCATAACATGTTGCCTCATTAAAAACCTTACCAGGAAAAACCCATTGGGACAAAACCTCGGTTAAGGGAAAAAGAGTGCAACGCATATTTACTCCCCCTCATGCAAACATCACAGAAGATCTTTGAATCTTCATAATTTAATCTTGAATATCATATTTCTAAAGATCGTGTGGGATGAAACTTTGGAGTAATATGTTCCATGATGTATCCACTTTCAAACTGAGATATACATCTTGCGTTATCTTCACACAAGATAGCTTTTATCATATCTTGTAAAAGTAAATCCACATATCTTTTGGATATGTTAGGTCAATAGTCTTAGCCAAACACATTTTTTGGCTTGCCTCGTGCATAACAATTATTTCTACGACATTTGAGGAGGCATCAACGAATGTTTGAAGATCTAAATGTAATGATCTTTGTATATTCATAGATATTTCTTGACCAACTAATATATAGTGCTTCAAGACCAAGAAAATATATAATTATCTTTATTCACATTCAACAATCTTACAACTATTGGGATACTCAATAGATATGCTCTATTCATATTGAATCTTCTTTAAGATTCTTTCAGCTTATGTCTATTCATAGACAAAAGAAATATATAAAAATGCTCGATCTTTAGGTCGAGATAAACTTGATGTCAAGATTCAAGTACTTGTATTGAAAGTACTTCATGAGTTTCCAATTTGAAGCTCTTTAGGAGTTCTAAAATTATCATAATGGATCTTGATCCAAACTCCTTTATAAAATACATAAGGAAATCTGATCATTCTTATAGTATTTTCTCAATTAGTATTCACTAAGGCGATTATATCAAATGCGCCAAAATATTCATGAGACATGTCTAAATAAGTTTCCTCAGAAATTCCCAAATGCTTATAGCATTTTAGATCCTTCAAGGATAAATATGGATCCACAAATAATTAGACGCATGTAAAATTTTCAAAACTGCCAAAGTAATTGCATCCACCATGAAGTAATTAAAACTTTTCATAAATCATAGTTCAAGTCGTATTTACGACTACTTATTTGTGCCTCACTTGCATTACACCTTTAGGTGTTTGGACTGCTGGTCCAAATACTTCTATTTTAGAAGTTCAAAGCGTCTTTCAACATTGGCCAATTCAATATCTATACTTCTGGATAGATTTTATACAAGATCCTCGATTTCTTTCTTTACTTCTATAGAAGTATTTTATGTAAAATTATTTGTAAAATCGTTGTCGACAACTTTCGAATTTTCTGGTTCCATTCTCGTAATGACATAACTCATCGAGATCTCTTCAAGATTTCAATCTTTATTTCAGGTACCTGAAACTCTTCTAGAATTTTATTATTTGTTATGTCTTGGGTCTCTTCAAGAGCACCCGCCTCCAATATATGACCATCTCATATTATTTTCTATTTACGAGAATTTTGATCATTGGAACCATTTCAACTATCATGCTTCAGGCATGATTTACATTCTCTCGCTCTAACATGTAATTTAAACTTAGATCTTTACAGCTGGTATATGAGACTTAATTACTCTCATTGGGTCAGTAAATATGTCTGGCAGTTTACATGTAATAACATGAATTATCTTATGAACTTCTAGTTCATATATGAGGATCTAGATAATGATAATTCATTTTCCTCTATCCAGCTGATTATTATCTCCCCATGATGTTGAGAAAAACATGTCATAAATGATTCTCCAATTAATGTTTAAGAATTTAAACATAAAAGGAGACTCGTACTCAATATATATTCTCAACCCTTTTTATTCACCCATTTTGTGCGTTGTGGTGGAGCAATTCATATCGCACATTCAAAAATCATAAAATGGGAAACGTATGGTTTCTGACCAAAAACCAATCATAACAGAGAGTTTATTATAACTCGTTGGCTTGATGCGTATAAGTGTTGCTATATGGAAACACCATATAAATAATAACTCTTTTGTTCTCATAGTTTAGCTATTAAATAGGAGGCATCCAATTAAAATTTTGCTAAACTATATTTTTCATAATCAATAGGCTTTATAACAACTGATATAGCCTAAAATATAAACCCACTAGCTTTTCAAGACGAATAGTCTAACTGCATAATCTGAATCTTTTTAGAATCAATCTCACAAACTTCTGGTTGTAAGTCGATAAAACAATGTAGATGCATCTACTAAAATCATATAAAACTTTCCACATTTGTGGATATATGGGCCCATATTTCGTTCAAATATGCAAGACATACAGTCTTAACTTCAGTACAAGAACTTTAAGTTCTAATTCTTTTGGTAAGTGGGATCATCTATATCCTTTGAGAACAAACAACACAAGAACTTCATGTTCTTTTAGTAAATGGAATTTAATCAATTCCTTGAAGCAATACAAGAACTTCACGTTCTTTAATAAGTGAAATTTAATCCATTCCTTTGAGAATAAGCACCACAAGAACTACATGTTCTTTTAATACATGTGCATGTAAATCTCAATAATTTCTGTACCATTATTGATCAAGATGGTCTAACCGATCATGCCAACTATATATATGTGTGTATATATCTCTGAATTTGTAAACTTCTTGTTTACCATAACATGTAATTCAATCTTACTCGTAAATGTCTAGTACGACCATCAAAATTGTTCCTTTAAATAAGAATATATTTAGCTCTTTCGGAGCTTTCAATTGAAATTATCTTTTGGTAGCAATATATAGCTCTTCTAGAGCTTTCAACTGACTTTTTGGCTACCAAAACTTATATCCATATTGACTTATTTCAAATGCCAATTGATAACATATGTTATCTATAATTCTCAAAGGGATAGTTTGCGAACTCATATTACTCTCTTTTTAACTTTGACGAGTATAACGCACTGTGAATATGGAATAAAGTTTTATTTGACAATAACATATTTGCTCAATCAGAGCCTTTTGTGATATTAGTACTTCCGGATATAGTACTCACATTATTCCCTTGCATTTTAATCGAGAAATGCATAATTGTGCACCTTTCAAAATGTGCCTTGTTTCATTTACTTCAGGTAATGAAAATATGTACTTTGTATCATTCACTTCGAGGAATGAAAAATATAAAATATAGCACATCATATCAAGTCCAAGTGCTATTCCGAAGTATTGATATTTTAGTACTTTGAGAAATACTACTCATATTTCCCCTTGCATTTAAATGGGAAAAATATTTCTTATGCTTATGTTGAGCATAAATGGTCACCATAGATTGTATTTAACAAGTAATCATGTTAAACAAAATAAATAAATATCATAACATATAAATATAAATATGAAACGTAAATAATTAATGTGTGTAAAATAAATAAACGTAAAGTAAAATAAATAAAAATAAATAAATAGTTCTCTTCAAAGTTATGAGAATAATTAGAAGATGATTTATTTCTTTCGAGGGTTATAAGAAAATCAACAACGTCCAAAAGAGTTGGACCAACAATGTCCAAATAAAGTTGGATCAGTATCATCTTCTTCATGTTTCGCAAACAAAATTTGCTTTTATTTTCTTTCCTTTATCATTCAATGATTCTTAATTTTTTCAACGTACAACACGTACGAGACCAATGGTTTATAACATCGCATTGGTAATAAGAAGAGTTTTACTTCAATAGAATGATCTTTATCACTCTTGTCATCCTTATAACCTCACTACCAGTGGGTAGAAGTATTCTTAAAATGATCATATTTTTCATGTCTATATTCATAGCCTCGATCACGACCACAACTTCTAATGTGGTTTTTATTTCTTCCATAATATAATCTCACATTCACTTCAGGGAATGGAGTAGAGCCAGTGGGCATTTGAAACTTTTTCACATATCCTTATCACAGAGAACAAAGATTTAATCCTCGTACGTGGCATTGTTAAACCTGTCCACAGGGTTCTTTAAACATCATGTTTGCATTCATTTCAGGGAATGCCCCATCATTGATAATCGCATGGAATAAACATCATGCTTTGCATTCACTTCAAGGAATGCCTCCCATAAAACTTTTTGGATCAAGACGAATTTTCGTAACTTGAAATTGAGAGAAGTCTATGGTCGAGTTTTTCGACGAAGAAGAAATATTGCTTTCGAGCAAATATAGACTTTATAATAATCTTCTTGTAAATTCAAAATCATCATGATTTATCGCACTTTAAAATGATAATATAAAGAAAAAAATAAAACTAAAATTTACCGATATTGATTTTTCTCTCGTGGACAATGGAGACATAGCATATGACCGAGATAACTTCTCATAGTCCCTTTATATCACATCTCTTTCCAAGCTATTTAAATACATGTAAAACTCAAAACACGGTTAAAAATACCTACTTTTATCCATAGAATAACATAAATAAAATTTGATCTTTAATTACAAGAAACAAGAAAAAAAATGATTTAACCAACAAAAATAAATATGTTCAAAATTTGCTTGGTTAGATCTGTTAAAATCTATATCTTTCTTAATCAATTAAAGTATGAAATTGGATCGCTTTTTGCGAATTGAAATCTCTAATTATAAACCAAGCATAAAATGAGATATAAATCAAATTAAACAAATTAATAATATTACTACTTAAGGATCACATCTCTAATAATGCACAAATATAAAATAATATGTTATCATGTAACAAAACTTTAAGTTACAAATTATAAACGTCAATCATTAAACAACAAAAAACACATCACTTCTTTTTCATAAAAAATGTTGCATTGTCAATAATAAATAGACATTTGATATAATTGTATGTTATTTTTATAACAAATCTAATCATTTCATAAATAAATAAATAGATAAAGGCATGAAACTTAAAATTATTTATTTATCTGTCAACATTACTAATAACTAATATATTATATATAGGTTTTAATCAAATGATAACATATAATCATACCAAATTCTATTATATATACAATCATAACTATACAAAAAATCATAATATACTAAAACAAAAAAAATCAAACCTTAAATCATGAAATATATAAACGAAACGATGAATCATAATATACTTCCTTTATATTTAGAATGATTATAAAAACACCAATGATTCTCACCAAATTCATGTTTACGCGTCAAATTAAAGGGAAGATTAAACTTGATCTTTAACCAAAATCTTCTGAGCGAACTCGTGCTGATAACATGTTGTGAATAAAATAAAGAAGAACAAGAATAAGAAGAACAAAGAGATGAGAGAAAGAGGGAGATTCGTATTATTCTCCAAAATAGACTTGTATACAATGCCTTCAATGAATCATCTATTTATAGGCATAAGAAGTACATAATACATTAAACTCTAATTCATAGAGATAATAATCCTAATAATAAGTAAATCAAACTCTTTTGATAAAGTTCTAATCATGATAGACATCCACATAGATAAATATTCATAACACTGAATAGTTATTTAAGCTATTAAGTCACATTTTTAAATAATTTAACCTTTAATGTTTTATTTTAGGTCAAAATAATTATTTATATATAAAAATTATTAGTCAATTAACGATAAATGACTTGTAATGACGTGGTAAACTTACATAGCAGTGCTATATAGACAAAAATATTAACTTAAAAGAATTTCTCACTAGTTAAAAATAATTATAAAATTATAGAAAACATAAAATTATTTTCTGATGTAACATTCCATCAAGTCATTTCAAGAGGTTTATTGTTAGTTGACTAACAATTTATATCCACAAGCTATTTTAACTCAAAATAAAATGTTAAAAGTTAAATTATTTAAAAAAAAATAGAAACCAAAATAACTATTCAGCCAAATATTAAGAATTTTTTTAAATTCATACCTAAACATCAAAATGCTTAGTTGGAAGTTGTTTCAGTTTGGTCGGATAGATCAACAAGAAAAAAAACAATAAATAATTTTTTCAATCTTTCCATTTTTGTACTTTCCCAGGAAAAAAAGTGTGCAACTTACTTCGGAAATTTCGTTTTTATATTTTTAAGATTTTATAATTACTAAATACTTTTCTTTATATTTTAAACAAAATTTTAAGGTTTAAAGGCATGATTTATCTCTAAATTATATATCTTTTATCAAATTGTTTCTTAAAAAAATTTGGGTTATTTTACTCCTTAATTTTGAAACTTATTTCAGTTGCCCCATTTTCTAACATCTTAAAATTTTTTAATTGCCTTTTCAAAATTTTTGGATTTTGTCTTGACTAATTAGGACTGATTTGTGTCGCACATCTGACCAATTAAAATGTGACACTTCAACACCAATTAAATATTAAATAAAAAAATAAATTTAATTAAAAACAGATTAAAATATTAAAAAAATCCCTTTCCCCCTCTCTTGTTTCTTCTTCCTCCTCTTCAACAGATTTCCCGTGTAAGCTTCGTCCATGTGATACAAAACATATTAAAATCCATGGCAACAATATTGATCTTGATCTTGACTATTGAGCTTCTCAAAATCATTGCAGTATATTAGACAAAAAGCCCAATCTACAGAACTAATTTAATTGAAATTTTAACTTTAAGGGTTAATTACTCTGTTAGTAAAAAATTATACCGAATTTTCAATTTTATGCATAGCAGTTTTAAATTTTTAATTTCATATATGAGATTTTTCCATGTTAATCACTTTACTCACTTCTGTGAAGGAATCTGACGTGGACCCTTTGGCCCAGTCAAAAATTAACATGTGACATTTATTTTTTAAAAATTAATTCTTCATGTACCTAAAGTATAATAGTAAGTTTAGTCCTTTACATCTTATTATTTTTTAATTTCGCCAATAATTTTTTTTAAAAATTAAATATTAATTTCTTTAAAGTATAAAAATTAGACCAATTCCTACGCAACACGTGAAAAAATATTTAAAATAAATTATTTCTTTTCCCTTCTGATTCTCTCTCTCTCTCTCACTGTAACTTTCCTCTCTTCTCTCCATTCAACCAAGAGATTCAAAGACCATTGAAGATTTGAAGTTTGATCCATCGATAGGAAATTGCAAGGATCCTCTGCTGTAAACATATTTTGTTCTTCCATTTTCACTAACCGAGGTTTATTATAGTGTTACCCATTAACATTCTCGAGTCAAATGGTTGAAATCAGTGACGATTTGATGAACCCAGAGATGAAGAAGATCCATTAAACTAAAATGTACAAAAAGAAGAATTCACATTGATTTATTCTTTAAAAATTCTATTAATTGCTCTTTGCTCTGCTGCGAAAAATTTAGAGAATCCCAACAATTGAGGACTAGGAACATGCCCTAAATGTGCATGCCAAGTAGAAGTTTCATTAGAATTCAAAGATTTACATGCATAAAAAAGTATCAGAATAAACAACATGGAAATTATTGATTGACTTACAAGAAATATCAGAAGGAAAAAAAATAGAGATTGAAGTAAATAGACCTCTAAACCTCCTACCAATCCTCTTCATCATGTCATTTGAGAGATCCTGCAAAATACAAATGTCAGGAAAAAAATAATATCACAATGTAAATTTTTAATGAGCTGAGACACAAAAATCAAATTGTGAGTAAAATTAGAAACAAAGAGAACATTAGACAATTGAAGACCATTTGGTAAACTAACATACCCTATGTGAGTGACATGGGAAGATTTACCATTGGGAAATTGAACAAAACGCGAATCAGAATCACAAGGGAGAGGATTAATCATGCAATTATAGTCTGAAAAACCATGACCAGTTGCACCAGTGTCCAGAATCCATTGCAATGAGGTATTAGTAAATGAGCAAAAAAAAAAGTACCTGCCAAATTCACAGAGGAATTTAAAACTGAGTTCTGATTCAAGAGTCCAAGGATCTGTGTGTACTGATCCGAAGTGAGCATTGGTGGAGTAGACACCAAATTGGTAGGACCGGGAGGAGCAATAAACTCAGTAGGGACCAAACTATTACCCACAACCATGGCAGCCTGAGATCTGTGTTTCTTATTAAATTTGAAGTCAGAAGTAAATTTGATGACCCGATAGCAATTCTCTTTCTTATGCCCTTTGATTTTACAATAATCACAAGTGTCGAAAAATTTCTTTCGAGTACTAGAAAGATTAGAATACAAAACAATAGGCTCTAGTGAGGGAACAACACCAGACATGTGGATACAATGTAATTCCTCCTGAATAATCATAGAATAGACGCTATTGACCAACGACAATGGCTGCATCAACAAGATCTGGCTGTGAAGGGCGGCATACATCTCATTAAGACCCATCAAAAACTGGAAGAGACGTTGCTGAGAGATATGTTTTGCATTTTATTAATCTGATTCATAGTTGCAAGTAGAATAAGGAACTAACACAGAGTATTTGTAACCCCCTCGTTCCGGTCCGGACGCTTGACCGATCCGAGTGGGCTACACGGGGATAACCGAGATGAAATCCGTTAAGGCTCCACTTCGGTTACCGACCCTAGGAAAACTTTTTCATTTATTATCTTATCTAGATGCCTTAAATAAACTTAAGCGGAAGCCCAACAACAAACAGGGCCTAAGCCCAACCCTTGAAACCCTTTGGAGATGTCAAAAAGCCCAATTATAGGCCTGTGTTTCGAAACAGTCAAAGCCCGTTTCGAAACACTAGCTCCAGTTTAAAAAGTCAAACACCCGTTTCGAAACGCATCCACCCCGTTTCGGAACAGGGTCTCATTTTGCCTTACCGTTTTGATACCCGTTTCGGAACATGCAATTCCAGTAGCCAAAGTGTTTCAAAATTGGTTTCGAAACAGGGGCTCACAGTAGCCAAAACGTATCGATACACGTTTCGATACGGGGCCCTGGAACCACACCCGTTTCGAAATAGGGCTACCCGTTTCGAAACACCTGCACACTGTGAATTCTCAAAATCAGCTTTAAACACTTCCAAATGATCCCAAACGTCCGAAACGACTCCAAGAAGCAAACATAACATACAAACACACTCTAGAGGCATACACCCTATAACAACCATGCTCAAGATACACAAGATATACGAAAGGGCATCCATTCAAAGGATCATACATAGTATTCAAGGTTCATGTTTTAAAAGGACATACACTTAGCCATATTAAGGTAGGCAAGATAGACATGGTTTACAAGCAACATGGCATCCAAAGCCAAACCAACCAAAACATATAAAAGGAGTCTAGCATGCTCTTAAACAACCAACATCAGCATACTTCAAAAGCATCACACCACAATTACATGTCCCATTGCTTGACCATTACATCATAACTAAAATACCCATACTTGATAGATAAGCTAGCACCACGAAGCACACTTGGAGGCCCCTTCTTGCACTAGCAACCCACGAACTAAGGATCTGCATTGTCGAACAAAAGAGAGCGTAAGCATAAAGCTTAGTAAGGGTAAGCTCTTTAAAAACAAACCTCGACAATGCAGGGTCCAAGCACGAGCACAACAAGGTAAATGCACGTCCTTACCTTCGATCCACAAGAGCCGAAATGTCAATGATGCATGAACATAAATTCACAATAGGTCATGCTCAACAAGCTCATTCCACATCATATGTAAACACATATATTAATCCAAATAGGAATCACATTTCATAACACATTGATACACATATCAGCTCACATTGGCACCTAGATATGACTCGAATACGCGGATAAACACGTTGGAACTCACATCCAACAACAACTTTACCTCACGGCGGGATTACACTCATCACCGTTCTTGCGGAGGGGATTCCACTCATCCTCATGCCCCGTCGATGGGATTACACTCATCATCGACTAATATATATAAGAAGGTTTTCTGGGCGAACCCGTACTCCATCTTGATGACTACCATCATTAAGACCACACGCGCATTTGACTCTCGTGTGCACACTAACATCCTAATGATCGATCATTTGTACCCAAGCATACTAGTACCAATATTTAACTCAATCCACAACATCATTTAATATCAACTTCCGTGCTTAGCACATACTCACCATGATTAACATCATGCCCATACCTCATGCATATAACAATGCATCACAACCATGCCTCAACATACATGTATAACACATTATACATAATCATCATAACACAAATCATCATGAGGAATAAACATCAATTAAATAGTTCAACCAATGTCTCTACCTAAAGTTTGGGATTAGGCTACCACTCTAATCCCAACTCTAGGTGGGTCTACCAAGCCCAACCTAGTCCACATGCTTGAATCAAATACTCAAAACCATTTTGAAAGCATTAAACCACTCACCTCCACTTCCAAGCTCAACTATCAAGCAACCAACACCTTCAAGCTTTTGGATTCACTTTCGATGTCTCACCGATGTCAAACCTTGATTCTAACCAAATCCAAACACAAACAAAACACCAACAATCAATTACTAGTCATCGGAACAACCCGGATTAACATTTCCAAGCAATTTAACAACCAAATTGATGCTCAAAACAGAATTCCCGAGCAGCCCTCAAGACCCACTGAAATCTTCCATTTCAAACAACCAAACGATCATCAAACACACCCAAAGTGACCCTCATATACCATACTAACATCAGCCCCCAAATTCCAACATAAAACAACCCCAAAAACTCCCTTAAAACTCTTCTAAAACCCCTTGAAAACCCAAATCCGGGAATGTTTATAAAACCAAGTAAAAATCACATATGTTGGGCCATTTGGTTCATAAACATCATATCTAACATTATTAAATCAAAACCTTTAGTTAAAAACAATAAAAGGTAGCATTTTTATTCAAATCTTCCAAAAACTCAAATTCTAAAACATGGATGAAAATGAAAACTATTTGTACTTTCAAAGAGAGGAAGATGAGAGCAAGTTGGAAATGTAATTACCTTTCAAAACTGAGCCAAAAATAGCATAGGATGAAATGGAATAGTAACTTGAAAGAGAGGGGAGTTTTCACGTCAAAAATGGAGAAGGGGAAGTGAGGAAAGAGATGATAAAAGTCTATTTTAATCATAAATGAGTTTTAATTTGAAAGTTGGTTTATTTACAGGATTGCCATTAATGAGATGGCAATCTCATTTTCAATTAAGATCCATGGAATTTGACTTCCAAATCAATTTGGTCCAACACGAGAATGTTTTCTTGAAATTATGAAGACAAAAATATTTCTTTATTATTTTAATTAAAAAATCTGTTGAGTGGATCGAAAGATCGAGATGAACCAAGAGGGGGGGGGGGTGAATTGGATTTTTAAAGGTTTAGGTGGTGGAAATTGCAAATTAAAAAAATAGACAAGGAATTTTAGAGTGGTTCAAGTTCCAAATAAACTCTACATCCACTACCTTAGCTTCACTAAGGATTTGCAACAATTCCACTAATTGCTCTTCCCCTTTTCTAGGCTAAGGAGGCAACCCTTATAATTTTCGGTTAAATTTTCTACCCAAAATTTAACCCAATCCTCACACAAAGAGAACAAAGAGTTTGATGGCTAAGATAATATCTCTCAATACAAATTGTAGCCCAATTACAAGCACTCAACCCAATTGAAAAAGATAAGAATTAAAATTACAATTGGAGTTTCTAGACAATATTGGGATTTAGGCACAAATGCTTGGATTTGATGTTTGGATGTTTGCTTTTTGGATCAATAGTTGTTGCTTGAGCTTTTAGAGGTCCCTTTTATACCGTCTCATTGATTTCTAGCCGTTGTGGTTGTTGCATTCATCAATAGAGCCGTTGGGGGTGTTATCTCACCTCCATAAATGCAGTATGCAACCACTCGTTTCGGAACGCGAGAACCCGTTTCGAAACGGACCAAAATAGAAAGAGCCGTTGGGGTGCGTTTAAGAGCCCGTTTCGAAACGGATTGAACTCGTTTTGAAACACTTTTGCCACTGTCAAGGGTCGTTTCGAAACGGCTTGAACTCGTTTCGAAACACCTTAACGGTTTCTGAAAAACCAGTTAAAAACTTTGCAACGGTCATATTTTTCAAATAAAAATGAAGAACCGTTTCGAAACACTTGAAGTCGTTTCGATACGGGTTCTCTATGTTCTAAAGCCGTTTCGATACTCGTTTCGGAACAAGGGTTGACAGTGGTGAAAATGTTTCGAAACGCCTTAGGCCGTTTCGAAACAGGGACTCGAAAAACACTATTTCGGCTTTAACAACACTTAGAAAATATTTAGAAATATTAGTTTTTAACTTAGGCAGATTCTTTAAATCATATGGGGATATTTGAGGACTTAAAAAATTCGTTTTGACATTTTCAATTTAGTCCTTAGGTTCTTTAGTTATATCAAAATTAAAATATCGGTTTCACAATCTCCCTCTTTTTGATATAACAAAACCAAAGTTAGAATTTTTAAGAGTTTTGAAAATTTTAAACACATTCTAACTCCCCCTTAATTTAAGATAGGTTTTTAAAGTTTTAAAAAGATTTTAACTTTGAAATTCTAGTTTTAAAAACTTAAAAACACTTTAGACATTTAAAACGAATTTTTGGCTCTTAAATTTCTTTTCCCCCTTTTTGTTAGATCAAAAATAATAAATAAGGCTCATAGAGAAGAGAAAGGATTAGTACCAATAAGCATTAAGCAACAATAATATTAATTCATAAAATTAAAATATCCAAAACTTAAATCAACATTAAGTTCAAAGCATAATCCCAAATAAACTAAAAGCATATGTTCATAAAACATAATGGAAATAAAGATGCAAACTTAATCCTAAAATGCATAGATAATATGATATGATATGAATGTCCTAGGCCTCGTCATCACCATCATCATCCGAAGTCTCATCATCGCTCTTGACTTGAGAACGGCGAAACTTCATCCATTGGCCATAGAAGGTAGAGAAGGACATGTCTATGGCTGAGTGTGAATTCTCAAGGGATAGGAGGTGATCCTCTACATTTTGCGAGCGAGTGTTGATGGCACCAAAACCCGAAGCCATGTTAGTGTCCATGACATTGAACCGCTCGGTAATGAGAGCCGTAAGAGCTTCATTGTTTCCAACTTGAACTTATGGTTGAGGTTCAACGGGAGGAGGAGGAGGAGGTGCGGCTCTATCAACATATTCCCAAACATGGTTCACATAGTGAAAACCGGAATTACAAAGAGATGACTCACCAATCTTTGACTTGGGGGGTTCCGGAGAGTCGTAGGTGCAATCGAGACCAAGTGTGCTAAAGATGTGACTTAAGATCGTGCCATAAGTAAAGGATTTCAAAGCATCGGTGTCAATGAGCTTAACATTGTTAACCATCTCGGCAAATATGATCTTAGCAACATTAGGGCGCTCACCACGACGGAAACATTCAAGCCAAAAGTAGTCAACTTGACGGATATGAGAATATTTACCTCCGGAGGGGCGAAGGAACCATGAAACCATCAAGTGGAGAAAACGATCGTGCGCATCCAAAGTAAGCACTTGACCGATATTAGTACCAAAGTGACGTTCATTCTCAATTCCTTCATCCTTAAGGGAAAAAGTAGACTCCAAGAGAGCAACATTAACAACAAACTCCTTCCCTAAAATAAAAGATTCAATCCCAACAACCTCGGTATTTGTTTCATCATTAATAAGGCGAGCATTGGAGTAAAAGATGAGTACCATGTGTTTGTAGCAAATATCCAGGATGCTCAACAAAGGAAGAAGATCCCATTCGCTCAAACGCTCGAGGTAACGGAAAAGAAATCGCTCGGAGTTAAGGAATTCGAGATCAATCACACGCTCACGACGAACTTCGTAATCCTTGACATATTTGAAACGAGCTCGCATCTCTGGAGTTCGAAGAGATTTTTGAAAGAGCTGAGCGAGATTCGGACGTATACTCGAGTCACCGGTTTGAACGGACTTACGCTTTTTGTTAGCATTCTCTGACATCCTAAAAACATTAAGCAAGCAAGTTTTTAAAAATTAAGTGTATGCATAGATTTCTAAATTCAAACCAATGATAAATCCCACTTAGGTTTTAATTTTTTTAAAACAAACAAAAAAAATTTTTGTAAGAGAAAAAAACAGTAAAAGAAAATACGAGTTACAATTTTTATATTTGAATCAGAAAATTTAAGATTTTGAAATTTTTTTACAAGATATGAAAAACTCAAGCATAAAAACATATAAGCTATACAAAAAAAAATTTCTAACCTAAGATTCGAACATAAATTGAAGGAAAAAGAAAAAAGAAGAAAAATACCTTAGTTTGGGATTTTGGATGAATGGATGAAAATACTTCCACAATATTGATGAATCTTGCTTAGGCTTGTGATTTAGAGAAAAACCCCTCAAGATTTGATGAAAAATAAAGAGATTTAGAGGGTTTTTATAGGAAAAAGTCGGCTAGGGTTTTTTTAGGGTTTGGGAGTGTTTTAATTATAGTGGGACTTTAACATTAAAAGCCCTACTTAAAGCTATCCGTGAAACCATTTCGGAACGGTCTTGACCGTTTCAAAACGCGAGCACGAGGGTTTGACCGTTTTTAGAATTCCAGCTGACCGTTTTGATACGGGGTTGACCGTATCGAAGCCCTGTTGACTCGTATCGAAACTTGTTTCGATACACCCCTTGGCAGTAGCCAAAACGTTTCGAAACCCTTTTGAGACGTTTCGAAACGCCCTTCTCTCAGACATGATTTTAAAGCATCCGTATCGAAACAGGTTGACCCGTTTCGATACACCTGGGCCTGGAAGTGCAGATGAGGCTCTAAAAGTGCAGAAAATTGAGTTTTTCTAAGGCCTAACTTGCATGAATGACATGAATGAGCAGGAAAAACATATGCAAACATAAACATACTCCCCCTAGCTATAGGCATGGATGAAATTAGGAGTCAAAAACACACAAACATGACATTTCACAAGATCAAGCAATTTTAAGCACAAAAGAGGTCCTAAAAGGTCAAGATAGGCTAGCTAGACCTAACTCTCTCCTAAGGGACACAAAACGCTCTTTGTCTAAAGGTTTTGTAAATATGTCCGCTAATTGATTTAAGGTGTCTACATACTCTATAACCACATCTTCTTTAAGGACATGATCTCTAATGAAATGATGCCTTATTTCAATGTGTTTGGTTCTAGAGTGTTGAATGAGATTTTTTGTTAAACATATAGCACTAGTGTTGTCACATTTTAGGGGTATAGTTTCAACTTTAATTCCATAATCTAAGAGTTATTGCTTCATCCAAAGGACTTGAGCACAACAACTCCCTAAGGATATGTACTCGGCTTCGGTGGTAGATAAGGCTACACTATTTTGTTTCTTAGAGAACCAAGATATGTGCATACTACCTAGGAATTGACAAGTTCCCGAATTACTTTTCCTATCAATTTTGCAACCCCCATAATCCGCATCCGAATAAGCATGAAGGTTGAATGTAGAGTCTCTAGGGTACCAAAGACCTAAACAAGGAGTATCTCTAAGGTACCTAAAGATTCTCTTAACGACTATAAGGTGAGACTCTCTAGGACTAGCTTGAAACCTAGCACACAAGCAAACACTAAACAAGATATCCGGTCTACTTGCGGTAAGGTAAAGCAACGATCCAATCATAGAACGGTAAAGCTTAGAGTCAACACACTTACCTCCTTCATCTTTGTCAAGCTTTGTAGAAGAGCTCATATGTGTGGCTTGAGGCTTTGCATTCTCCAAGCCAAACTTCTTGAGCATATCCTTTATGAACTTTTCTTGATTGATGAAGGTGCCATCCTTCTTTTGCTTGATTTGGAGTCCCAAAAAGAATGAGAGCTCCCCCATCATGCTCATCTCGAATTCACCTTACATTAGCTTAGCAAACTCTTGACAATGACATTCGTTAGTAGAACCAAAAATAATATCATCAACATAAATTTGAACTACTAAGATGTCATTTTTATATATTTTTATAAAAAAGTGTAGTGTCCACCTTACCTTTTTCAAAACCCTTTTCAATTAAAAAGTTTGAAAGTCTTTCATACCAAGCTCTAGGAGCTTGCTTTAAACCATAAAGAGCTTTGGTGAGTTTGAAAACATGATTTGGAAATTTTAAATCTTCAAAACCCGATGGTTGTTTCACATACACTTCTTCATTTATAAAACCATTTAAAAACGCGCTTTTAACATCCATTTGAAAAAGCTTGAAATTATGATAACATGCATATGCAAGCAACATCCTAATGGCTTCCATTCTAGCTACGGGCGCATAAGTTTCATCAAAATCTATTCCCTTTTCTTGAGTGTAACCTTGTGCTACAAGTCTAGCTTTATTTCTCACAATGTTACCACTCTCATCTAGCTTGTTCCTAAAGACCCATTTAGTTCCTATGGTAGATTGATTACTAGGCCTATCAACTAATGTCCAAACGTTACTTCTCTCAAATTGATTTAACTCTTCTTGCATAGCCATAATCCAAAAGTCATCTTTCAATGCTTGTTTTATATTCTTAGGCTCTATGCATGAGATAAATGCAACATGATTCATTAATCTAAGAGAAGATCGAGTGGTTACCCCCTTGGATGGATCACCCAAGATTTCACCATCTTTGACATAGTTGAACTCCCTTGGGTAGCTCACTTCCTTTTCCTCAAGAGCCAAGTCCTTCAAGGCTTCAAGAGGTGGATCTTGTGTGTCCTCTTCTTTTGTTGGAATCTCATCCTCCTTTGAAGTTTGTCCTCCATCAAAGGCATTTATGATTCCTACATCATCATCATCACAAGAATCCTTCCTTGGAAGGAGGTTATCATCGAATACAACATGAATATATTCTTCTACTACTAAAGTTCTTTTGTTAAATACTCGATAGACTTTAGAGGTTAATGAGTAACCTATGAAAATAGCTTCATCACTTTTTGCATCAAATTTACCTAAGTTGTCTTTTCCATTATTTAAAACAAAACACTTGCAACCAAAAGGGTGAAAATAGCTAATGTTAGGCTTTTTAGATTTTAAAATCTCATAAGGTGTTTTCTTTAAAATAGGCCTAATCATTACTCGATTAACAATATAGCAAGCGGTGTTTGTGGCTTCCGCCCAAAAATATTTAGGTAAATTATTTTCACAAAGCATAGTTCTAGCCATTTCTTGCAAAGTTCTATTTTTCCTCTCAACTACCCCATTTTGTTGAGGAGTTCGAGGAGCCGAAAAATTGTGGCTAATACCATTTTCATTCAAAAATTCTTCAAACCCTAAATTTTGAAACTCGGTTCCATGATCACTTCTAATATGTGAAATTCTAAGTTCAAGATCATTTTGGGTTAGTTTTGAAAATGTGATGAATTTTTCCAAAGCCTCATCTTTAGTACTTAAAAATAGAACCTAAGTAAATCTAGAAAAATCATCAACAAGTACAAATGCATAAGACTTACCACCCAAGCTCATAGTCCTAATTGGCCCAAATAAATCCATATGGATAAGTTGTAAACATCTACTAGTAGAAACATCATTAATGGATTTAAAGGAAGACTTATGTTGTTTACCCTTAGAGCATGCATCACAAATTTTATCATTTGAAAATTTTATCTTGGGTAAACCTCTAACTAGATTAAGGGAAACTAATTTTTCTAAAACACTAATGCTAGCATGTCCTAGTTTCCTACGCCACAACCATGCATCATTTTCATTTTGTGCTACTAAGCATGCATGAGATGTATGAATGCCATCTAGATGCACCTTGTATATGTTCCCTATGCGATGACCTATGAGCATAATATTATTAGATTTAATGTCTACAATCTTGCATCCATTTTTATCAAATAAAACATTAAATCATTTATCACACAATTGACTTATGCTCAACAAGTTGTGTTTAAGACCATCGACATACAAGACATTTTCAATGAGAATAGTAGAGTGATTACCTGTGGAGCCAATACCTTTAATGTGGCCTTTGGAGTTGTCACCAAATGTTACTACTCCTCCACTTTTTGGCTTTAGATCCATGAATCTACTCTTGTCTCCGATCATATGCCTTGAGCATCCACTATCAAGGTACCATGAGTTTTGACTTTGTGCTTTGGCCTTGTAGCAATGCTCCCCCTACAAATAAAGATATTAAGCTTTTGTTTTTGGTACCCAAATCATTTTGAGTCCATGAGTGTTAGCTCCCAAAACCTTGGTTCCCTTAGGAATCCAAGATGACATAGCAATAATATTATTAGATTTTACAAGTTCCTTAGGAACCCATACACTTCTAATTCTTTTAGTCCCACTATGTCTAGGAAAGCTACCTTGTTTGTAGTAGTTAGTCTTTTTCTTAGGTTGGTTTGTTCTTGAAGATTCACCTATTTCATGCTTGACACTACCAACATTTTTAAAAGACTTTTTGAGCTCATTTAGCTCATCCAACACCTTTTGGTGTTCACTATTACATTGAGACAAAAGATTATTAAGGTCAACATTTTCATCTTGAAAAAAAATTTAGTTCATCTTTCAACCCTAATATCTTTGTCTCAAATTTTGAATTAGCTTGAGAGAGTGAGTCATTTTTTTATTTAGTTCCAAAATGATTTTCTTATTCCTAATGACCGACTCCTTATATTTCTCAACTAATTCATCATAGACCTCTTGTAACTCATCATATGCATCATTCAATTCATCATATGTAAAATCTAAAGTTGATGAGTTAGAGGTTACCATGGAGGAATCTTCCTCAAGTGCCATGAGGCAAAGGTTGACCACTTCTTGTTCGTCATCCTCCGATGACTCCTCATCACTCCAAGTAGCAAGCTTGGCTTTGAGCTTCTTCTTCTTCTCAAAGCCCTTCTTCTTGAGTTGAGTGCACTCCGAACGTATGTGGCCGGGTTGTTTGCACTCAAAGCAAATGATTTGATCCCTTGCTTCTTCTTTGTTCTTGCCTTTGAAGTCCATTTTTCTTTGGATTTTTCTTCCCCGGTTGGACCTCATAAAATGTGAGAATCGTTTGGCTATCATAGTCAATTCTTCTAGCTCATCCTCCTCACTAGAAGAGCTCTCATCATGTAGTGAAGCTTTGAGAGCTATTCCCATCTTCTTCTTCTTTTCAACCTCTAGCTTTTCTACTCTTTTCTCTTTGTTCTTCTTCTCTTCTTCCCTTCCTTGCTTCATAATCTCATGAGTAAGGAGAGAACCCACAAGCTCATCAAGCTTTAAAGTCTTCAAATTTTTAGCTTCTATGATGGCGGTTCTCTTCCCATCCCAAGATTCGGGAAGTGAATAGAGTAGCTTCCGGACAAGCTTGTCTTCTAGTATGATCTCTCCAAAACCTTTGAGCTCATTGACTATTTTGGAGAACCGATCAAACATCTTGGACACCGTCTCATCGGGCTCCATCTTGAAATTTTCATAACTAAGATTGAGAATTCCAATATTAGTTTCTTTGACATCATTGGTTCCCTCATAGGTAGTCTCAAGAGTGTCCCACACTTCTTTGACACTCTCAATGGATGACACTTTGGAATAGATGTCCGGACCAAATGAACAAAAGAGCATGTGGAGAGCTTTGTCATTTACTTGAATCTTTCTCCTTTCTTCTTCACTCATCTCCACCTTTTTCTTCAAAACCATCTTGCCTTCACTATCTTGCTTCAATGGAATGTAAAGGGCCATCTTCAATGACATCCCACACTAAGTAGTCATTGGACTTGATGAATAGACGCATTCTATTCTTCCAAAAAGAATAGTTGTCACCATTGAAGAATGGAGGCTTTGTAGTGGATTGAGACTCATACATGCCCGAACCGGAGGTTGAATCCATCTCTTGATATTTGATGATCACACTCTTCCTAGGAACTCCTCTTGTGGTTGTTAATCCTCAAAGAGGTAGGCTCTGATACCAATTGTTGAGTGGATCGAAAGATCGAAATGAACCAAGAGGGGGAGAGGGGGGGTGAATTAGATTTTTAAAGGTTTAGGTGGTGGAAATTGCAAAATAAAAAGATAGACAAGGAATTTTAGAGTGGTTCAAGTTCCAAATGAACTCTACATCCACTACCTTAGCTTCACTAAGGATTTGCAACAATTCCACTAATTGCTCTTCCCCTTTTCTAGGCTAAGGAGGCAACCCTTACAATTTTCGGTTAAATTTTCTACCCAAAATTTAACCCAATCCTCACACAAAGAGAACAAAGAGTTTGATGGCTAAGATAGTATCTCTCAATACAAGTTGTAGCCCAATTACAAGCACTCAACCCAATTGAAAAAGATAAGAATTAAAATTACAATTGGGGTTTCTAGACAATATTGGGATTTAGGCACAAATGCTTGGATTTGATGTTTGGATGTTTGCTTTTTGGATCAATAGTTGTTGCTGGAGCTTTTAGAGGTACCTTTTATACCTTCTCATTGATTTCTAGCCGCTGTGGTTGTTGCATTCATCAATAGAGCCGTCGGGGGTGTTATCTCACCTCTATAAATGCAGTCTGCAACCACCCGTTTTGAAACGCGGGAACCTATTTCGAAACGGACCAAAATAGAAAGAGCCGTTGGGGTGCATTTAAGAGCCCGTTTCGAAACGGATTGAACTCGTTTCGAAACACTTTTGCCACTGTCAAGGGTCGTTTCGAAACGACTTGAACTCGTTTCGAAACACCTTAACGGTTTCTGAAAAATCAGTTAAAAACTTTGCAACGGTCATATTTTTCAAATCAAAATGAAGAACCGTTTCGAAACACTTGAAGTCATTTCGATACGGATTCTCTATGTTCTAAAGCCGTTTCGATACCCGTTTCGGAACAAGGGTTGGCAGTGGTGAAAACGTTTCGAAACGCCTTAGGCCGTTTCTAACTTCTTTCTAACTTCTTGCTAACTATACAAGGAATTCTCAACTAACTAACCATCCGAAACAAACTCTAACCGATCATAACTTATTTCTAACTTCTTGCTAACTATACAATTTGTTACCAATTTTAAAATTTTCCCTACCATGATTTTAGACCTAATTCACCATATCCTTCAAACAATTAAAAGACACATTAATATGACATGTCTGCATTATTTTCACCCAAAACTGCTTAGAGAAATCATAAACAACAAAAAGATGATCCCTTGTTTCAACTTCAAAATCACAAAGGACGCATGATGGGTCAATCTGACCTCCTAACATAACATTTGAACCTTTGTTGACAGCCTAAGTGGCGAGGTAGTGATACCCCCAAATAACTTTGAACCAAGGTATCTTATCTTGCTTATGCCTAAGTGCTTCCTATACCTTTCTAGCTTGAAAAGCCTCATCCAAGTTACCAACAAGTGCATAATAATCATCCCTTAGCTTTAGAATCTTTTCCCAAGCCCAACTACCCTTTCAAAATATACTTTTCAATCCAGGCCACCCAAAATGAACTAGTTTAGGCAAGAAGAAGTCACAATATATAATCATACAAGCTCTATTCCATACTAGAATGTTCTTCACCCCAAACTCACCTTCACATTTAGGATAACATATTCTTTTCCAACTAACTCGAGCACCCTTAGCTGAATATAAACTCTTCCACTGAAAAGAATTACCCAACTTTTTTTATCTGCTTAAGCACTTTAGAAGGCAACATAAATACCCTACTCCAAAAATTCTGAATGCTAAAAATTACAGCTTGAATAAGCCAAATCTCCCTGCAAAAGATAAACATTTAGATGGCCAACTTCTAATCTTCTTTACAATTTCCCCTACTAAGCCTAACAATCAATGTAATAAAGACTTCTAGAAACTAAAAGGAACCCCAAATATTTCACAAGAAGAATACCAATTCAATAACTAGTTTACTCAACCGTATTTTCCATCTCAAAAGGTCTAATCCAAGCACTTCTGCCGAAGCACGTAACATAAAGAGCAACTAACCAATGAATACTCAGCTTCAAAATGTGTATTAAATGAGAGAGAGAGAGAGAGAGAGAGAGAGAGAGAGAGAGAGAAAGAGAGAGAGAGAGGAAAAAAAGTAAGTAGATTCAACTTTGGTATGATTTTTGAAGGCATATGTGCATGGTATTTATAGTATTAAGCATGGCCAAAAGGCTATCAGAAATAGCCATTAATAAAGGGCAAATCAATCAAAATTAAACTTAATGGTTAATAATAAAAATACTTTATTTAAAATGAATAGTTAAAATTAATAAAAATGAATGGTTAAAAATGAAGACACTTTCATTTAAAAATGAATGGTTAAAAATCAGTTTTAAAAATAATAGGAATAATAAAAATGGATCGTGTCTCTAGTTCATGCACATGGGGAAATTGGCTGATTTCAACTGAGTTGGACTTCTTGGCCAAACCTCGTGTGCGTGCAACCACAATCATATTTTTCTCTTACAAACCCAATACCAAAATTTTCTATTTAAGCCCAATACAAATAATATAAAAGAGAGAGGTGAGATTCTTTGAAATATAATAATTAATCTTATATTTTTAAAACAACCCCCTATACATTTCAAAGAATGTTGAAAAACGTTTAGCCGAGTATTGTGACATAACGTATTCCTTCTGGTGTTTTTTGGACTATGAACTAGAACTTAAAAAAATGAGGCATAACCTACCGAGTAATTGGTGAAACACGTTTCTATGAATCAATAACATATTATTGTAAGCTAACATTCTCATTAATCACATTATATATATTCTTGCTCTTTATCGCGGTTTTGCGCTAATAGGTCATGCACGTGCTTGGATTTTCATAAGTTCTCTAGAGGCATTGTCATAAGTCTCATAGAAGCGGCCTCACTTTACACTTATATAGGTCAAGTTATCAAGTTTATTCTGTACGTCAATACACCACCTATAAAGGTTATGAACTTGATTAAGAGTTTTACCCACCCTCACCATTATTGCAGTTTTTAGCACTATTTACACCGTAAGAAGGGATAAACGAAAAAATGTAGTGCCTTCCCCACAAGATCAATCAATGACTTGTTATTACCCATATGAACCTTCTTCATGTGATAGCCAATAACAAAGGTTAGGTTACCATCATTGTTGATTTCTTATATTGGCATAAGTCTCTTTCGCCTCGATGTTTCACATACTAATTCTCTTTCTAGGGGTTTAGTTAAATGATTTGACCAAAATCATTTCTAACTTTACATAATCAATTGGTATCACTTCATCTTTTTATAGCTGCTTTATTACATCATGTCTTTAGACAAATATTTCTACTTTAACCATTGAAAGTTTTTATTATTTGCAATGTCTATTGCTACATGGAAATCACAATGCATGGACACCAAATCTATCGGTTTTGTGCCTAGTGAAATACATGCTAAGGGGTTTTATCTACTTGTAATGACCTAAATTTCGGGTTAGCGAATTGGGTTTCAGACTCGGGTATTGGGTCTAATGTTGGGAGTCCAATTAAGAAAGTTTGATATAGGATTTGTGGCATAGAAAAAGAAGAAGATAGGTATTTATTAAATTATTTTATCCAATATAGAGAGACAATTTTGATTTTTAAAAGGGTTTGTGGATGGATGGAAAAGAGGAGGAAAGCTTTATTGGAGAGAGAAAAATGGTGGAAGAGAGAAAAAAATAAGAAGTAGGAGTTTCAAACCTCGATTTTCCGCCCCTTGGACAGACGAGCACGACACCGCCACCGCAATTGCTTTCAGCTCGCCGAGATGAACTCGTCGGTGGAGCTAACTTTGGTACAAGAGATTAAGAAGACTCAAGCACTAGACGAGGACCTAGTTGCCAAGATTGAGATGGTGTAGCGTGGTGAAACATCTGTGTTTGATGTACGAAATGGGATCTTGTACTTCCATGACCGCTTGTGTGTTCCGACCATTAATGAGTTGAGAGATCGGATTCTTAGAGAAGCCCACATCAGTCCTTTCTCCATTCACCCGAGAAGCAACAAGTTGTATCAAGATTTGTGACCATTCTATTGGTGGCCAAGGTTGAAGAGAGACATCTCTAAGTTCGTGACTAAATTCTTGGCTTGTCAGCAAGTCAAGGCCGGACATCAAGTCCCTTCAATAATGTTTCAGCAGATTTAGATTTCATAGTGGAAGTGAGATCGTGTGACGATGGATTCATGACCAGTCTACTATTGAAAAAAGGGAAACACGATGCAATTTGGGTTATAGTGGATAGATTAACCATGGCTGCACACTTCCTACTAGTGCGAATGTATTACTCCTTTGAGAGGTTGGCCAAATTATACATTAAGGAGATTGTGAGACTTCATGGTGTGCCATCATCGATCATCTCCAATAGAGACCTGAGGTTTACTTCCAGGTTTTGGAACAAGTTACATGAGAAGTTAGACACCAAACTACATTTCAGTATAACTTTTCATCCCCAAACAGATGGCCAGTCAGAGAGGGTCATTCGGATTCTTGAGGATATACTTTAGTGTTGCATCATAGATTTTGAGGGTAGTTGAGAAGAGCATCTTCCGCTGGTTGAATTTGCCTACAATAATAGTTTTCAAACGAGCACTCAGATGGCTCTGTTTAAGGCATTATATGGACGTAAGTGTAGAACTCCTCTATGTTGGATCGAGTTGAACGAGAGGTGGATTGTGGGCTTTGACTTGGTCATAAAGAATAAGGAAAATGTTTAGATAATCAAAGACAGGCTACAAGAAGCTTTCGACCAACAAAAGGCTTACGCAGACAGACGTAATAAATATATCGAGTACGAGGTTAGTGAAAATGTGTTCCTTAAAGTGTCACTGTGGAAGTGAGTCATACGCTTTGTGCGCAAGGGAAAGTTGAGTCCGAGGTTCATTGGACCTTTTGAGATCATTGAAAGAGTTGGAGCAGTGGCATATTGTTTAGCTTTACCACCACTATTAAAGTGAATTCATAGTGTGTTTCACGTTTTGATGCTTCACCGATATCGCTCCGACCCCTCCCATGTACTTTCTCTTGATGAAATTAAGGTTAGTACCGATTTGTCCTACGAGGAAGAACTGATTAGGGTCCTTGTTGTGGGAGTCAAGGAGTTTCACAATAAGAGTATACTGTTAGTAAAGATGCTACGGAGGAATCACGACATGGAAGAGGCCACTTGGGAATCTAAAGACGACATAGAGCTGTTGTATCCACATCTCTTCAGATCAGGTAAATTTTGAGGACAAAATTTTCTTTAAGAAAGGGAGATTTGTAATGACCCGAATTATCTTGAGTCAACGGCTTAACATTGACCCGAGTCTTAGGTCTTCAAATTTGGTTTGTAAGGAAACCCATTTGGGCCTAGAATGAGTTTGGGCTTGGTCCTTGTTCTTATGGATAGAATGATAAGGAAATTAAAATGGTTTATGAGGGTAGAGTGGGGATTTCATAAAATTTAAAGGTGGTGGCTGCACCACCCTTTCCCCCATTGGTTGAGAAATGCAAGACAAGGGGACAACCCCTTCTTGATTATATCATCTCCTTTAATGTCATCTTCCTCCCCCTGTCTCTTCCATTCTTCTCTTTCTTTCTTGAGTTTGCTATAACAAGATGGAAGCTTTGTTCCAATAGTTCCTCATCCAAAAATTTAAAGGTAAGATTTGAGATAAGCTTGAGAGGATCTACATTTTGAGATAAAAACCATGAAAAATGGTGGTTGGGGAGAAAAATGAGATTTTGGAGGAAAGTTGGGTTTGGAGAGGTGTTAGCATGATATTTGAGTTTAGTAATTCGTTTTTACTTCATTCTAATCATCTAGAGGTGTAACTATGTTGTATTTACACTTGTGATTAGCTAAGGAGGTGGAGGAAGCTTCCAACACCAGAGAAAAGTGAAGAAAGTTAGGAGCTTGCTTGCTAGTGGTGGCTTTTAAGTTGTTGTTAAGGTTAGTACATCTCTAATCTATCTTATTTGCTGCCTTTCTTAAATATTGGTTTGCTTGGCTAAATATAATTTGGGGCAAGGGTTAGAGAAAGCATGGCATAATGAGGCTTTTGGCTTGATTGTTGAAACAATGATGTTCTGATGTTTTGAGTGGTCCTTGAGTGGCCAAAATTATCATAGAACTTCCAAGTGAGTTGGGGGTTCAAATATGAGTGTCTAATGGCTGTGTTGGAAGCAAACCTGTGACTGAAAAGCCATTTTTGGGTTCGAGTATCGGTACAGGTTGAACTTGTACCGATACTGGTGGGTTATCAAGCATAAACCAGGCAAGCTGGTGTTTGCGTACCAGTACTACTTGAAGGCAGTTCTGATACGGAGACCCCGCGTACTGGTACGATCGAACTAGTACCGATACCATTTTCCACTTCATGAAATTCTAATAGCCACTTTACGTATCAATCTGATCGAGCCAGTACTTATATCCATACACATGTACTGATACCTAGTGGGGCGTACCGGTACCCATTGGAGCCACTGCCCAACCTTTATTGTTTTTGCATATGGGCCCCGTTGAGGGTGTTGGTAGGGACTGAATGTCCCTTGATGGTTTGGATGATTTGTGATGAGCTTGTACTGCAGTACTTGGCCAAAATTCGTACCCAATGCTTTGTGATCTTGGATGTACCTCTGTGAGTTGTTTCTCGATACTTGGTGATCCCGGGTATAATCGTGAATGCGAGTATTCGATGCTAGGCGATCTCGAATACGATAGTGTTTTACTCGATGCTGGTGATCCCGAGTACCTTGTGTTGACCCGATGCTTTGTGATCCCGGGCTATGATATATGAATAATGGTTTGACTTACTTTATACCACTACTTTGATGATAATTTATGCTTGCTCATATTTATGGAATGCATGAAATAATGTATAGTAGAAATGGGCCACTAAGCTTTGATATCTCAGCGTGCAGATTTGTTGTTTCCATTCGTAGGTTGTTCGGTAACTTGTTCAAGGGAGCACGCCATCAAGGGTTCCCAGCACCGATTTGAAGAATAGAGTACAATACTTAAATTGTTGTAGTAGGCTATGTATTCGTAGAACCTTAACTCTTTTGGGTTTGTAAACTTTAAATTTCTTCCTTTAAAATACGATGATTTAAACTTGTATTGGAACTCCTTATTGTGAGAGTTGAACTTATTTATGGAAACATGTTATCATGGTTTAACTTATTTTGATTTATGGCTAAACTTGAGGTTTTAATTTCGAACAAATTTCTAAATAGTTAGGTTAGAGGTAGCCCGAATGTAGCATCTTGGATCCGTAGGATCGGAGTGTTACAATAATTACTAAGATAAACATGTAATAAATATATAAACAAATAATCACACAAACATCGTCAATCAGTTCAATACTAACGAACAATTACTATGATAAACATGCTATCATCTCAAACAAATAATCGCTCATGTTTCACTTATCAATTTTAAATAGATTATTCATTCAACACTTGATAGAACTTCTAATTCCACTATTTTGGAAGTTTGTTTCAAGACATATAATGATTTGAGAAATTTACAGACTTTAATTTCACGACCTGATTCAATGTATTCTTTGGGTTGTTCAATATATGCTTTTAAATAACTAGAAACATGATTTTAACATCTATTTGACTGATGAAAAAATGTGCATTGAAACTAGATCAAAAGATTCTAATGAAGAAATTCTCGTAAACGAAGCAAAAAATATCAAAACAATCCATATTGTTTCAAATACTTGTGCAATTTCAAACGTTCTCTAGGATACACAATGTCTTCCCCTTCCACCGCTCGGGAGTATGACATAAATATCTGCCTAGTAGCATCATTGTCTATCATCCACTCTTTTATATTATTCTAAATATCGACTTTGAGAAACAACTACAAAAATTATCTCATCTGTTTCGACCAAATTAAAATTTGGCTTAACAAGATTATTATTTTTCATTATTTTATTTGTCACAACCAAATTAATATATGACTTAACAAGACTAATGACATCTGTTTCACCAAAATTAATATTTAGCTTAACAAGATAATTATTTCTCATTGAAATTTCTGCACTAAGTTATACGGTGACCCAATGTGTCATCATAATTAGAGATAAAAATTATGGGTATAGTCAATGAATAATGCACCAGGTAGGTTCCTAAGAAAGAGAGGTGGTGTATAACACAATCTTAAATACCAAGTCTTTGATAGGACCAATCCTAGACATACACTTCCACATTATCCCAACAATCAATTATAGAGTATGTCACATATAAAATAATTTCTTTTTTCCTTCCTTTTTAAAATATTATTTTAGGTTTGTAACCAACTACAATCAAGCTTAAAGCTCAACTCACAAAATTTTGTAAGTCTAAACACTAGGCACAAGCTTTTTCTTAAAAAAAACAATCCAATATTATAGCATGGATATATTAAAATTATTGTTTAAACACATCCACAAAAATTCATAGATAATACATACATATTTTAACAACATTGCGTTTGAACTATGGATGTACACACAACAACACGACAGTAAGGGGACGCAATCAGAGTACTACACGGACAACGTTACATCAACAATAACATCAACGGAAATCTTTGGTAAGAGGTCATGGGTTTTTTCGATTTAAAGAGACATAGTGAAATATCTTTAAGATTGTAGGAAATATATTTGGTTAAATTGAAAAAAGGTTGAAAAAGAGATTTGCTTGAAGCGTGCAATAAACACTGCCCTTAAAGATATATATTTCGCGATGAAGTGTACCCTCTAGGATTCAACAAGCACTTCTGCCAAAGCAGACAACAGAAAGAGCAAAGAACCAATGAATACTTAGCTTCAAAACGTGTATAAAATGAGAGAAAGGAAAAAAAGTAAATAGATTCAACTCTGGGATGATTTTGAAGGCATATGTGCATGGTATTTACAGTATCATGCATGCCCAAAAGAGTATCTAAAAATAGTCATTAATCAAGGGCAAATCAATCAAAATTAAAATGAATGGTTAAGAATAAAGATACTTTTATATAAACTAAATGATTAAAATTAATCAAAAAATGAATGGTAAAAAATAAAGATACTTTCATTTTGAATTGAATGGTTAAAAAATAGTTTTAAAATTAATAAGAATAATAAGAATGGATCGAGCCTCTAGTTCATGCGCATGAGAAAATTAGCCGATTTCAACTGAGTTGGACTTCTTTGCCAAACCCCGTGTGCGCACAGCACAATCACCATAATATTTTTCTCTTACAAGTTCAATATTAAATCTTTCTATTTAAACCCAAAACAAATAATATAAAAGAGATGTGAGTTTCTTTGAAATATACCCAGTAATCTTATATTTTTCAACAACTATAGCTTCATTCTATTGCAATTGTCGTTTTTTTATGGCGTTAGAAAATGAGGTAACTAGATTAATGTTTTAAAGTTAAGGGGTTAAAACGTCAAAAAAAAACCCTTAAGGACAACTTAGTAAAAAATATATATTTTAAGAGAGAAAAAAGCGCATTTAAGCCAATTTTTAATATAATCGAATCAATAAATTGAATCAAATTGTTGAAATAGTTGATTCAACACAATGAATCGATTGAATAAAACACCAGAGATCCCAATTAGTTTAACTTTACGTTCGATTTTCCAGCCATGCCCCTAAGTATATAAATGAACATGTACCAGGCCAGGTGAGAACAAATAAACTTAGGGGGTTGGAAAAAATTCTCAATTAGTTTGGTTCAATTTTGATTATGGGGTTGGTTTTTGCGACATTTAAGAAATTCTATGCTTAACCTAATTTAATTATCAAACCATATATCAGATATTGGATTTTTAGTTACGGGGTTCGTTTTAGATTGACCCATCTTATTGTCCTAAATTGACTTCTCTGAATCCTACTAAATTTGTCTAGTACTGACTTTTAAAAAGTTAAATATTTTAAACTTTGACTTTAAATATTTTAATTAATTAAATTTTATAAAATATATACGTTTAGGCTACTTGATTGAAGGTTTTTTAAAATATATATTTTTATATTTTTATCATTAATAAATTTAAAGTAATAAGGAGTCAAAGTTAAAAAAAAATTGACAAAAAAATCAATAATATACATATTCAGTGGGACAAAGAGTATTTTATTTAGATTTAATTGAAAAAATATTTAAATTATATATTTTTTGTTTTAGGTGTTTAGTTTTTTTGTCAAAATAAATATTTAACGTTTTATTTTGTTATATTTTAAGTGCTTAACATTTTATTCGATTGAAACGTGTGTGGGTTTTATTTTTTAAAAATTAAAATCTAATTTATGAAAAACTGTAAAAAAAAACTCTAATTTTTTTTTTAAAATAACCTCAAATCCTTAAACCACTAAACTCCAAACACTCAAATCTTATATCACAATCGAACACTACACCGTCTTCATTGTCGCGACAATGAAATCCCTTCATCTCGCCACATGACTCCATAAAATTCAGTTTTCGTTCGTCCGTTTTTCATGTTCGTCGTTTGTGGAACCCATATCATGTTCGTCATACGTTATTTAATTGATATATCGTTCATTAATTTGCAACAAAAAAAAAGAGAGTAAGATAATAGGTAGTGAGGTTCCGACGTCAAGGGTGGGAGGTGATTGAAGATTCCACGACAACAAAGGATGAATTTTTAAAGATTTGAGGTTTTGAGATTATGAAAAAATGAGAATTTTGCTGTATTTTTTCTACAGAATTTAAGTTTTTTTTTAAAATAAAATTAAAAATAAATCACATGTCATGTAATTATTGAATGATTATTTTTTAACTATAAATAACAGATAAACCTTAAAATATAACGAGATGAAACATAAACTCCTATTTTGTTAAAAAAATTAAGCACCTAAAACAAAAAAGTGATATAGTTTAGACGTAAATTATTATTAATAATAATAACGTTTATTTAAAAGGCATAAATTAAAGGTGGTTTAATTATAGTTTTTTTAAAATAATTATGAAATTACTGTTTTCATATGATTTTTTAATTTTGAGTATTTTTAGGGTATTTTGAATAATTTAATTAAATGAACTGGTATAAGTTAATTCATGAAAGTAACTCAATCAATTATATTATTATCAATAAATTCACTTTTATAATAAGTTTTTATACTATATGATCCGAATTAAAACATATTATAATATCGATGATTATATAAAAAATGCACCAACCATGTGCAAAAAAAAAAAAACCAGTGTAGTGGAGTTGTTAACAAACATGTATCACTTAAGAATTGCCAAGAAACATGTATCCACTCAGTCTCTGGTCGGGTCATAGAAAGACAAGGAAATTGGCATTTTGAGACAACCAAATCCAAGTAGATTACTTGAGAATAAAACGGGATAAGATCCTGAAATTCACACACCCTTTTAGGAGTTGAAGGTGATGAAATGGTCCGTTTCAGCTGCGAGTGCTCAATCGATGGACATACAATTATTTTAGGGTTTAATGTTTATACAAGTTTATTTAGTTTAGAGTTTATGAGTTTAGAATTTAAGATTTAGAGTTTTAGGTTTAAGAATTTAAATTTTAGATTTTAAAGATGGGTTGTGTAATATTTTTTTACAAAGCCTGTGTATCAAAATATAATTAAATTGATATTATATTTTGATACACAACCCTTCATATTTAAGCTATATAATTTGAAATCTAAATCATTAGTCCTAACACCCTAAAACCTAAACCTTAATAACCATAAACCTTAAATTCTATACCCTACAACCTAAATCCTTAAACCCTAAATCACAACCTAAATCTCTAAACCCTAAGATTAAAAGGCTTGCACAAGCTGTGTACCTACCAAAATATTTTCATTTAGATTTTTAACCTTTTCCATTATGGTCCTTGTATGATCTAAAATGACTAGCTTTTTGTGTCAATTTTATAGAAAAATGTCCAAATCATGTGTTTAGTTTATGATGATAGTTATAAATTCTTACTGTAATTTTAGATATTTTCTATTCTAATAAGACTAACTGCTTCTATTCAGTTTTTTATACATATTTTAGACTTAAAATTATAATCTAAACTATAGTCATATGAATCCATTAACAAATTATTTGATAGTCAACTCACATTCTAACTATATAATCTTATATTTTTTTAGATAATTTAATAATTTTTAGTCCCTTTTATAATTTTCATAATGTTTTGATTATTTGGTATTTTTAAATGAATTTATAATATTTTCACTGTTTTTATTTGAATTTAATGTTTTAAAAATAATTTTTTGAGTGATCTACTAATTGGTTTACTGGCTAAGGATGCTCGTATTATCCCATCTTATATGGGTTCGAATCCTGACATGGAATGTAATACATCTCTATTTAATAAAAATAATAATTTTTGATGAATTAGAGTTTTTTATTTTTAAATATTTTTTTTAACTTTTTTAATAATATTTATATTTTTATAACTTCTAAACAAGAAAAGAATACATCTAAATGGTTAAGAAAGAAAACTAACATAACACGACACCATAAACTGCAAATGTGAGCCAGCAACACAACAAAGCCATCATCCCTACTTCCCACTATTCCAATAGCAACACATCTCGCCCCTGACTAGGTAACTAAAAGACTCAAATCCACGCCAGAACTAACCCAAACATCGAAAGACCGACAACATTTTACTTATGTCCGACCCTCAATTTATTACTCGAACCGCACCATCCCTCCTTTGGCTCACGCATTCGCCAAGTCATTCGCTTCCCTAAACACGTTAACAAAACTCACATTTGTCAACCTTGTGTATACATTATCAATAAACCGAAAGCATTGCCACAAACGCCACAGACGATGTTCAATGCGTAAAACCCATGAGACAATCACACAGGAATCATACTCAACCACAATCGGATATGCCTCACCCCACTTTGACTCTACCATCATTTCCCAATGATATCATAATGGCTCGTACCTCTGCTTCATTCGACTCTATAACGCCTAAAGGACCTAGGAACATAGCCAATACACACTGAATCTCGTAACACTCCTTCACATCCTGCTATCCCAAGTTTACCTCGTGCCGAGCCATCCACATTGAACTTAAACACTCCCACAACCGGTGGCTGCCACACAATGTGAATACGGCTTACACCATCACCCCTCGGCGTATAACATAGCCTAGGACTATCCCACCACTTGGACTCCACAATTGACATATCCACCGACGTAGCTTTCACTCAATACAAAGAAAACAATTTAACCAAGAAAAATAGTTCATCCAAAGGCAACATTTTCTTGTTAAACAATATTTCATTTCGTGCCAGCCAAGCCGACCAAAGAATCGCGACACACCCGACTATCCACCATTTACGCATCATCCCTGAAAACAATCCTACACCTTACACCAAAAAATCATCCTAAACTCGCGACAGGATCCACACCCCACCAATAAAAAAATAGTTACCGTAAATTTTGAATTACCGTGCATGAAAATAAAATATAATCGATTTCATCTTTCCCCTCACAACACCATAAGCAAGCATCCTCCATATTACCAAAAGACATACCTCGTTCCAAAAGGAAGCAAATCATCGAAAATCGCTTCAAGGATATAAACCACAAGAAACATTGTACTTTGGGTGGCACTTCCACTCCCCATATCGAAAACGCATCAAATTCCTCGTCCAGTATTCCGAAAGAGCTTATTAGCCTCGTTAACTCGTCCACCGAAAACACTCCCTTAACATTCAAACACCACACTAACTTGTCCACCATTTTAATTATCAAATTCTGCTGCGCAACAAGAGAGACCAAATCATGCAGCTGGTGTTGTATAAATATCCTTAACTCACAGCTCCCAGTGATCATGTGTGAATTTCCCATGTTCACTATAATCCGATACTAAAGCAATTTTAAAGACGAAAATCCGAAAGTCTTGGAAACAACATCCGACGTGGTTCTACTGAACATCATACATCTTGCCAAAACAACACCTTAGAACCGTCACCAATCACCCAAACAAAACATTGCAAACCCATGAAACGTTGCACACTTGCATCCCCTTAAACATCAACAATTTGTCACCAAATAGTCGACGTTCGGTGTTTTCTCACCGTGTTCAACTGCCACAACAGCACCGCTGTCCCATATTTCACAATAACCAAAGATTTCCACAAAGAATCTGCTTCAATTGCAAAACGCCACATCCACTTGGCAAGCAACGCTAAATTTCGCGTTTGCAAATTCACCACTCCAAGATCCCCCAAATGCTTCGGTCTACACACTCTATCCCACCCACTCTACTCATACGTCGCTAACCACTTTCTACACCCCATAAAAATGCCCTTTCAATACAACCAATCTTGCGAATTACTCCCTTAGGAATAGAGAACACTGCCATATAATACGCTAGAAGCGCCGACAAAACTGAATTAACCAACACTATTCTCGCTGTGAAGAATAATGAATGTCACTTCCATCTTACCAAACGCACACGAAATTTCGAAACCAACAGATCCCAAACCTCATTTGACCTTGGATTTATCTCAATTTGCATCCCAAGGTATTGGAACGGCAACTCGCCTATCGCATAGCCCAATTTTGTTGCCATTTCAGTCGCCACTGATTCCTCAATCCCAATGGCATACAACGATGACATAGCGAAATTAATTTGCAATCCTATGGCATACTGAACACAAGTTAAAATATACTTCAAACTTCTCGCCATCTCCACCTTCCCTGGTAAAAATATAACCGTGTCATCTAAAAATTGCAAATGTGCCAAACAGAAATCCATCGCGACTAACACCCCCTCAATAAACCCCAAATGTTCTGCGCTCACCATAAATTGATGTAATAGCTCTGCCATCACGAAAAACAATAACGGGGACAATGGATCACCTTGTTGTATCCCTCTTTTCATTCCAAACTCTTGTGTTGCCCTCCCATTAACCAATATACTACAAGTCTTGCCGAACTGATACATTCCATCATCCACTGACACCAACGCACCCCACACCCCATTCTCAAGAAAAAATATTCTAAACACTCCTATTTCATGCAGTCATAAGCTTTAGCGAAGTCCAATTTAAAAATAACCCCTCCATCGCCATATCTTTGAAGCTTCAAAGAATGTACAACCTCATTTACTAGTAAAATCCCATCAACAATCTGCTCCCTTTTATAAATGCAATTTGAGTATTGTTGATTAACTAACCAATTACAACTTGAAAACACTTTGCTAATACATTCAACAAAATTTTATAGGCAGAAGGTCAAAAATAGCCCCCAACATTTCACCATTTAGTCAATTCACCACCTATTCTTTTTTTGGTGCAAACAAGCACCCAGCGTTTCATTATCGTTCAAATTTCACCCTCGTTGGATGGAAACCGTTAGTCAACGAGCGGTCAACGCACGATGCTAATGTGGCATGTTTGCATGGCATTAGGAGATGATGTGGCGATGCCATGTGGCACTCTGCTAACGTGGAATTTTTAAATTTTTAAAAAATTAATTAATTATTTTTTAAAGAAAATATTTTTTAAATATTATTAACCAATCGAATGATGCCACGTGGCACTTTGTTGACATGACATCATCCGATTGGTTAAAAATATTTTAAAAAAATATTTTTTAAAAAATAATATATATATAATAAATAAATTATCCTCAAATGTTCAAATATTTCAAAAACAGTCCCAAAATCCCTAAACCCCTAAATTCCGCCACTCCCGTCGGCGTTGGCCGCGTTGTTGGCGATGAAACGAAGCACCTTCCTCTTGCCGAACGGTCCACACACCGTTCGTCATTCGTTCTATCATCGTTCGTCGCAAATCTTTCAAATGAACCATTCGACAATTTCGCCTTTATCCGGTGTTTCGCACGGCGTCGGTCGATTTCCAACGATGAGATGATGAGGTAAATGACCGTGATGGTCCGACGACTGATGTGGTGGGCGGTTGCGTGGCAATCGGTGACGAAATTGACTCAAATCGGGATTTGGGTTTGGGGGGATTATGGATTTTGAAATTTGGGGGCTATTTTGCGAAATCTGGAAAGTTTAGAGATTTACTAAAAATCAATTATTTTTTTAATTTTTAAAAAATAATTATTTTTTAACCAATCAGATGGAAACCGTATGATTTTCATTCAAATTTCACCCTCAGTGGATGGAAACCGTCACTCAACAGGCCTTGACCGTTTGAGGCTGACGTGGCATAGAGGGATGACGTGGTAGTGCCACGTGACACTTTGCTGATGTGGCATCACATTTTTATTAATTTTTAAAATAATTATTTTTTTATTTTTAACCAATCAGATGTTGCCATGTACTTGATGACATGGCATTATCTGATTGGTTAAAAAATAAAAAATAATTATTTTAAAAAATTAATAAAAAATGTGATGCCACTTCAGCAAAGTGCCATGTGGCACTACCACATCATCCCTCTATGCCACGCTTGCGTGCAACATCAGCCTCAAACGGTCAACGCTTGTTGACTGATGGTTTCCATCCACTGAGGGTGAAAGTTGAATGAAAATCAAACGTTGGACGCTTGTTTGCACAAAAAAAAGGATAGGTGGTGAATTGATCAAATGTTGGGGGTTATTTTTGACCTTATGCCAATTTTATAAACTGAATTAAGTAAACAAATAGGTTGAAAGTCTCCAATTACCTCCGGATTTGCCTTCTTCGGGATTATAACAAGGAAAACTACTCCACTAACCACCAAACAAATTGGGGATATCTATTTTGATAACCGAACTATAGAAATCGTCAATCAGACCACTGAACTTATAAAATCAACCTATTTTGACCACCGCCGTTAAAAACCTAACGGTGGAGTGACGGAACTGCCACATGGCAATTGATGAAAAAATTTAAAAATTACACATTTGGTCCATATTATTTACACATTCTTTCAATTTAGTCTTAATTTTAAATTATTTAATTAAGTGATGACACGTGTCAATACCTTATTGGAGGATTTTAATTATTTATATTTAATTTTATTAATTTATTTCCCCTCCAATCAGGTGGTGACACATGTTACCACCAATTTAAAAGAGAGAAATAAATTTTTCTCCAACTACGCTCACCAGGATTCGAACCTGGGTCTCTAAGGGTAAAGACAATGGCTTTATCACTACACTAAGCACAACTTTGTGTTATAATTCTCCGAATATAATATATATCTCTTATTAGTTTCTACATTTATAAGCCAAAAGCTCAAACCTTAAACACTAATTTCACATATATAAATCATAAACCCTAAACTCTAACCCTAAATATTTCAAATTATTTTCACGCTAAATATTTCAAATTAAACCCCAAACCCTAAAAATTTCAAATTAATTTCACGCTAAATATTTCAAATTAAGCCTTAAACCCAAAACCATAAATATTTTAAATTAAACCCCAAAACCTAATCTTAAACCCTAAAAATTTCAAATTAATTATATGCTAAATATTTAGGGTTTAATTTGAGATATTTAGCGTGAAATTAATTTAGCGTGTAATTAATTTGAAATTTGTAGGGTTTAAGGTTAAGGTTTGGGGTTTGAGATTTAATTTGAAATATTTAGTGTGAAATTAATTTGAAATATTTAGGGTTTAGGGTTTAAGGCTTAATTTGAAATATTTAGCGTGGAATTAATTTTAATTTTTTAAGGTTTGGGGTTTAGGGTTTAATTTAAAATATTTAGCATCGAATTAATTTGAATTTTTTAGGGTTTGGGGTTTAATTTGAAGTATCTAGCGTGAAATTAATTTGAAATATTTAGCGTTAGAGTTTAGGGTTTAAGATTTATAAATGTGAAATTAGTGTTTAAAGTTTGAGCTTTTGACTTATAAATATAGAAACTAATAAGAGATATATATTATATTTGGAGAATTATAGCATAAAGTTGTGCTTGGTGTAGTGGCAAAGTCGTTGGCTTTACCCTTAAGGACCCAAGTTCAAATCTTAGTAAACGTAGTTGGAGAAAATTTTATTTTTCTCCTCTAAATTGGTGGTGACACATGTCACCACTTGATTGGAGGGGGAAAATAAATTAATAAAAATAAATATAAATAATTAAAATCCTCCAATAAGGTGTTGACACGTGTCACCACTTAATTAAATAATTTATTATTTTATTAATTTAAAATTAGGACTAAATTGAAAGAATGTGTAAATAACAGAGACCAAATGTATAATTTTTAAATTTTTCCATCAATTGCCACGTGACAGTTCCGTCACTCCACCGTTAGGTTTTTAACGGTGGTGGTCAAAATATGTTGATTTTATAAGTTCAGTGGTCTGATTGACGATTTCTATAGTTCGGTGATCCAAATAGGTATCCCCAATTTGTTTGGTGGTCAGTGGAGTAGTTTTTCCTTAAAACAATATATGTCGAGTCCATTCCTCTCTGTATTTTATTCGATTCATAAAAATTGTACATCACATTCATGATGTCATCCTTAAGAAATTCCCAGCCTTTTTTGAAGAATTCAAAATTGTATCCGTCTAGGCCCGACACTTTCGACCCCTCACAACTCGATATTGCTCGCTTCACCTCTGCTTCTGAAAACTCCACCGTTAACTGTTGTACCTGGTCATCCGTAAGACATCAGAAATTCAAATCTACTCTGATCGAACTCCATACCCTTGGCTTCGCAAAATTCTTACAAAATTCTTTAAACAAGTGATGTTTGACATGTTCAGGGTCTTCTACCCATGTACCATTAATCTTCACCCCCTCAAATGATTCTTACTACCCCTAATCGCCGTTGTACGATGAAAAAAGTAGTGTTCCTATCGCCCCCTTAGCCACAATGCTCCCAATTTACAACGCCAAATGATATCACACGATCTATACAAATATTACAAGTGAAGACTTAATTGCATATTTTCTTCAACGTGGTTCTCTGGCTCATTACCTCGCACCAATCGTTTATCCAAATCCTCTATCAATGCTGTAGTAATGTCGATTTTATCATGAACGCTCCCAAATTCCTTAATATTCCACTCATGAAGAAAACTCCGAAGAGCACGCAATTTACCCAACATGTTTATCTCAACATCCTCTCGGGAGATTCATCGTCATTTTGCTTCTATACGTTGAACATAAACATGTTTCTCCAACCAACAATTAAGGAACTGAAACGGTCAAAGACCCTAATCCTTTGCCTCAGAAGCTAGTCGCAGTGGAGAATGATCCGAAAAACCACGAGGGGATTTAATTGTGTCAATTCCGGAAACCTCATCACCCAATCACTTACAACTACAAATCTGTCCAATATTATGTACTTATTCCATGTACCAAACCACGTAAAAGGCTAACAAATCATCGAAAAATCGACCAAACCACTACCCTCAATGAAATCAACAAACACAACACTCCCTCTTAAATAATTCGAACAATCATGTCTCTCATCTTTCAACCTCACTACATTAAAATCACCCCTAAACAACATGGCCATTCCAATAGATGTATCAACACTTGCAAATTCGCTCATACCCTCATTTGATCTTCTGTCCCACACGACACATAAATCGCACCCATAACACAATTCCAATTGTCCACACACCACCGTTCTCGAAGCAACACAAAATTTACCTAAACAATAGCCTCCTCAAGCACAAAGCAATATGCTTCCAAGACTATTACAATTCCACTTGGTCGTCCTCAGGAAGGAGAGAATACAAAATTAAACTTATCCGAATACCATACTGATTGGTGTGAAAACGTCACACTATTAGTGCAAGCTACACTATCGATGCAAGAATAGAAATAATGAAATCATGTTTGAATATCGATCCCACGAGGATGGTGTATTAAACTTATACTTATGTAACTACAATAGAATACTGTAAGAGTGGTAATTGTGGGTGCAATGGTGGTTGCAATAAAAGGATAAAAAGGTGAATAAATGATTAATTGTGGTAGCAATAACAAAGTGTAATAAAAGATAGAGAAATATAAGAATAAAGCCTAAATCTCCTTGGTTCAGCTCGACAGAAAGATCAAGTACACTTCGAGGGAAAATGATGGTTCAATCAGCGATAAGGTTGTCAGCTTGAGTATTAGCTTCTATTTAACCTTCAACCATTGACTCAGAGATTTAGACCGGCTTCAAATTTTATCGTAAGTTGAGACTATAGCCCTTCGAACAAGTGGAGCAACTTTCTTTGCGTCCAATCAACCTTCGCTGTAAAAATCGTTAATATGACTTGTCACTACATCTGTCAATATTAGTGGCTAGTTTAACATTCTCATGCAAAAAGTAAATCAGATCTAACAATTAAAGCTTAAGATAAAGCTAACTCAAACATATATTAAACTGAAAATATAGTTTAAACAAGTTCATAAAGCTCCAGAAAATTAAACCATCGTCAAGTTGAGCACAAAATACAAAATAAATTTCCATAAACATCAAAATAGAGAGGAGTTTAAGAGCTATCACCCCAAACTTGAGTTTTTACTTTTCCTCAAGTAAAGATTTAAGCAACAAGGTCTAACAACAAATCATAGGCATTCTAGATACTTGAATCCTTCCCATCAATCAATAAATCATATGCATCGACAAGAGAGATAATTGCATAACCAACTCCACATCAATATATAAGAAAGAAATTCAAGAATACCTAACATCATTCCTAACTTCTTAGATTCATTCCTCATATAAGCTTTATTTAGCATCATACATAATATAAATATCATATATATATTTCATATATTTCTTTTTTTTTCTTCTCTATTTTTTATGTAGTGAGGGATATTGAACAATGAATGCACCCTAGACCCTGAGAAGTAAGATGTTGTGCAACGAACCCTCATAAAGTACTTCATTGTAACGACACACACTCATGCAATGACAGCCTTTTGCCATATTCATTTTTCTAACGCATGCAGAGGAGTGTTCCCACTTAAAGCTACTTTATTTATTTTCTTTCACTCACATTGGAATGTCTTTTATTTATACTTAATAAGATATACATATATAGATATATATCACTAAGGTTGCAACAGGAGAAAGTCATCAAAAATCAAAGGAATGTGTTGAGTGTGTAAAAGTTCTATTATTTACACCCTTTTTACCCATATTTCTGCTGCATTCAAGCATCATTGCATTTCATTTAGGGTAGTTTTCAATAAAACATCACAATTATATAAAAGGCACGGATTCTACTAAAAGAAGGTATATTTTGCAGGTAGCTGCCATGGTTGACGATGAAGGCAGGCGCAGGGCAGATAAGCAGGAGAGCTGAACTGGACAAGCAGCTGAAGAAGACGAACCTGTCGTGACAGCATGGTGACAACAGATTTTTGAAGAGGAAAAGTGAAGTGGACATCGATAGATAGAGAAAAATATGCTCGTCTGTCGTGTGGAAGCCAAATAATTTTCCAAGCCCCGGAACAAAAGATATGTCAAGCCAAAGCTCAAGGAAAGGAATTCCCACAAAATAGGGATGCGGCTGAAAAGTAGGATACTTTAGAGATTTAGTCTTTATTAGAATCTTACTTTTAATTAAAGTTGTAATCCTTGTTACCTTAGATAACTTGAGCCCAAAGCTTATATAAAGGGCATAGATTAAACCTAGGGCATGACCGATTACCCCATAACCGAAACCAAACCCCTGCCGTCCACCCGTCACCGACATGTTCTAAATTCCCCCTAGGGCTACGGGTTGTTTTGTAAAGTAGTTGCAAGGGTTGCTTTGATTTAGGATTTTTTCAAGTTCAATAAAATAAACTTCAAGTTCTTTTATCTTGGTTTTCATATCTTGCAAGAGCATCGGGAGAGCATTGTGAGGTTATCTATTTACTTAGCATCGGGAGAGTTAAGTATACGAAAGAGATAAAAGCGCGTTCTCTAGTTTATAGTTGAACCATCTCGTGCTTAGGGATAAGGCGAGGTTAAGTGGCTAAGGAAGAATTCATACACATCGGTGTTCATTCTTCGATTCACGCCGGGAGGTATCATCAAAGACGTGTTCATCGACAGACTTGTGCCTAGGGATAGGGCAAGGCAGATCTGGGATTCTTGCCAAGCTTGAAGTACGGAGTTAGTGTCTGCTGCTGCGACAGCTAACGGACAGACGCCGCGACAGGTGCTGTCGGCGACGGGAGCGACGACAGAACTGGAGATCCTAAGCAATTCAATACCTGCACTACCGAGCAATTCAATACCAGCCCATTCTCTCTATCTTGATAATTCAATCTTTTTATTTACGTTTTTACTTTATTATTTGTGACAACTTTCTAAAATATTTCCTTTACTTCGTGCAGTAAATCAAGGTGAAGTCATTAGCCCAATCCCTGTGGAGACGATATCCGATACTTCGTATCACTTTACTACTTGCGTCGTGTACACTTGCACTACCATTGCGATAGACTATTTTACACGCAACAGAATGATTGTTGGGTTTTATGGTGCTCGATTTCCTTCAACCGATGTGTTTGCCAAGTTCGGAGAAGATTGGATTTTTGGGTGTTAAAGTAGAAGCTAAAAGATTGGAATTGGACACAATGATTTATAGTGATTCAGCCTTCTAACAAGCACCTACATCCACTATCTTAGCTCCCCACTAAGGATTTCAACTAAATTCACTAAGAATTTCGTCCCCATTTTCTATGCTTAGGAGGTAACCTTTACAACCCTCAAAGCTTTCTACCCAAATCTTGAGTAAACCCTCTTTACAAGAGAAATTATAAGCAAACTTGAAATCCCTCTAATAGGTATTGGTTTGCACTATTTAGCTCTCACCCAAAACCTAAGCACTTGAGCAAATTTAACAATGTTTAGCTAACTAGTGTTGTCTATACAAGAAAATACACAATTAAGCTCTAAGACAATTTCTTGATCATAGTGTTGTTGACAATTGAAGCATTAACCTTCTCTTGATTCTTAGAGATCCTTTTTATACTTCTAATTGAGTTTGTAGCCGTTAGGGTTGATTTGGAGCCATTGGAGACTTTATTTCCCACCATAAATGTAGTTCTGCAGCCTTCCGTATCGGTACACGGGTACCCGTATTGGTACGCCCTTCTTCAGAACTAGCCATTGAGCTCTTTCCAACCTATGTGTATCGATACGCTAGGGAGCATATCGATACGGTCTGCACTTTAAAAGACCGTTGTGGGTTGTTAAAGTAGGGATCAATATGCTTAAAAGGCGTATCGGTACGACCGCTCTCCGTATCGATACGGGAAAGCCTGTATCGATACGAGTTTTGGCAGAATCAAATCTTGGGTAAAAAGGTATCGATACGTATACCATATCAGCACGGTAGTGCTAAAGAGCCAGTTTTGATTACTTTAAAGCATTTAAAACTTTGCCAAAAACCTTTTTAAACACCTTAAACTTATTTTTAAGTTGTTTGGACTTAAAGACATGTTTTAAATTATTTTCAAATTTGTCCAAAACATTTTGCAATTATTATATCAAAACACTTAGTTCTTCAATTTCCCCCTTTTGATATAATAAAACCAACTTGAAAAATTGTTTGGGATTCTCCCCCTTTAAGTTTAAAAATTTGAATAAGAGATTCAATATAGAAAAGTAATTAAAGCTCCCCCTTATTCATTTGAAAAACACAACTTTCAAACCAATCTCCCCCTTTTTTATATCAAAAAGAATTTAAAATACTTTTGGACTCTAAATAATAATGGAGGTTTAAATTTTGAACATATTAAAATGTTTGGTTTTAAAATTGGCTCCCCCTTACTCAAATCATCATCAAAAGATGTTAGTCCAACACATGATAATCTAGTTGAATTAAAAGAAATAAAACTAAATAAAAAGATTTCAACTAAATTTTACCAATACTTGAATCCAAGGGAGGATGTGAAACCTTCCTCTTCAAGTGTTTTTATTTGTGTGCATTGAGCTCCCCCTTATTGATTGGACTTGTTGAACACCTCCATCACACCTAATTAAGACAACCATACAAATTTTGGTATCCAAATTGCTTTGGATCCATAAACGTTAGTTGCACAAAATTTAGTCCCCTTAGGAATCCATTTTTTAATTTCATCTTTTTTATGTGAAGTGATTAGTTATTTTGGAATCCAAACACTTCTAAAACATTTTCCATTTAAGAATCTAGGGGCACTAGATTGTCTTTGGTAAAATTTTGATTTTCCAAAATCATTTTTCTTTTCTAGTTCTTTGGAAATCAAAATCTTTTCTTTCTTAAGATCATCAACTTCTTTTTGATGATATTTTCCATTGTTTGAAGCAAGTTTTGTAAACTAGAAACTTGTTGCTCAAAATCCTTCAATTTTGCTTCAAACTCAAAATTAGTTTTCAAAAGCAAATCATTTTCGTTTTTCAACTATGAAATCAACCTTTTGTTTTTTTTGAAAATGAATCATTGAATTCGAAAACCAATTCATCATAAGCTTCTTGTAACTCATCAAAATTATAAGAATTTGAAATAGATGAGTTAGAAGTTACTTCCCCTCATTGAGGGCCATCAAGCATAGGTGGACTACCTCATCCTTGGTGGAGTCTTCATCAATCTATGTGGCCACATATGCTTGCTTTAAAGATGATCCCTTCTTGTTGGACTTGTGGGATTCCTTCATATTCTTCTTTGATTCATGATATGATTTTTCCATTTCATTCTTCATGAACCGAGTGAATTTCTTGAAGAGATAGGTCGTCTCTTCGTCTTCACTTTCCTCCTCACTTGATTCAACATGTCGGCATTTGGAGGATTTAAGAGAAATGGCACTCCCGTTGATGCCTAACACTTTGACTTTCTTCTCCCCCATCTTCTTTATCTCTTCCTTTTTCTTCTCATCTTCTCTTCCTTTCTTCATGATTTCGTGTGTGAGGAGAGATCCCTTGAGTTCATCGAGCTTTAAGGATTTAAGATCTTTAGCTTCGATGATGGCCGTCTTCTTTGAGTCCTAAGACTCGGTAAAAGAGTAGATGAGTTTGCGGACAAGTTTGTCTTCCAGAATGATTTCTGCATACCCTTTGAGTCCATTGGTGATGGTGGAGAATCTATCGATCATCTTCGTGATGTCCTCATCCGGTTCCATCTTGAAGTTCTCATACTCGTGGTTGAGGAGTCCGATCTTGGTCTCCTTTACTTCGTTGGTTCCTTCGTATGTGACTTCAAGCTTGTCCCATACCTCCTTGGCATCTTCACAAGAAATCTTCTCGTAGATATTGGGGCTCAATGCACAAAAGATGATGTGCAAGGCTTTGCAACTGAGCTCCATCTTCTTGTGATCATCCGCGCTCCAATCCGCCTTCCTTCATTGTGGCACAAACGAACTGTCTTCTACTATGTCCCAAAGCTTGTAGTCCTTGGACTTTATGAAATACATCATTCTTGTCTTCCACTGGCATAGTGTGTTCCGTCGAAGAATGGTGGCTTGTCGATGGATTGCGCCATTTGATCAGTTGGTTGATGTGTTGTATCGAGCTTCCCGGAATACCTCAACAGGATGTTAATCCTCTTCGATTGAGTCAAGATCTCATACCAATTGTTGGGTTTTATGGTGCTCGATTTCCTTCAACCGATGTGTTTTCCAAGTTCAAAGAAGATTGGATTTTTGGGTGTTAAAGTGGAAGCTAAAAGATTGGAATTGGACACAAGGATTTATAGTGGTTCAGCCTTCTAACAAGCACCTACATCCACTACCTTATCTCCCCACTAAGGATTTCAACCAAATTCACTAAGAATTTTGCCCCCTTTTCTAGGCTTAGGAGGTAACCTTTACAACCCTCAAAGCTTTCTACCCAAAGCTTAAGTAAACCCTCTTTACAAGAGAAATTCTAAGCAAACTTGAAATCCCTCTAATAGGTATTAGTTTCCACTATTTAGCTCTCACCCAAAACCTAAACACTTGAGCAAATTTAACAATGTTTAGCTCACTAGTGTTGTCTATACAAGAAAATGGACAATTAAGCTCTAAGAAAATTTCTTGATCATAACGTTGTTGACAATTGAAGCATTAGCCTTCTCTTGATGCTTGGAGAACCCTTTTATACTCCTAATTGAGTTTGTAGCCGTTACTAGCCGTTAGGGTTGAATTGGAGCCGTTGGAGACTTTATTTCCCACCATAAATATAGTTATGCAGCCTTTCGTATCAATACACAGGTACCCGTATCGGTACGCCCTTCTTCAGAACTAGTTGTTGGGCTCTTACCAGCCTATGCGTATCGATACGCTAGGGAGCGTATTGGTACAATCTGCACTTTAAAAGACCATTGGGAAATAGCCGTTGGGGGTTGTTAAAGTAGGGATCGGTACGCTTAAATGGCGTATCGATACGACCCTCTTCGTATCGATATGTGCAAGCCTATATCGGTACGGGTTTTGGCAGAATCAAATCTTGGGTAAAAAGGTATCGATACAGGGTATACTGTATCGGTACGGTAGTGCTGAAGAGCCAGTTTTGACTACTTTAAAGCATTTAAAACTTTTCCAAAAACCTTTTTAAACACCTCAAACTTATTTTCAAGTTGTTTGGACTTAAAGATATGTTTTAAATTCTTTTCAAAATTTTCCAAAACATTTTTCAATTATTATATCAAAACACTTAGTTCTTCAATGATGCAAGATATTCTCTAATCAAACTAGCAGATATATCAATGCAGAGCTAAGAAATGCAATTATCCATCATGTATATCCAAAACGCTTATCAATGATTAGAACAATTCAAGATTTACACATCGAATGCAAACAAAAGAATTTTCAAAATCAAGGGAACTTTGTATTTGCTTAGATTTGTTTTCTTGAAAATTTTGAAATGGGGGTGCATTTCAACTCCTAGGCGTATACCTCAAAACTTAAAGTTTGCATTGTCCCCAATGCAAAAGAAAACAAAATGGAATGGGAGAATGCAATGACAGAATGTAATGACAAAATGCAATAACATAATGTAGTTATATTGATGAATGCAATACGCTTACAACTACATGATTTTATAATGACAATGCAATTTTAATAACAATACTGAAATACAAAATGAAATTACACTACATGGAATGCATGCCTACTAAAACTAAAAAAACAAATTAACTCAATTCCTGGGCTCATGGGAGGAGGAGGTGGAATGTCTCTTCTTCTTGCTCTTATCCTTGGACTTGGAGCGCTTTCTTTTCTTTTCTTTTTTAGGGAGAGGATTCATCTTAGCATTTTGTTTAGCTTCTTCATCTTTTTCTGGCTCTTATTCCACTTCGACATCATCGGCCGCTTCCTCAGATAGAATGAACTATGGTGGTGCTTTGTAGAGCACTATTGCAAGAGGGTTTACCTCTTGTTCATCTACTGTAGGAGCAAATTCCTCCGGTCTCGCCGCAGCTGGCTCAAACTCAGATCCTTCTAGGGTTGCATCCACACTATTGGGTGCAACTGAATTTTTCTCAACAAAATCTTTCTCTGTGGCAGACTTCTCAGCAATAGAACAATAATCTTCATCAACGTCCTCAACAAGGACTTCACTTCCTCAGCAGCATTGGGCATTGCATTAACATCCGTAGGGATGTTCAAATCCAACAAACAATCTCTGATGATCTTACTCGATGCCTCCTCTCGTGGTGGGTGTTGACTCGCGTGTGGGTTGGCAAAAGGGGCAGAAAATGTATTGGACATGTGATAAAAACAGTGCCAAAGATTGAGTCTTTCGCGTGCAAGTATAGACAGTCAACAAGTAATACAACAATAAGCTGAGTATCGATCCCACAAAGATTGACTTGGAATTCGATTGCTTTGAATGTTTAATTGTTGAAGAAAAATATTGTTTAAGTTGAGAGTCGATTTGAAAATAAAGTAAAGACAAGAGAAGTAAAATAAACTAGCATTGGCAAGGAGAATGTCAAATGAATGATGAGCATTGACAAGGGATGCCTAGTTTTCACGCTATTCATGCCATGCCAGCTTCTAGTAATGTCATGCCTAGGCATTGTTTGCCGAGCATATTCAAATTGGCAAAGCCTCTCTCGATGGTCATTGCCCTAAATTGATCGTGTAAAAACCCCTATATCTCTATAGTGAATGTTTTTTCAGAAACCAATTTTATTAAGATCCAATCTTTACTCCTAAGGGGTAGATTTCACTTCCGAAGTAAGTTCATCTACTTGGACATCTTCTCTCGAAGCATCTCGCCTTAATATTCAGCAACTTGATCGTTTCCACCCAAGTCTGTTAAGATATTGAGGTGCAATTGGCCAAAAGTTCCAGCTCTCGCTTGGCATAGTATTTAGGAAACAATAAAGTATGCCAAATAGAAGAAACAATGCCGAAACATTTTTATTATTAAAAACTTAACATAAAAACAACGTTCAACGCAAACATCCCCAACCAACTATTAAATCGGTTCACGGTGAGGGTATCAACCACAAAACCTTCAACGTTTTTCAAACACATCATCATTAAAAAGAAAATAAAATAACTAGACAAAGAGAGTGGGCAAGAAGGGGTCTCTCGATGCAGCTTTTCAAGATCCATGCTCTTAGTCAAGTGGGTTGAACCACGTCTCCTTGGTGCAGCCGAACGTCGATCATCTCTCTAAAAAAGGTTCTCTAAATTGTTTGCATTTGAAATTTGAATGCGCAAAGGATGAGACTTGTGATCACCTTTATCCAGATTTGAAGTGATTAGCTGATTAGGTGTTATCTAGGGATGGCGTCATCTGCCGTCGTCGTTTGGCAACCATGCTTGGCATAGTTCTGCCAACCAAGCTTGGTACCAATTATCCGCTATTTTTTCGGAGATTGATTCAATCACTATTTTCTCGCAGCCTGATCTGGTTCTATTTTTCTTTGGGTTCAACAGCTACTTGGTCTGGCATTAAATTCCTCTTCTCTACCACCGATGCTTGGCATTGTTTGTTCCATCTGTGCCAATAGCATCTCTGTATTCTCTCTAGCATTCCTTTATGCGCTGCTCTTTTATGCCAATTGCTATGACAAACCTACAAAATTGCCAACAAAACAACCCTTCACACTGGCATAGACAAAAAATCTAAACTCCTTATGCAAATGCATGAATTTATCATCTCAGTGCAACTAAATGTACTCAAAAGAAAGTAAAAGCATTGTAAGAATGACATAAAAAGCAGTACTTTTAAGGATGTAACACCCCCAAACTCAACTCATTCCTTGTTCTCAAGTAATGCAAAAATTGTGAAAAAAGTACATCGACAAAATTTTGGTCGAAATGCCAACTAGTGCTGGCAAGCAGAAGTTGGCTCTATTTTTGACCTCAGGTATCTCAGTGCAACAATGCGAAGCAGGTAGTAATTCAAGCGCAGTAATATAACTCTAGTCTAAGTTCAAGAAAAGTGCACAATGTGTAGGTAGTATGCATCAAGTATCCTTTCACTCCATTAGTCAAATTTACTACCTAAAATTAGATTTCATTTTCTTCTTCTTGCCAAACGTTTTTTATTTATTGGCATTAATTTAAGCTTCCTTCGTGACATTGTTTGGCCTGAGAAGTAAGAGGGAGCATACCACAAACCCCCACATTAATCCAAATATCACCATGCTTTCTTTTCACTTCATACCCTAAGATTTTGGACTAAAGAACTAAGAGGGAGCAAACCACAAAGCCCCAAGTAAATTACTATCCATAAGGTAGAGGAGAGTTCATTTTTCATTGCCATAGCAGAACATTGCTGCCTTATTAGTTTCTTTTTACCTTGACATCAATTTTTTTTAGTCTGAGCTTAGTTTCTGTCGTGACCATTTTTAAAACCGACTGTAAAAATAGTCTGATGATTGATTCTTTTTAAAAGTAGGGGTTTTATCCATTTTAATCATGTAAATTAGGGATTTCATTTTAAATCAGATTTCCCTTTATTTATTCTTGAAAATCAATTTGGAGTCGCCACTGGTCACTTTGGTAAACTGGACACCATAAAAACAATCAAAGATTCATTTCTTTAAAATTATGGTTTGAGATTGGGTTGCGTGTGTGGGAAGGATTAGCACCCCCAAAAATGCCCGTTATCGGTACCTTATTAATTTCACGTGCCATTTTGAGCAATAATTTGCAATTAATTAAATCCTTAATTGTTAACTGAATTTCATTTTGAATGGAGATATACTTTTGCAAGAAAATAGATTTAAAACGAATATAAGTTTCGAAACATCCAGTTACTTTAGAATACTTCAATTTATATTCAAAGTGTACCTCAAAACAAAAGGTTTTAATGCATGTCCAATTTTTTCCTTGTCAATTTTAAGTTCAAACCTAATTAGGGCTCCAATTGATTAAATTGATTAAGCAAACTATGAATATTATGAAATTTAGGGTTTATGTGATAACACCCATACAGTTGGGCACTATCCATACTAGGCCCTAAATCAATAATATTCCTAACCACTTAGTGACACTAACTATTTAAATCTTATCCTATTTTTTAAATTAAACTATGCGTGATTACAATGTTCTAAGTTTAAATGAAATATTAAATATTAAACAAAAATGTCCCCTTGATTAACATCTCATTACAATGAGATAATAACCAACTTAGAAAATTAAAGTTTCTATTTAATATCTATTTATTTTCTACAATTATCTCCCTATTTTAATTATTTAATATCTATTTTTTTAAAGAGTACATTTTTGTGAGATATACAAGTAAGACGTCCACTTCTCTCTCAAAATACCCTAGCCGCTCCTCTCTCAAAATTGTTTCAATTCTAGCCGCTTTCCCTTTTGTTCAATCCCTTTAATCGATGGTCAGCAATCAATCTTTGTATTGGTTGTCGACCACCGATTTTATCAGTTTTCTTGTTTTTATTTCAATAAGAATCTCTGCTTCTGTAGCACGCTCTCTCTCTCTGTCCTAGTGACACGCTTCTTCTTCTGTTTTTCTGACATGTTTTTGTTTTTGTTTTGGTTTGGTTCATATGTCTTCGTGGCAGGTTTCAACATACCCTAGTGTTCGATTGTTGTTCGCACAAAGATTCACTCGGTGCTAGTTTCTGATTCATGGTGTTGTGGGTGGTCACTTGGAATGTTTTATCCCCACTCGTTGATGATTGTTTGCCGATAAAATCAGTCCTAGGTAGCGTTACCTTTTGCCTGACAGAATGGATCGCACACCACTCCTTCCTTCTTTATGCATCTCGTTTGGACAGAGACAAGAAGATATATGAAGCTTTTGAATTTTCGTTGGTATGCATATTTCCATAGAAATTTTTGTTTTCAATGTTTTTAAGTTGTAAGAATCTTTTGGGTTATTTTAACACAATTTTTCTTCTTCTTGATTGCGTTGTAATTGAGCTTTCTATGGTTTAATAAAAATTCAGTGGCTATTTCAAAAAAAAAAAGATGAAACAAGGATCAAATTGAATGTTTATCAAAACAAAACAATTTGCTAAATTGAATTACAAGCCAAAACAACAAGGATCGGGAAGGAAAATATCCCCCTTTTAAAAAAACGCGGATCCCTTAACCCAAACCATTTGCTTGCACGCGGATTCTGCTTAACCCGACACCAAAATAAGGCTGTTTGACTCACCCTATAAAAGAAGGGCCACGAGTTGACTCGGCCATTTGCTTCAAGCTCTCTCTATCACTACCCTCACTTTCTTCGAAATCCCCTCTCCCTAAAAACACCTAAAACCCATAAATCATGAACTTAAACGGATCAAAACCTCACATTTTAACCAAGTTCATCCCATGTTCTTCGATTTTCCTTAGTTTGATCCAAGACCATCTTATCCCAATCACCGTATACTGTTAACCGACCACCACTGATGACTCCGACCACCACGCGCATCCAGCTGACCGACATGAGACTATTTTTGGCTGCCGTCTGGAACCCTAAAAATCTCAAAAATCTCAATCTCTAACCCTAAATCCAAATCTAAGCCTAGATTCAACTGAATCCGCCCACCTCCACCGGTCCTATGTCCTAAACTACCCGTCCCGGTCACTTAATCGCTCGTTAAACTCCAATGATGCTCTAACCTCACCCGCCATCGAGATAAGTTCCCATTCTCATATTTATTGCCTTTTCATTTCAGTTTTCTTTATTTTAACTAATATTGGACTGTTTTTGCTGAAACTAAGGAAATAAGGAGGACTCTACCTCGATTATGGTTAGGGATGGGCACGGAACCCGAACCCGACGGGTTCCGACCCGACCCGGCCCGATCGGGTCGGGTATTTTTATGAAAAAATCGGGTTTGGGTCGGGTTTTTGTGTAGGGTGAGGTTGGGTTCGGGTTTTAGGGTGAAAAAATCCTACCCGACCCGACCCGAGACTAATAGTGTAATTTTCCCCTAATTTTTTTTGGGATATTTGCAATAATACCCCTTTTTATATATATATTTTTATAATTAGGTCCTTAAAATTGATTTTTTTATCTACAATTTAGTCCTTAAATTTATTATTTTTTACAATTAAGTCTCTTAAAATTATTTTTTTTACAATTTAGTCCCTAAAATTGATTTTTTAATATAGGTCGGGTCGGGTCGGAGTCAGGTTTAAGGTATTTATTTTCGGGTCGGGTCAGGTCGGGTTTTTTAAAAGATATGGTCAGGTCGGGTCGGGTCGGGTTCGGGTTTAGGGTTAATATTTTCGGGTCGGGTTCGGGTGGGCCAAAAACCCGGCCCGACCCGACCCGTGCCCATCTCTAATTATGGTAGCTTTGGCAGTTTCGGCATCGTTTCCGATGGTGGCGCAACTTCCTCGGCGACATGCAAGTCCCAAAAACAGTTTGGTTATCGAGAGGTCTCTCTCCTCCAATTACTCTTTAATTATTGTAATTGTTATTATTATTAATGACTGCCATTAAAAACCCCAACATTTCTTTCTCTTAGTATTTATGGTAATTTTTATTATTATTAATGACAACTATGATGTCAGCGGAGAGGAAGACCAAGATCCGCATGAAATTAAAACGGGCAAATGAGAGACCGCCACGTGTCAAAAATAGGTGGGAAAGCTTGAATCAGCTAAAATTTTGTGTTTTTTGGGCTAAGGTGTTTTGGATTTGGGTGGGAATGACTTAGAACAATTGTATATTGGGATTATTTAAGGGATTTATATATTTTTTGGTTGTATTTATAGAAATATATGTATATATACATATACCCGGACAAAATTTGGGTATTATAGCCTCCTCTCGTTGCTGATTGTTGTGGAATAGGAATAGGACAAAGACTGAGAAGACACGAATTTTGTCCGAACTTGCCAGTTGTTGCTCGGAGCCGCAAGGTCTTAATCTCACGAACTTTCTTTCCTCCTTCCCTTTAAAAGCTTGAACAAGTTCTTGTCATTTGAAATCTCCCAATCCTCCTATCAAAGGTAAAAATAGGGTCTGAACTATCTCTTTTCATTAAGAATTCTATCTTCGTTGGGTGAACTCTTCTCATTGGGAATTCTATCCTCACCGGGCGAACTCTTCTCAATAGGAATTCTATCTTCGTTGGGCGAACTCTTCACATTAGGAATTCTTTCTTCGTTTGGAATGAACTCTTCACATTAGGAGCCTTTCCTTCGCTGGGCAAACTCTTCACATTAGGAGCTCTGGGGTGAACTCTTCTCATTGGGAGTTCTTCAGTCTTCTTGAAATATTGATCCACCTCTCTCTGTAAAGGTGTTGAACAAACAAGTGCTTCATTCTAACTCTCCATTCTTTTGACATGTTGGAAAAAGTTTGAAAAAGCTAAACTATCCATTCTTCTCAAACGTGGTGAAGCATTGAATCATTACACTCCTCATTATTTTGAAATGCTTATCCACCTCTCTGTAAAGTTGTTGAACAAGCGAGCTCTTCTCATTTGGAACTCTGGATTCTTTGCTGGGCGAACTCTTCTTGTTAGGAGCTCACCATTCTTGCAAAAAAAATATCATCAATTAATAATGATTCTTTTTGGTGTAATATAAGATATCTTCAATTTTCCTCTTGAAGCACTAAAATCTTTAAAGTCATTGTTTTTCTACTTAAGGTATCTTGATCTTTCAGTCTAAATATTGTATAAGGTCTCTTGCTTCTCTTCATTTGTTGCTCGATCCCTTCTACGCTCAGAAATTACATGACACGTGCTTACAATCGAAATCTTTGTAGAAATCCGCCTCTTCAAACGAATTGAAATCTTTGCTGAGATCCACCTCTTCAAACCGATTTAAATCTTTGCTGAGATCCACTTCTTCAAACGGATTGAAATCTTTGCTGAGATCCGCCTATTCAAACAGATTGAAATCTTTACTGAGATCCGCCTCTTCAAATGGATTAGTGTCTTTGCTTAGATCTGCCTCTTCAAACAGATTGTCGTCTTTTCTTCACAAAAATATAATTGAAATCTTTGCTAGATCTACTTTCTCAATCTGGAAGTTGTAAATTGAAATCTAACTTGTTCTTTGCCGATTCTTTAAATTCTTGCCAAAACATGCAAAATTCTTGGAATGTATGAGTTAGCATGCCCTTATCTTATGGATGCCTAGTTATGAATGATGCATGAATGTTTTCAATTGAGGACCACTTGGGTGAGCTTTCATTTTCAGGGAAGCTCAAAATTTTCTCGCTTCATTTTCCGAAAACTCTTTTGCTGCCAAAGTAACTCATTCCACACTCAAGTTCAATCTTCATGATCTCTGCATCTTTTGCTCTAAAGCGCCTTTTAGGTTTTTACTTTAGATTACTTTTCTCAAAGTTCTCTTTCGGGTCTTCACTTTGTTTTTTTTCTTCTTTTTTCACTTTTTCTCAAGGCACCATTTCGGGTTTTCACATCAGTTTTTCTTTTTCTCAAGGCGTCCTTTCAGGTTTTCACCTCGTTTTTTTTTGTTTTTTTTTTCATTTTTTGAAGTATCCTTGCGAGTTTTCACCTCATTTACTTCTTTTCTTCTATCTTCACAATGATATTTTCCCTTTGTTCCAGATACCACATGTTTCAATTCTGATGAAAGTCATATTTGCTTTTCACAGATTCATCACATAAACTTTTCATTTGCCATGTCTCACCATGCTCTTCACATCAGAAAAAACTCGAGTACTGATGACAACTCCTTTCTTGTGAAGCCATTCTTGCTATGTCTTCATTTAGCTTCTTTGACAACATTCTTTCTCATGGTTCCAAAAGAGATCATCACTTATGTTGTTCCAGCTTGTGGACTCTATTCATCGAAAGGAAACATATTCTTCTGGATGTTCTTTGCAACATTGCCTAGTTTTAAATCCACCTATTATCTCTGTGTACTCTAACATTCACAAAGCTTTCTTGTCTTGCAATGCCTAAAAAATAATGATATTTTCTTTTGAATATGATGAACCGTCAACAAATTGATCTGGTTATTGTTTTTGCCCCAAAAATTGTTCATGCTCTCATTTTGCCCCAGAGTTGTTTGTGTCAATTTCTTGCAACTTTGTTTAAATATTTCTGGCATAGAGTTGTGTCATTTCCTTGACATACTTTTCATCACTAACCAAACACCGAGACCACCTTCCGTTCTACTTGCACTTAAAGGATTAGTACATCATAATAATACACATGAAATCCCTTAGTTTTTCTTTAAGTGATTTATATGCAAGATGCCTGTTGAAACGATAAGTGAAAGGCTCAAAACATTACTTTACTAAATTGGAATAATTTGATAAGTCATGGAAAACATGATAAATTTAATGCAATGCCCCAGATATCCACAGTATGAAGGAGCGAGAGCCTTTCATCCAAAAGAGAGCCTTCTAATCCCGAATTTACTCAAAACCCAGAATTCCGAGAAGTTTTCCAGTCAGATGCCTAATCTCAAAATATCTGAGTCACCCTTTGCGGGTTTTCAACCCCGATCCTCCAATGGCTTCAAGACGCCTTTTGTGAATTTTCATCTTAAACCCCCATTTTCTTTTGATTTATCTTTTTTCTTTTTTTTTTCATATCTAAGGCACCCTTTTGGGTTTTCACCATAGATACTTTCATTTTGCAAAGCGCCCTTTTTGGGTTTTCACTCCGCTTTTTTTTTTTCTTTTGCTTTTTTCAATCTCTTTTTTAATTCTTCGAGCGTAATGCTTCTTGACCAAGTCTAAGTTCATCGAATTACTTCACTCATATCTGATCACCTATGTTAAGATCAATTTTCTTTCGGAAAGAGGTCTCCTTGATGTATAACCCTTTCCAAATAGGCATCCATTTCCCACAAAAATCTTTATGAACTGCCAAAGATCTTTTCAAGCACTAGATCCCCTTCTCAGAATTCTTTTGGTCGTACTTTCATTGTTCTGAGCTTGTATCGTTCTTTCTTGGTTCATCTAACCATGGCAAGTTGCTTTTAGTCTCCTCTCTTCAATGAGATTCAACTGACCTTATCGAGCTTATACTCATTCTGCGTCGTCCAATCTCACATCTATCCTTACTCGGTGACGAAATCTGAACCTCAATTAGTCATATTGCTTCTATCCATAGACCAAAGAATACAATATTGCCCCGATTGAAGTGCATACTATGGATTGAAATACATACAAGGTTAACGATATTTTCTCATGTTAGTATTTGCAAGTCTTTGAGAAAGTCCTTTGGAGTTTATGTTTGCCGACTCTACCGCCCCATTCATCTCTGAGTGATAAATTACAGAATCATGGTGTTTTATACTGAATTGTTCACAACTTTATGATATCATCTTGTTGTTCTGATTAGAGGCCCGATCAATGACGACCCTCTCTGGCAAATTAGATCGACAAAAAATCTCTGTTCAGCATCTTGCATGTTGTTACTCTTGTAATACCGGCATAGGAAGTTGTGAAACCAAAATTGATTTTGGTATAACACATAAACTTAAGGACCAATTTGCAAAACAATAAATTTTTAAGTATTCTTTAAACTCTCACAATTGACAAGTAATTTAAACAAAGTAATATCTTAAGACAAGCTATTAAATATATGAAAAATTATCTAAGTCTTTTCCTATGTTTTTCAAGCCTATCTATGCAAAAACGCCCAGGCGTATCGATACCCTCTTTTGCTACTGGAATTTTGATTTTCAAGCCAAAGTATACAAGAATGCCCAGGCGTATCGATACCCTTATGCGTATCGATACGGGCTTTTGCCACTGGAATTTTAATGGACTTACCGTACCGATACGCTTTGCAACCGCATCGATACGATATTCATCTGGGCAACTCTTTTCATGAAACCGTACCGATACGCTATGCAACCGTATCAATACGATAAGCATATCTTTGAAAAATATCAGCATTTAATTTTTCGACCGTTACTTGTCAGTTGGTTTCCCAATTTTTAAAAGACCGTTATACCGTACCGATACGCTTGGTATGCGTATCGATACGCTTTTCATGAAAACTTGACTTGGGATTCCAGTGAGCAAAGACCGTATCGGTACGGCCTTCCGTACCGATACGCCCCTTAAAACTGTAACGGTACGCCTTCTATGCAAATCGATACACTCTGTTTTCAGACACAACGACTCTTTCCTCTTTGATGCAGGTATCGATATGCCCTTCCCGAGTACCGATACGGTATGCTGCAGAGCTGCATTTAATGCGGGAAAATTGCTCCCAACGGCTCTATTGATGATCCCAACTACCCAAACGGCTAGAATTCAATTCAAGGGTATAAAAACAAGCTTCAATTGACCAAGCAACAACTATTGAACCTACAAGCAACATCAAAGCAAAAAATCCAAACCCTAGTGCTCTTCAAAGTCAAATTCTTGTACCCAACTCTAGTGATTTTATTGTTATCTTATATTGTGAGTTTGGGGAGTTTGAAATTGTATTGGGGTAAACATTTATCCTTTGAGAGGAATTGTTTGAGTTTACCAAATCCTTATCTTTGTAAAAGTGAGTGGATTAAGCTTTGGGTAGAAAGCTTAATCAATTTGTAAGGTTACCTCCTCATCCAAGAAAAAGGGAAGAATTCAAGTAGTGAATTAGTTGAAAATCTTTAGTGGGAACTAAGGTAGTGGATGTAGAGTTCATTTGGAGAAATTGAACCACTCTAACCACTTGTGTCACTTTTATTTTTCACTCATACCTCCCACCAAATTTTTAATTGCCAATTCACCCCCTCTTGGCCATTTGCAATTGTGTGATCAACTCAACAGAAGTATCTTTAATCCACTTGGTAAAGTGATCAACCACGATCATGATAACATGGTGTCTATTGGAGGATTTTGGATGAATCTTCCTTGTACAACAAAAGGCATTGTAGACTCTCTCAAACATAAGCTTACAGGGGTTCACTTTATTTTTCCTTCGGTTATGCACATCAAATCCTCATCTAGGAGACTCAAGTTCAAGGACTCTTGATCATCTGAAGCACATCTCACCAAGAAACCCATCATTGCTTTCTTTTGGCTATATCAAACTGTAATAATAACATCTGCCAACGAGCCATTCTCCAGTCAATACCAATGTTTCCACCAAGAATTCCAAAGGATCAATTCTTGATATTATATAAACATAATGGTACGACATATATTGTCTAATCCTTCAAGCTACCTAAACAAAAGAACAGTGAAGCTTTTGAATTGGTGGGTACCACAGTTTGTAATTGGTGGATCTTTGCTCGAGTAATAAATGGCTCTTTCCTTCTTGTTTCATCATGTTGGCTTAGTACTTCCTATTGAATCAACGATCCATCTGGAACCGGTGCTATCAGAATTGTATACTTTGAAAAATGCTTCTTGACCTTTCTAGTGCTTCTTGGCATTCTTCATCTCATACTCTTGGATAAGTCTCTGTCAGCAACTTGAACACTGGATCACATTTTGCCTGTCTATTACGATGAATAATTCAATCTCTCCGGGCTTATTCATTTTTTGTTTTTTCTTTATTCTTCACCTTTTCTTTTCTTTTTTGCTTTCTTTTTTTGCTTTGCTTTGCTTTTTTTCTTTTTCTTTTCCTTTTTTCCCAAAGGTAGAAGATTCTGAAGAGTCTTCACTTTTTCAAGATTAATTTCAGTTCCACTTTTTCTGATCCATTAGTTTACCAAATATGGCGTCTAAAAGTATGCTTTGACGAATTGGACCTCAACTAATACCTCTGCAATCCTTGGAGAATCATTCTTGAATTTTGCACCCATCTTTATTTCGGTTACCATGGCCTTCTGATATATTTCCCAATGACATTAGCTTGTAGTGAAATGAATCTCACATGATTGTAAATGTTGTTTTCTCTGCCTCATTAGGATCAAAAGAAGATTGTCTTTCTGGCCCACTTTATCAATGACTCAGCCATCTTGAAGAAGTCATCATCAAATTACCTTCACAACATTTCTGGAGTCATTCTTCCAAGCTTTTGATGAACAATTTTGCATTCAGAAATCCTGAGTAACTTGCATAACATTGTCTGGATCTAACAGCCGGTATGTCCTGGTATGACCATGCGAAGATGTCTTTAAATTCTTTCAGCCATTCAATCAAATCACACTTGGCTTTTACTGAGGAAGTTTAACGGATCGTTGTTTCTCGCTTTTCCTCTCAAGTCCCCAAATTCAGAATCTCAATTTCTCGCTTGTGAGGCAGAATCTATTTTCCTCATTTGTGATCAGTCTTGTTAATTTCTCAAGGACATCATCTTCTTCTTCATCTTTCCATTCATTTAGCTCCGTCAACCATATGGACTGCTCCATTTCTGAATTAAGGTCTGATTCATTCATGCAGTGAGTAGTAGGGGCCCTGCAAAGAAATTATGAATATGTACATATACTTGAAGAGAATGAAAATTTTAGGATGCATGTTTGCCATTTGAGAAAACATTATGTAAGAAACAAACATCGAATACAAATAAACTGAATTAATCTCCCTAACAAAGGACCCCTAATGCTCGCGGGCAAAAGCGATTGGGATGGTTCAGGGTATTCTGTAACAGTTCTAAAACTACATACATATCTCCTGCAGTCAAACTGTCAATTTTTTCAAGGGAAACTTGAGTGAATTTCAGCCTCGACAATTCTTCAATTTTCCTTTGCCACTACAAGGACATGCCCCTTCTTGCTTATGTTCTCATCGAATTTTGAAGTAAGTCTATCTTGCCTATGCGTTTCTTTGTTTCTTCAATCAATTGCTTGCTCTTTTCAATAGAATTTTCAGTCATTTTCATGTGGAAATTAACAACTTCTGGTCGACGTCTAGATGAACTCTACATCTCAAGATGTTGGCTAGATATGTTGGTGCTTTCAATGGGCATGTCTATTCAAGGTCTCTTTCTTGATGACTGCGAATTCTTAATTTATTTCACCATGCTCTTCCTTATCTTTCTTTTCTTGATGCCTTTCAGCACTTGATTTCCAGGCAATCCAATTGCATTGGTTCCAATTAGGTGAATACCTCTTGAGTTGCAAATCTTAATAGAGTGACCTTCAGCGTCAACTTCCAAAATCCTTTGGTTCTAAAAGTATTGAACTTGTCGCTTGAAATTGTAATAGTCCTCAATGTCATGATCATGAACTCTGTAACACCCCAATTTTGGGCTTAGAAGTTTTGGGTTTGGACCGGGCCGGTCGGGTTGCGGTTCGAATATAAAAGGGTGAATTTAGGAAAGCCTAGTTCGGGTTGCATTAAAAATATGGAAAAATGTCTTAAAATTCTCTTTTATTATATATAAGGGAATGGTGAAATCAATTTTACAAAATAAGGTTTGGAAGGGTGACATTTTGGTTTAGTGACTAAAATGTAATTTTCGAAAACTGGGTGACTGTTTTAAAAAGGATTGAAACTTTGAATCTTTAAGGAGCTATTTACCCAAAAGGAGTTTCTCCAGATTTTTCTGAATATTTATCAATTAATTAATGGTTTTAAAATAAAGGTAAAAAGGAGGGAAAGATATTTTGGCTATAACTAACTTTTCTCTCAAATTTTCCATTTTCTTTTCTCTCAACTTTTCTCTCAACCCAAACACATTTCTCCAGCAAAATTCCCTCTGATTTTGACCTCCAAAGATTAGATTTCAACCTTAATTTGATCTCTAATCATCTCTACATCAAAACCTTAGCATTTGCTTATTGGATTTTCAAGAATTTTGGTTCCAAAAAAGGAGAAAGTCAAGTTTAGAGGTATGAACGTCCTTCTCCTCTAAATTCTCAGTTCTTTACTGAAATTCCCAAGTTCTCAATCCTTGATTTATGTTTTATTAAAGGTTTTACAATTGTGTTCTTAATCTTGGCTTTAAAATGCAAGATTTGATTAAGTTTTGATGAAATTCGTATGATCTGATTGGGCATTGTTTTGAGATGAGTTTTTGATGTAAAATGGATGTATAAATGATGAGAAATTGAGGTTTAAACAATGCAATCCCGAATAGGTTGATTTTCCTAAGTTTTGCTTGAGTTTTTGGTTGTTTTTGGAGTGATCTTGGTGATCTGCTATAGCTGGAGGTATAAGGACGTGTTTAGATCCTTTTTGGATGTTAATTGAGGTTTATGAATGTTTGGAATTGGTGGATCTTGGCTGGGTAGTGTTGTGGAGTTGTTTGGATGTGTTTTCGGTTGTGTTTGATAGCCGAAAATGGAGTGTGGATGAGAGCAGCGAGTTTAGGTGCTTTCATTGAAGATATTAATGCATGATGATGCATTAATCCTCTGCTTTGATGTGTTTAAAACAGGGGAGACATCTTCGGATCTTTGTGGTGGTGATCCGGAAGCTTGATCGGTGTTTCGGCAAGTGGCGAAACGGAATCGGCGAGTGAAGTTTGGTTTTCAGCTTTGAAACCAATGTTTTGAAGGTTTGGGAGCTTAGTTTAAGTCTAAGCAACTTAGCTAAGCTCAAGAGTAAGTTTTCGGAAAAACTCTCTTGTTGATGAACCATGTGATGGTTGAATGCAAAGTGATTTGTTTGCATGATTAAATTCTGTTTTTGAAAGCATATTTTAGCATGTTTATTGTTGGTTTTATAAGCCATGTGTTGAAGGATGCTCAAGGTAAGAGATCCTTGTTTTTATACATTGATAAATGTAGTTTTGATGCATAGTAATGCATGATTATTATGGCTTTGTTAAATGCTTTAAAACAGTGGATTTATGTTGTTAAATGATGTATATTGGCAAGTGATGAAAGTGGTTCTTGGTTACTTGAATCGGATATAGTTAGCCGGCTATAGGATTGGGTGCACCGTGAATAAAGTCGCCTTGGATGTGGAGTGGTTGTGATTGTACCGTAGACTCCCTCCAAGTACACTAACGAGATGGTTAAGAACACCATGGTGGTTAAAAGTCCATGGGTGGGTCTTGTGTTAAGGTCATAATGGTGGTTAAAATTCCATTTGAGGACCTTGTGTTTGTTAAGATCACAATGGTGGTTTAAAGTCCATGTGTGGATCTTGTGTTGTATGTCCCGTGATCTCGTTAGTGATGTTATACAACTACCAATGAGTGATGGTAAGGTCATAATGGTGGTTAAAATTCCATTTGAGGACCTTGTGAATGTTAAGGTCATATGGTGGTTAAAAGTCCATATGAGGACCTTGTGTATGGTAAGGTCACAATGGTGGTTTAAATTCCATTTGGGGACCTTGAGATTGGTAGTGTGTATGAAGCGTGGGGACAACGCTTGTAATCCGCGTATCCGATTGTCAATGGTCATTGTGTTTTGGATGGAAAGATGGTTATGATTATCACTTGAAAGCCAATATGACATGTTAATGATTTGAAGCATGAAATGCTTGGTTTATATGCTTTTGTGCATGTTTAAATGTTGTTTTGAACTAAAGGTTTTGAAAGGAGTTTTATAATGCATTATTGTGATGTTTTAAATGAGCATTCCTCACTAAGCTTTTTGCTTACGCTCTCTCTTTTCTTAAACCAATAATGCAGAGCATTGAAGTGCTTATAAGGGCAGCAAGAGGTCAAGAATCCAAGTGAAGAACTAAGCTCATGTATGGTGAAAGTTTCTTAACACTATTAGCTTTTGGCATTTGGCAATGGGGAACCTATGTTGTTGATTTGGGAGATGTTTTGGACTCCCTAAGTTGGTTTCATGTTGTTGTTGATGTTGGAACATGTATTTGACCTTTGTGAAGTTGGTTTGGTATTATGATGCTTGAATGGTTTTCTACATAAGATGCATGCCTTTAGAATTGGGGATTTGTTTAATTGATGTCATGTTTGAGTATGGTTGATGCAATTATGTTCCTTATGCATGTAATGACTTGTTGGTATGATTTGAGGGTCTTTGGATTATGTTTGATTGGTCAAAAGCACGTTAAACCAGAAAAAAATCTGCAATCTGGGCAGCCTGTTTCGGAACAGGTGCTACCGTATCGGAACGGGGGCCTGAAATGGCCTTGGCGTTCCGAAACGGGTGGAACTGTTCCGGAACGGTTTGACCACTGCCAGGCCCTGTTCCGGAACTGGTTTCGGAACGGTCCCGCGTTTCGGAACGGATCTTCCCTGTTCCGAAACACTCGACCGTAGGGCACTGAAATTGTTGGTTAAATGTTTTGAAATCCTTGCGTTTTGGTCCTGAACTTTGTATATGCAATTGTATGAGTTTGAGATGTCCGTTTGAGTTGAAATTTGACAGTAAAGCATGAAACATGACTAATTTCATATTGGTAACTCAAAAGTTGGTTAAGTCCTTGTAATTTCCAGAATTTACGTTTTGGTCCCTAAATTCATGTTTTGTGCAATTAAGTCCCTAAATGTTTTCCGAATGCGCTGATCTTTGAGTATGCTGATTGTATGATCATATCTAGGGTTAATGTGCATTTAGATAAGATTAAAAAGAAAAAAAGGGTCGTTAATCAAGGTTGACTTTCGAGTTGACTTTGGTTTTCCCCGTGTAAACTTCTTAATTCGGTTCAACCGTCTGGGCCGGGTTAAGGGGGTTACAAACTCCATCATGATATTCACAATGATTCCTAATGTTGTAAAAACTCGAGTGACGGGGCTTTGAAGATTTCAAATGACAAAGTGAAGCTTCAAGTAATATGAAATATAGCTCTTGATAGGAAACATGAATGATATTCATTTTAGTCTTTGATTTTCCACTGATAGGTGCATCTGAAGCATTTGACTTTGATGTATTCTTCAGTGAAGGAAACATTAAAGAAGTAGACTTCCAAACATTACTCTGATTCTTATTAACCCCGAACTGTAGCGGATCACCCTTAGATGCTTGCTGTGGACTACACCCTTTCTCCTTTATCCCAATTTTTTCAGCAAATAATGGTCTTTTGTAACATCAGAATTCTTCGTTCTCAGATCATAAGTGTTCATTTTCGACGAAATCACTGGCTCTGCTTTAGAACCATACCATGAAAAGACTTGTAAAACTTCCAGACACTGTCATCAAAAGGTGAATTCTGCACGGAGTAAGGCAACAAATCCGAATATGGTATTGGAAGATGAATAATCGTCTCATTTTCCTTGTTGAATCATTCAATCTCTCTTTCTTGAGTTTTTTTGTCCTCTGCTCCTCTTGTAGTCGATTCCTTTGTGAGAAAAATTAAATGTTCAACTGGATCACTGGCTTTCATCACTTCAAAGAAAGGTTTTGCACTCCCTTAATTTTGCTAAAAACCATCATGTTCTCTAACTATCATTGGACAATTGACCAACAAGATTTTTTTGGTAGAAACATCATAATTTGGCTTATTTAGTCCTCCCATGTTTTTCTACTAGACTACCTTCATCTCGGCATTTTCAAAAATTTATCAGTGCATTAAAAGTCAATCACTTTATTATTTCTTTCAGATACACTAGAGTTCTGCAGATGCCCCGGCTTTATTGGTCTGAACTTGCTCTTTTTCCTTTCTTTTCTTTTTGGACTTTTTTGTCTTTTGGCTTTTTTTTCTTTTTTTGTCTTTTATCTTCTTTTGATTTTCTTTTTGCAGAAAGAATCATTTTAGGTTGAGCACTCATGTGAGATGTGATACCTGCTTGTTTATCAATATCAATACTTCTGTTTGAAACACTCTTTTTCTGGCTTCCCTATTTCAAAACAAGGCGGTAGCTCAAATTACCATCTCGTTCTATGACTGGTCAATGTTTTGCTCCATGCAACCCAAGCAATCCTCAACAACCTTCTCAGATTGCCTGACCCTAACAAGCTTATTGCCCATGTTTCTCAGAATATTGGTTTTCAGCTTCCAAAAAATGTCATTTTTGAAAGGGTAAACTACACAGTTGACCACCGAACTATGGGGTTGGTGTCAAAATGACCACTATATTATTTTTCGTCGCAAATGCACCACACAACTATTTAAATGGTGCCACGTTAGCCACACGCCGTTAGAAAAAATGAAAAAGTTGACGGAACTGTTAAAAAAATTGGTATAATTACACATTTGGTCCTCTATATTTATACAACATATCAATTTAGTCCTAATTTTAATCTAATAAAATAAATTAATTATTCAATAAGACGATGACACGTGTCACCACCTTATTGGAAGTCTTTAATTATTTTTATTTAATTAATTTAATTAATTTTCCACCTCCAATCAGGTGGTGACACGTGTCACACCCAATTGGAGGTGGGAAAATAAGAGCAACAAAAGCAGCCCCACCAAGTTTCGAACCCAGGACCTTGGGGAACCAAAGTCTTGCGCTTGCCACTGAACCAATCGCCCTTTTGTGCTAAAAGGTACACCAATTAATATATGTCTTAATGATTTTAATGCCCAGAAAAACTAAAGAGTTGAAAATGCAATTGGATGGATTCGAACCAAGGACCTTGTGGTCTAAAATGTATGTGCTTACAACTGGACCAAGTGTATACCTTGTGATATAAAGTACAACATTTAGTATATGTCTTATATAGATTTTAATGCTTGGAAAAAGGAAGGAAATTTGGTTTTAGGAAACTCGAATATAATATTTTTATGATGCATAAAAATATCTAACCCAATTAAATAAATCTAATAATTAAATTAAAGTTAACAATATTAAATTATGTTTGTGAGTTTGAATTCGCTAAATGAATTTAATATATATTTTTAAATTTTTTTAATATAATTATATATAATAATTTTTTAATAAATATTAAAATTATTAATTAAGTTAAAAAAATCAATTCAATGATTATATATGTGAAATTATAAAAATACACCTGGAATTGAAAAATATATTAAATTTAGTTTAAAATATAAAAATTTTAAAATGATTTTTATATTAAAAAATTAAAATAATAATATTAAATTTTTTTATTTTAAATCGTGCACTAACTAATTTAAAATATATACAAAATATTCTTAAATTTAATTTAATTATTATATTTATTTAATTGGGTTAGATATTTTTATGCATCATAAAAATATTATATTCGAGTTTCCTAAAATCAAATTTCCTTCCTTTTTCCAAGCATTAAAATCTATATAAGACATATATTAAATGTTGTACTTTATATCACAAGGTATACACTTGGTTTAGTGGCAAGCACATACACTTTAAACCACAAGGTCCTTGGTTCGAATCCATCCAATTGCATTTTCAACTCTTTAGTTTTTCTGGGCATTAAAATCATTAAGACATATATTAATTGGTGTACCTTTTAGCACAAAAGGGTGATTGGTTCATTGGCAAGTGCAGTACTTTTGGTTCCCTACGGTCCTGGGTTCAAATCCTGGTGGGGCTGCTTTTGTTGCTTTTATTTTCCCACCTCCAATTGAATAATTAAATAAAAATAATTAAAGACTTTCAATAAGGTGGTGACACGTGTCACCGTCTTATTAAATAATTAATTTATTTTATTAGATTATAATTAGGACTAAATTGATATATTGTATAAATATAGAGGACCAAATGTGTAATTATATAAATTTTTTTAACAGTTCCGTCAACTTTTTCGTTTTTTTTAACGGCGTGTGGCTAACGTGGCACCATTTAAATAGTTGTGTGGTGCATTTGCGATGAAAAATAATATAGTGGTCATTTTGACACCAACCCCATAGTTCGGTGGTCAACTGTGTAGTTTACCCTTTTTGAAAAGAATGCAATATTATTTAAAAAATGCAATGTTAAATGCAAATGCAATGTTATTTGGAAAAAATGGTGTTATTTGGAAAAATGTGATTTTTTTGAAAAACATGATGTTTTTTAAATGCAGTGTTTAAGCAATGCAATGCATGAATACATGAATGCAAAATAAAAAAAGAAAATGTGTCAGTACTTGTGAAATAATATTGAAGGTAAATTTAAATTAAATGCATATAATAAAGCAAGTTATATCGAGTTGAGAGAATAACCAGAGAAGTGTATTTAAATCGGCATCATCTTGTCCTAGGTTCCTGTCTGGCTCTAGTGGGGTAGGTTTTTAAAAATAAAATATGGATTTTGTTATAGACTATAGGTTCCCGAACTGTCGTTATCATCTACTACGATAGTAAGACATCGATTCGATAATATAGGTCCCTTATAACGAAGGTGTGGGCCCCATGATAGATAAGGTTAGTATATCGGAAGAAGATAGAAATCTGAACTCGGAGCTGGAGAGCATCACATCGGATAATGTCTTTCTCCCACTTAAAGGTAAAAAAATCGGGTCGAGGGTTTATGCATGAATGACATTTATTTTATACACAAAAGCTACCTCCATTCTTCTTGAAAACTCATCCAACAATTTTCAGAAAAAAATTCAAATTATTGCTCAAAATTCTAAAATGTCACGTGAAATTAATTAATTAGGCCTGACTCTCAATTTTTTTCATCCTCAGCGGAGTCGCCAAGCTGTCGCAACCATTTTTAAAACTGAGTGTAAAAATAACTTGATGATTGATTTTTTTAAAATTAGGGTTTTCTTATCCAGTTTAATTCATTTAATTGTGTAAATTAGGGATTTCATTTTAAATCAGATTTTCCCTTTATTTATTCTGGAAAAATCAATTTGGAGTCGCCACCGATCACTTTGGTAGACTGGACACCATAAAAACAACCAAAGATTCATTTCTTTAAAATTATGATTCGAGAGTCGGTTACCTGTGGGAAGACTTAGAACCCTCACAAACATCCGTTATCGATACCTTATTAATTTCACGTGTCATTTTGACATTTTGAGAAATAATTTGCAATTAATTAAATCCTTAATTTTTTAATTGAATTTCATTTTGAATCGAGATATCCTTTTGCAAGAAAATATATTTAAAATGAATATAAGTTTTGAAACATCCTGTTACTTTAGGATACGTCAATTTATATTCAAAATGTACCTAAACACAAAAGGTTTTAATGCATGTCCACTTATTTTCTTGTCAATTTTAAGTTCAAACCTAATTAGGGCCCCAATTGATTAAATTAATTAGGAAAACTATGAATATTTTCAAATTTAGGGTTTATATGATAACACCCAAATATTTGGACACTATCCGTACTAGGCCTTAAATTAATAATATTCCTAATCACTTAATGACACTAACTATTTAAATTTTATTTTAATTAAACTAACTATGTGTGATTACAATGTTCTAATTTTAAATAAAATATTAAATATTCAACAAAAATGTCCCATTGGTTAACATCTCATTACAATGAGATACTAACCAACTTAGAACAATAAAGTTTCCATTAATATCTATTTATTTTCTACAATTATCTCCCTATTTTAATTATTAATTAAAGTACTTAAGCCAAAATGCTCTAATTTATTATACTAAATGGATTTGTCACCTAAACAAATATACTACAAGCCCATTTTAAATTATGCAAACATACATACAATTAAGCAATTAAAATTAAAGATGAAAAAAGGATCAAATTGAATGTTTATAAAAATAAAGTGCCAAATTACAAAGAAACAATGGCCAAATTGAATTACAAGCCAAAACAACAAGGACCAGGAATCTGAATATCCCCCTTTTAAAAAAACTCGGACCCCTAACTCGAACCATTTGTGTAACCCCCTCGTCCCGATCTGGTCGGCTGACCGGTCCGAGTAGGCTACACGGGGAAAACCGACGTGAAACCCGTTAAGGTCCCACCTCGGTTAGCAACCCTAGAAAATTTCTATTAATTAAATCTTGTCTAAAGACATATTTTTTCCTAAGTGACCATGACAGCAGAAAACATCACGAGGTAATAGCATCCAAACCAATTCCACTTGTTAAACAGTCCATTTTAAAGCCACAGAGCAGGCCGTATCGATACACCAATCAAGGGTATCGATACCCCTTGACCAGGTCAACTGCCATTAGTCAACACATGAAGACCGTATCGATACAGCCCTTGGGCGTACTGATACGCCCTTCTCGGTCAACATCTCACGGTCAACGAGACAAAACCGTACTGATACGCCTAGAGCCCGTACCGATACGCCAAAGACTCGTGAAAATTTCAGAATTCCAGTGAGCTTTGGGCGTATCGATACACCCCGAGTATCGGTACCCCTAGCCAATTCTGTGTCCCAAAGTGTAGGACCGTATCGATACGGCTCTTAGGCGTATCGATACGCTCTGCACTGCAAGACACCAATTGGAAGCAAAACAACGCAAGACTCAACACTAAATGCATTTTAAGACTTCCCTAGCCACATACAAGCATTCATACAACATTACACAACCCAAAACTAGCATGAAGAACAATTTAGATGACCAACAAGGCATATACACAAGGCATTCACATAAAGGATAAATATTGCATTATAAGGCATACTTAAAAGCTTAAAAGGCCAAAGGCACATGCCTTCACATAAAAGGTTCACATGCTCACAACCACATATACTCATCCAAAAGCATAGCCTCTCAACACAAGCATTCAACCAACACATAACCTGGTTACAAATCCAAGCAAAACATGAACAACATTCAACATCTATGAGTCATACAACACTCATACAATCACATAGCAGCCCCATTGCTAAACTACTACTTTTTTTACTAAACCATTCTTGAGCAACTACAAAGTTTGGAATGCCCCTTCACCTTGCTCCTTGCTGACTCCACGCTACTGATATGCATTGTCGAAAATGAGAGCGGAAGCTAGAAGCTTAGTGAAGATGCTCTAAAACCAAAAACAACGACAATGCAGGGTTCAAGCATATAATCCTTAACATCACACACAACATGCATAGGCATCATTATAGCAATATAGTTTGCAACACAAAAGACAATAATATGGCATCTTACTTCATATTAGGCTCAACAAGATAAAGCATTTATCTCAACATCATAACCACAGAAGCAAGTACATTGGCCACTATTAGTTTACTCGAATATGCGGATTACTCTCAACAACAACATTACCTCGGTGGGATTACACTCATCACCGGACCTTGCATGGATGGGATTCCACTCATCATCACATGCCCTACGGATGGGATTTCACTCATCATCACACGCCCTACGGATGGGATTCCACTCATCATCACGTATAATATAAACAATTTCCGGTGGAATATTACATCACCATACTCCTCATTGATAGCTCAACGCCACCAAGGCCACACGCGAATTTGACTCAACTGTGTGCACACTAATCCTAATGATCGATCATTTATACCCGGTAAGTTAACTAGTGCCAATTACTTTTAAACCACATCATAACAATCATCATTTATAGCACACATCCATCATCACACACATCAATGTATATTCATACATAGCCAAATCATGCTTTACAAGAATAGAATAGGCATAAACATTTAATGCTTGAAAACACACAAGAAGTTAAACTACCAATTTAACTTCTACCTTGGAATGGCATACCAAGCTCATTCCAAAACCTCCACTACACACACTTGAACCAATTTAAACAAATTTGAAAGTTTCACTCACCACCCTTCCTTAGCAAACCAAGCAAAGCCAACTCAAGCCTCCACAATTTCCGGATTCGATCCCGAACCTTCTCCGATGTTTCCTCTTGCTTCTAACCAATCAAAAGACAAGTGTTACTCACCAAATCAATGCTAAACTCAGCCACAATCTCAACCCACCATCACAAGCCAAGACTTCACAATTTTAAACCCAAACTAACCACAAAACCCACATTTTCGTACTCCCCAAATACCCAGCTGAAATCCACCATTTCCAACACCCAAATGACATCTAAAGACTTCCAAAACACTTCCCTAACAACCCTAAACCATCAGCCCTTCAACCCAACACAAAAACACCCCAAAAATTCAAGTTTTGACACTTTCAAAAACACCCCCAAGACCCATTTCAGGATTTTTCTCAAAATCCTTTCATTTTAAGATATTAAGTGTATTAAAGTGAGCTTAACTCAAAACCTAACTCAACAAACCAAAAACAAGCTGAGAACCCATTAAAAATTCATACTTTCATCAAACTTGAAAAACAAAAATGGTGATGGTTTTGAAATCTAAAACCATGGAAATGCTTGGGATGGAAAGGACAATTCAAAAATGAAATTACCTTCAAAGGAGCCCTTGAAATTATGAAGAAAATGGATGGAATAGTGTTTTTTGGAGGGGTTTGGGTTTCTCACGTTAGAAATGAAATAGGGAGAAGATGACTATTTTTTTCTTCTTCTTTCTTTTAGTTTAAAAAAGGTTGTCTTCCTTTATTTTAACTTAATTACAAAATTGCCATTCCTTAAATTTTAATCTCATTTAAATTAAAACCAAGGCCTAATTAAATTAAACCGGTTTGGGCGACTCGAACCCAACACACGCACCAAACTCCTAACCCCAAAACACAGGTGTTACAATTTGCTTGCGCGTGGATTCTGCCTAACCCGACACCAAAACGGTGCCATTTGACTCACCCTATAAAAGAAGGGTCATGAACTGACTCATTCATTTGCTTTAAGCTCTCTTTCTCACTACCCTCACTCACTCTAAAATCCTCTCTCCCTAAAAACACCTAAAACCCAAAAATCATGAACTTAAACGAATCAAAATCTCACATTTTAACCAAGTTCATCCCATGTTCTCTGAATTTCCTTAGTTTGATCTACGACCACCTTATGTCGGTCACCGTATACTTCCGACCACCGCGCACGTTCGGCCGGCTGCCGGCCAGAACCCTAAAAAATCTTAAAAATCTCAATTTCTAACCCTAAATCAAAATCTAAGCCAAATTTGACTGAATCTTCCAATCTCCACCCGTCTTAGGTCTTAAACTACCCGTCCCAATCACTCAATCACTCGTTTTCAACTTCGACGATGCTCTAACCTCACCGGCCATCGAGATAAGTTTCCAATCTCATTTTTATTGCCTTTTCATTTATGTTTTCTTTATTTTTAACTAATATTTGACATTTATTTTGCAGAAACTAAAGAAATAGGAAGAACTTTACCTCAATTACGGTAGCTTTGGCGGGTTTTTCATCATTTTTTATGACGTTGCAACTTCTCAGTGACGTGCATGTCCCAAAAACAGTTCTCTCTCTCTCTCTTCCAATTGCTCTTTAATTATGGTAATTATTATTATTATTATTATTAATGACTGCCATTAAAACCCTGGCATTTCTCTCTCTTAGTATTTATACGAGGTCAGACGATGATTTCATTGATGCCATCCCCACTATGACATCAGCAGAGAGGAAGATCACGATACACGTGAAATTAAAACGGGAAAATTAGAGACCGCCACATGTCAAGAAATGGGCGAGAATGCTCGGATTAGCTGGGGTTTTGTGTTTTTTGGGCTAAGGTGTTTTGGATTTTGGCGGGAATGACTTAGAACAATTGTATATTGGGCTTATTTTGTATCTTTAGGCTTTATGTATATAATATGGATAACATGGTGGATTTTTGGACTGATATCTATTTATTTAAAGGTTTTATATATTTTTTGGTTTTATTTATAGAAATATATGTATATATACATGTACCCGGACAAATTTTGGGTATTAAAGCTGCCTCTCTTTGCTCATTGTTGTGGAACAGGAAGACTAAGAAGACATGAATTTTGTCCAAACTTGCTAGGTGTTGCTCTGAGCTGCAATGTCTTATTCTCATGAACTTTCTTCCCCCCTCTAGAAGCTTGAACAACTTCTTCTCATTTCGAACCTACCAATCCTCCTGCCAAGGGTAAACGTAGGGTCTGAATTAGCTTGTAACCCCCTTATCCCAGCCTAGACGGTTGACCCGAACTATGGAGATTACACGGCGAAAATAAAAGTCAACCCAAAAGTCAACCTTGATTAACGACCATTTTTTCTTTTTAATATTGTATAGATACATGTTAATCCTAGGTGAACATTCGAGAAAACAAATATATATAAAGCACAACGATCGGATTTCAGGAAGGGACTCAATTGCACAATATATAAATGTTAGGGACCAAAACGTAAATTCTGTAAATTAGAAGGTCATAATTGATTTTAAGGTTACCAATATGAAATTAGTCATATTACATGCTTCCCTGTCAAATTTAACTTTAATTGGACATCTCTAACTCATACAATTGCAAACTCGACTTTCGGGACTAAAACACAAAGCTTGCAAACTTCAACACCATTCAAATCAGTGCCCAACGGTTATGTAACCCCCTTAACCCGGCCTAGACGGTTGACCCGAATTAAGAAAGTCACACGGGGAAAACCAAAGTCAACCCGAAAGTCAACCTTGATTAACGACCCTTTTTTTTCTTTTTAATCTTGTCTAGATGCACATTAGTCCTAATTGTGATCACACAAACATCATACTCAAAGATCACAAGCATCAGGGATCAAACAGGGACCCAATTGAACAAATGACAACTTTAGGGACCAAATTGTAATTTCTGATAATTAAAAGGACTTAACCAAAATTATTGTTACCAACTTGAAATTAATCAGGTTTCATGCTTCTCTGTGAAATTTCAGCTCAAAAGGACTTCCCAAGCTCATGCTATTGCACAAACAAGTTCCAGGACCAAAATGCAAACAATTCAAAACATATAACTGCCAATGTCAGCCCCTAACGGTCGACCGTTCCGAAACAGATAGACCCTGTTTCGAAACACGGGCCGTTCCGCAACGGGTTCCGAAACATGGGCTTGGCAGAGGCCAAACCGTTTCGAAACGGTGCATACCGTTTCGGACGCCTGGGTTCATGCAAGGCACCCGTTCCGAAACGGTGCACACTGTTCCGAAACGCCTGCACAGATTGCAGCAAAATGCATTCCAAAACATGCAATAGATCATTCAAACATGCTCCAAATGCTACCAAACTTTACCAGCATGCAATTCAACATATATAAGACTTGCAAGCATCATCAAATCATCAGAACAACATCATATGCAAAAAGCCCCAATTCTATAGGCATGCTTCCTACACAAGCTAGCTATTCAAGCACAAAACTTCCAAAACAAGCATGTAATGATCCAATTCAAAAGCCAGCATTCATATCATCATTCAACATACTTAGGGAGTTCCAAACACCTCCCAAAACATACACATTGGTCCCCCATTGCCAAATTACCCAAAAGCTAAAAAGTACTTATAAAACCTTCCATACATTGAGCTCTACTTGCACTTGAATACTTGCCCTCCTTGCTGCCCTCAAGGTTTTCTAATGCTCTGCATTATTGAATTAAGAAAATGGAAGAGAGCGTAAGCAAAAGCTTAGTGAGGGATGCTCTTAAAAATCATTCAATAATGCAATTAAAAACATTTACAAATCATGCTTTAAATCAACCTTTGCACATGCTCAAAAGCATACTTTAAAACAAGCATCTCATGCTTCAACATAGTATAACATGTCATAATGGCTCAAGTGATAAATTCCATTTCTTACAAGTTCATCAACTTCCCAATGACTTTTAAACACCTTGGCCCCAAGGACTTTTAAACACCTTGGCCATGGACTTTTAAACACCATGGAAAGGATCACCTAAGGACTTTTAACCACCTTAGTGTCCGCAACAAGAATCATCCAAGGACTTTTAACCACCTTGATGTTCTTAAGTAACAAGGCTCACTCAAGGACTTTTAACCACCTTAGTGACCTTAACCTTTTTAAAACATCACTTGCCAATAACACCATTTTCATCAATTAATCCACTGTTTTAAAGCATTAAACCAAGCCATATTCATCATGCATTTAAAAGCATCGAACCACATTTAATCAATGTACAAAAGCAAGGAACTCCTACCTAGAGTTACCTTCAACATATGGCTTACATCATCAGCAAAAACCATGCTAAATCATGCTTTCAAAACAGTAATTAAAACATGCAAATAACTATTTTGCATCACAACAAAATCATGGCCACCACTAGAGAGAAATTCCGAAAACTTACACTTGAGCTTAGCTAAGTTGTTTAGACTTAAACTAAGCTCCCAAGACATTGGTTTCAAAGCCGAAAACCCAATTTTCACAAACGCACTCACCGATTTCCACTTTGCTTCAAGCCAAAGCACCAAATCAAGCTTCCGAATCAACAACTCTTGGATCCAAAGACGCCTCCCCTGTTTCAACACATCAAAGCAGAGGATTAATGCATCATCATGCATTAATTGCTTCAATGAAAGCACCTAAACTCGCAGCTCTCATCCAACCTCCATTTTCGGCCACCAAACACAACCGAAAATGCATCCAAACCACTTCTAAACAAAGCCCAGCCATAAACCAGTAAAACCACACATCCTTTAACATCATATAACATCTAAAAACAACCTATTAACATCCTTATACCTCCAGCAACATCAGATCCACAAGATCACCTCAAAAACAACCTTGAAACACAAGCTAAACTTAGGAAACTCAACCTATCCGGGATTGCATCAATCAAAACTCAATTCCTTATCAATTTAGAGTTCATTTAACATCAAAAACACATCTCAAATCACAGATTAATCAGATCTAACGAAAATCATCAAAATCTTGCATTATAAGCCAAGATCCATTTCACCACTTAAAAACCTTCAATTAAACTTCAATTAAGGATTGAAAACTTAGGAATTTCAGTAAAGAACTGATAGTTTAGAGGAGAAGGACGTTCTTACCTCCAAACTTGAGTTTCTCCTCTTTTTGGAATCAAAATCCTTGTTGAATCAAGTAGCAATTGAAGAGGTTTTGAATATATGTTGATTAGGAATCAAATGAGAGTTGAAAGGAGGGATTTAGGTGAGAAAATCAGATCCAATTCTCTGGAGAGAATGTGTTTGGGTTGAGAGAAAATGAGAGAAAGAAAATTGAGAAAAGTTGGTTACAAAATCCCAAAATAGCCAAATGGCTTTCCCTCCACTTTTAATAACATTTAAAATCAGAATTTAGACTTAAAATATCTTAGAAAAATCTGGAGAAACTCCCTTTGGGTAAATAGCTCCTTAAAGATTCAAAGTTTATAAAACAGTCACCAAACTTTCGAAAATTACATTTTGGTCACTAGCCAAAATGTCACACTTCCAAAACTCATTTTCCAAAATTGATTTCACAGTTCACTTAATTATATTAAAAGATGATTTTAGAACATTTTTCCATATTTTTAATGCAACCCGAACTAGGCTTTCCTAATTTCACCTCTTTAGATTCGAACAGCACTTTGACCAACCGGTCAACGCCCAAAACTCCTAAGCCCAAAACCGGGGCGTTACAACTCTCCCCCCCTTAAGAAATTTCGTCCTCGAAATTTACCTGGAGGAAAGAGATAAGGAAACTGCTTCAACATGTCTTCCTTCCGCTCCCACGTGGCTTCCTCAACACCTCGATGCTTCCATAGCACCTTCACCAACTCAATGGTCTTGCCACGAAGAACCTTGCTATCCGAATCCAGAACCTTCACCGGTTCCTCATCATAGGTCAAATCCAGATTCAAAACCACTTCCTCCACAGGCATCACATGCGAAGGATCAGATCTATACTTTCGGAGCATAGAACCATGGAACACATCATGAATCTTCTCCAACTCCTGAGGTAACCTCAGCCGATACGCAACAAGACCCACACGCTCAACCACCTCATATGGTCCAATGTACCTAGGGCTCAACTTACCCTTCCGGCCAAACCTCATCACCTTCTTCCAAGGCGAAACCTTCAAGAACACACGGTCACCCACCGCATACTCTATCTCCTTACGCTTCAAATCCGCGTAAGACTTTTGCCAATCAGAGGCAGCCTTCAACCGCTCACAAATGAGCTTCACCTTCTCGGTGGTCCCTTTCAACAAAGCCGGCATCGAAACCAACTTTTGACCAGTTTCAGCCCAACAAAGAGGAGTCCTACACTTCCTCCCATACAGAGCCTCGTAAGGTGCCATCTGTATACTCGCCTGATAACTATTGTTATAAGCGAACTCAACCAAAGGCAGATGCTTCTCCCAAGAACCTTGGAACTCAATCACGCAGCACCTCAACATATCCTCCAAAATCTGGATAACCCGCTCAGACTGACCATCCGACTGAGGATGATAGGACGTACTGAAATGCAACCTTGTACCCAGAGCTTGATGCAAACACTGCCAAAAACGCGATGTGAACCTCGGATCCCTATCCGACACAATCGACTTAGGCACACCATGTAGCCTCACAATCTCAGCAATGTACAGCTCTGCCAGCCTATCCAAAGAAAACGTAGTATGCACAGGCAAGAAATGTGCACACTTCGTCAAGCGATCCACAATCACCCAAACAGAATTCTTCTTTGATGGAGACAAAGGTCAACCAGATACAAAATCCATGGTAACCCTCTCCCACTTCCATTCAGGGATTTTCAACGGTTGCAACAAACCAGAAGGAACCTGATGTTCAGCCTTAACCCGCTGACACACCAAACACTTGCTCACAAACTCTGCAACATCCTTCTTCAAACCCACCCAATAGTACTCATCACGAAGATCACGATACATCTTAGTACTACCAGGGTGCATAGCAAAAGGACTACTATGACCTTCAATCAGAATAGCACGCCTCAACTCAACATCAGCAGGCACTACTATCCGCCTACCAAAACACAACACACCATCCTCATTAAAGCAGAAATCCGAAGGTCTACCCTCCGCAATATCCTGAACATGAGACACCAAAGAATCATCCAGCAACTGCTTTTCCTTGATCAACTGAACCAACGATGGTTTCACTTGCAATTCAGCAACAAGACCACCATCTCGCGATATGCTCAAGCTAGCAAACATAGCTCTCAGCTCAACAGCTACCTTCCTACTCAAGGCATCCGCAACAACATTAGCCTTTCCAGGATGATACTCAATCGTCAGATCATAATCCTTGAGCAACTCCAACCAACGCCGCTGTCTAAGATTCAACTCCTTCTGAGACATCAGATACCTCAAACTCTTGTGATCCGTGTACACAGTACACTTCTCACCATACAGATAATGTCTCCAGATCTTCAGAGCAAAAACCACCGCAGCCAGCTCAATGTCATGCGTAGGATAGTTGCGCTCATGCACCTTCAACTGCCGCGACGCATAAGCCACAACCTTACCCTCTTGCATCAGCACACATCCCAAACCAACATAGGATGCATCACTATAGACCACAAATTCTTTCCCTGATTCAGGCTGAATCAAGATAGGAGCTTGCGTCAAAGCCGCCTTAAGCTTCTCAAAAGCCTGCTGTCTCGCTTCCGTCCACTCATACTTAACATCCTTCTGCAACAGCTTCGTCAAAGGAGCAGCAATCTTGGAAAAACCATCCACAAACCTCCGGTAGTATCCCGCCAAACCAAGGAAACTACGGACCTCATGAACAGACTTAGGAACTTTCCAGTCCATCACCGCCTCAATCTTCTGAGGATCAACACGAATCCCCTCAGCTGAGACCACATGCCCAAGAAACACCACCTCCTTAAGCCAGAACTCACACTTGCTCAGCTTAGCATAAAGCTGATTCTCCAACAAGGCTTGCAGCACAATCCTCAAATGCTCTTCGTGCTCCTCCTCAGTACGCGAGTACACGAGGATATCATCAATGAACACCACAACGAACTTGTCCAGGTATTCATGAAACACACGATTCATCATGTCCATGAAAGCAGCAGGAGCATTTGTCAAACCAAACGGCATCACAAGGAACTCATAATGCCCATACCTTGTCCTGAAAGCTGTCTTAGGCACATCCACATCCTTCACCTTCAACATATAATACCCTGACCTCAAGTCAATCTTAGAGAACACTGCAGCTCCCCGAAATTGATCAAAGAGATCATCAATCCTCGGCAAAGGATACCGATTCTTGATAGTCAACTTGTTCAGCTGACGGTAATCAATACACATCCTCATAGTGCCATCTTTCTTCTTCACAAACAAGACTGGTGCTCCCCAAGGTGACACACTCGGCCGGATGAAACCACGATCTAGCAGCTCTTGCAACTGCGTCTTCAGCTCCTTCAGCTCCTTAGGTGCCATTCTATAGGGAGTAATGGACACAGGAGTTGTATTCTCATACAGCTCAATTCCAAACTCCACCTCGCGATTAGGAGGTAAACCAGGCAACTCCTCAGGAAAAACACCAGGAAACTCCTTCACAACCTTGATATCTTGCACCCTCAACTCCTTAGAGCTAGGATTCATCACAAAAGCTAGATAAGCTTCGCAACCCTGCCTCAGCATCCTACTCGCCTCCAAGGTAGACACCACATTAGCAAGAAACTTCACATTCTCACCAACCACAACAACTTCATAATCATCCGCAAGCTTAAGCGAAACCCGCTTATTTTCACAATCTACCACAGCACGATGCTCAGCAAGCCAATCCATACCAAGGATCACATCAAAACCATAGAAAGGCAACTCCATAAGATCAACATGAAAGACATGTTCTTGAACAACCAAGGGACACCTTCTATAAAGCTTTCGAGTCACAACAGTTTCACCAAAAGAACTAGTGACACGAACACCAACATCCAAAGACTCAACAGGCAAACCAAGCAATTCAGCATGCTCACGCAAAATGTATGAATGCGTAGATCCAGAATCAATCAAAGAAAGCAATGACAAGGATTGCAAAGTAAAGGTACTTGCAATCACATCTGCATCATTCCTTCCCTCGCGCTGAGCATACACCCTAGCTTGGCCTCCACCCTCAGGCTGAATAGCCACAACATGGGCTACTCCACGACCACCTTCCTCTCTCCTCTGGAAATTACCACGGCCGCGCCCACGACCTCTCTGCGGTGCAGCAACAACAGGAGCACGCTCTTGGCCACCAGCCAACCTCGGACAATCTCGCCTCAAATGGTCTAAAGAACCACAATTCCAACATCCATTACCAGCTGCCGCTACAGGAGCTTGCACCTCTCTCACAGCACGAGGACAGTCACGCTTCATGTGACCACGAGAACCACAGATCCAGCAAGCACTAGGATCAGCTCTAGCATAACCACCTCTCTTGGCTGAGGACTAATACTTCTGATCGCATCCCCTCTTGTTCCGTCCACCTCTGGAACTATACTCAGCAGCTCTCTTGCCAGAACTTGCTCCAGCACCTTTCGCAGACAAACCCAAGTTCATCTCTATGTCCTTGGATCGACCCACCAACACATCAAAATCATTATACTCAGCAGCCAACATATATGTCTTTACTTCCGTCACCAAACCATAACGGAACCTTTCACACCTCTCCCGCTCATCAGGTATCAGCTCCGGTGCATACTGACTGAGTCGGACGAACTGCACCTCATACTCAGCCACACTCATGCTCCCTTGGGTAAGAGACATGAATTCACGCTTTTTCTCATCAAGATATCTCACTCCAAGATATCTCCTCTTGAACACATTCTGAAAGAATGTCCAAGTAACATAAGCTTCAGCCATCCCAGCTATGGTGGTCGTCCACCACGTATACGCATCGTCCTGCAGCAAGGACACAACACATCCCAACTTTTGCACATCCGTGCAGCTCATCTGACCCAAGATACGCTTGGTACTCTCTAGCAAAGCTTCAGAACTCTCAGCCGACATACCCCTGAACTCAGTCCCACCAAGACTGCGCAGACGCTCCAAAGGTAGTCTAACTCCAGCATCTCCCTGATGCCCAGCTCCTTGAGCTCCAGCTACTGCTGCTCGAAAAGCACCCGCAATAGCTTGTACCAGCATAGACATATCGGGCATAGCTTGCCCCTGACCAACCTCTGGTCCAGCTGCTCCAGCACCAGCTGCAGCTTCAGCTCTCTCACCTCCAGCACCACCACCAGGCGGAGGAGGGGGTAACAGTGCACTACCCGTATTCTCTTCATTCTCGTTCTCATTGGGAGCCGTAGCTCGCACACTACCTCGTAACTCTCTACGTGGTGCCATACTTTTACCATGCAATCACAATGCAAATTAAAACAAGTCAGGCCCAGCAAGGTAAGCAATCCAAGTATTCAAGCTCAATTTCATTCAAAATCAACATCATCTCATTAGCTTTTGTTTGGCAATGGGTACCCTCAACATACTACAACACAGCATACAACTCAATTGCATCAACATCTCAAGCCACTGAACATGCTTTCACATAACAAGCATACAAGGCAAACATACTTCAATCATGCATACATTCATTCCCAATTACTCGAGAACTCAGCTCTGATACCACCAAATGTAACCCCCTTAACCCGGCCTAGACGGTTGACCCGAATTAAGAAAGTCACACGGGGAAAACCAAAGTCAACCCGAAAGTCAACCTTGATTAACGACCCTTTTTTTCTTTTTAATCTTGTCTAGATGCACATTAGTCCTAATTGTGATCACACAAACATCATACTCAAAGATCACAAGCATCAGGGATCAAACAGGGACCCAATTGAACAAATTACAACTTTAGGGACCAAATTGTAATTTCTGATAATTAAAAGGACTTAACCAAAATTATTGTTACCAACTTGAAATTAATCAGGTTTCATGCTTCTCTGTGAAATTTCAGCTCAAAAGGACTTCCCAAGCTCATGCAATTGCACAAACAAGTTTCAGGACCAAAATGCAAACAATTCAAAACATATAACTGCCAATGTCAGCGCCTAACGGTCGACCGTTCCGAAACAGGTAGACCCCGTTTCGAAACACGGGCCGTTCCGCAACGGGTTCTGAAACATGGGCTTGGCAGAGGCCAAACCGTTTCGAAACGGTGCATACCGTTTCGGACGCCTGGGTTCATGCAAGGCACCCGTTCCAAAACGGTGCACACTGTTCCGAAACGCCTGCACAGATTGCAGCAAAATGCATTCCAAAACATGCAATAGATCATTCAAACATGCTCCAAATGCTACCAAATTTTACCAGCATGCAATTCAACATATATAAGACTTGCAAGCATCATCAAATCATCAGAACAACATCATATGCAAAAAGCCCCAATTCTATAGGCATGCTTCCTACACAAGCTAGCTATTCAAGCACAAAACTTCCAAAACAAGCATGTAATGATCCAATTCAAAAGCCAGCATTCATATCATCATTCAACATACTTAGGGAGTTCCAAACACCTCCCAAAACATACACATTGGTCCCCCATTGCCAAATTACCCAAAAGCTAAAAAGTACTTATAAAACCTTCCATACATTGAGCTCTACTTGCACTTGAATACTTGCCCTCCTTGCTGCCCTCAAGGTTTTCTAATGCTCTGCATTATTGAATTAAGAAAACGGAAGAGAGCGTAAGCAAAAGCTTAGTGAGGGATGCTCTTAAAAATCATTCAATAATGCAATCAAAAACATTTACAAATCATGCTTTAAATCAACCTTTGCACATGCTCAAAAGCATACTTTAAAACAAGCATCTCATGCTTCAACATAGTATAACATGTCGTAGTGGCTCAAGTGATAAATTCCATTTCTTTAAAACAAGTTCATCAACTTCCCAAGGACTTTTAAACACCTTGGCCCCAAGGACTTTTAAACACCTTGGCCATGGACTTTTAAACACCATGGAAAGGATCACCTAAGGACTTTTAACCACCTTAGTGTCCGCAACAAGAATCATCCAAGGACTTTTAACCACCTTGATGTTCTTAAGTAACAAGGCTCACTCAAGGACTTTTAACCACCTTAGTGACCTTAACCTTTTTAAAACATCACTTGCCAATAACACCATTTTCATCAATTAATCCACTGTTTTAAAGCATTAAACCAAGCCATATTCATCATGCATTTAAAAGCATCGAACCACATTTAATCAATGTACAAAAGCAAGGAACTCCTACCTAGAGTTACCTTCAACATATGGCTTACATCATCAGCAAAAACCATGCTAAATCATGCTTTCAAAACAGTAATTAAAACATGCAAATAACCATTTTGCATCACAACAAAATCATGGCCACCACTAGAGAGAAATTCCGAAAACTTACACTTGAGCTTAGATAAGTTGTTTAGACTTAAACTAAGCTCCCAAGACATTGGTTTCAAAGCCGAAAACCCAATTTTCACAAACGCACTCACCGATTTCCACTTTGCTTCAAGCCAAAGCACCAAATCAAGCTTCCGAATCAACAACTCTTGGATCCAAAGACGCCTCCCCTGTTTCAACACATCAAAGCAGAGGATTAATGCATCATCATGCATTAATTGCTTCAATGAAAGCACCTAAACTCGCTGCTCTCATCCAACCTCCATTTTCAGCCACCAAACACAACCGAAAATGCATCCAAACCACTTCTAAACAAAGCCCAGCCATAAACCAGCAAAACCACACATCCTTTAACATCATATAACATCTAAAAACAACCTATTAACATCCTTATACCTCCAGCAACATCATATCCACAAGATCACCTCAAAAACAACCTTGAAACACAAGCTAAACTTAGGAAACTCAACCTATCCGGGATTGCATCAATCAAAACTCAATTCCTTATCAATTTAGAGTTCATTTAACATCAAAAACACATCTCAAATCACAGATTAATCAGATCTAACGAAAATCATCAAAAATCATCAAAATCTTGCATTATAAGCCAAGATCCATTTCACCACTTAAAAACCTTCAATTAAACTTCAATTAAGGATTGAAAACTTAGGAATTTCAGTAAAGAACTGATAGTTTAGAGGAGAAGGACGTTCTTACCTCCAAACTTGAGTTTCTCCTCTTTTTGGAATCAAAATCCTTGTTGAATCAAGTAGCAATTGAAGAGGTTTTGAAGATATGTTGATTAGGAATCAAATGAGAGTTGAAAGGAGGGATTTAGGTGAGAAAATCAGATCCAATTCTCTGGAGAGAATGTGTTTGGGTTGAGAGAAAATGAGAGAAAGAAAATTGAGAAAAGTTGGTTACAAAATCCCAAAATAGCCAAATGGCTTTCCCTCCACTTTTAATAACATTTAAAATCAGAATTTAGACTTAAAATATCTTAGAAAAATCTGGAGAAACTCCCTTTGGGTAAATAGCTCCTTAAAGATTCAAAGTTTCAACCCTTTATAAAACAGTCACCAAACTTTCGAAAATTACATTTTGGTCACTAGCCAAAATGTCACACTTCCAAAACTCATTTTCCAAAATTGATTTCACAGTTCACTTAATTATAGTAAAAGATGATTTTAGAACATTTTTCCATATTTTTAATGCAACCCGAACTAGGCTTTCCTAATTTCACCTCTTTAGATTCGAACATCACTTTGACCAACCGGTCAACGCCCAAAACTCCTAAGCCCAAAACCGGGGCGTTACAGGTCACCTGTTTCGAAACGGCATTGACTGTTCCGAAACGCGGGTTGGTTCCGAGACTGGTTCCGAAACATGGCATTCCAGTAGCCAAAACGTTTCAGAATAGCCTCCAGCCGTTTCGAAACATGAAGACCATTACAGGCCCCCGTTTCGAAACGCTAGTGAGTGTTGCGATACGGTTTGCCCAGAAGCTGCAGAATTTGCTGGTTTTTCATACATAAAACCATTTAAACACTACCTAATGACTTCCTAGTCATTCCAACAATTCATCATACATATATGGCACATATTTATAACTCCTAAACACATTCATAGCATCAAACATGGAATTTCACATGTCTATAGGCATGCTTTGTATTATCCAAAACCAAGCAACCAACCAAACTTCAAAACAAGCATTAATAGGCCATTTACAAATTCAAACCATCAAAAGCAACATGCCACAACCTAGGGAGTTCAACACATCTCCCAAAACACATCTTAGGTTCCCATTGCCAAATTACCAAAACTAATAATGTATGAAAACATCACCATACATGAGCTTGGTTTCCCTTGGACACTCTTAGCTTCCTTGTTGCCCTTTAACACTTCAATTTTCTACATTATTGGTACAAGAGAGAGCGTAAGCACAAATGCTTAGTGAGGCATGCTCTAGAGAAAACAATACAATAATGCATTTTTAGAAAACACATTCAACAAAGCATTTAAAACTCAAGCTCATCACTTTTCATGCAACCTTGCATACTTTACAAGCATCTCATGCTTCTTTATAATCAATACATCATATTGTCTTTCAAGTGATAATTCATAACCTTTTACAACACAAAACACAATCGGATACGCGGATTACAAGCGTTGTCCCACACGCTTCATACACACTACCGGACTACACAAGGTGGAGTTTATCGGTACAATCACAACCCCTCAACACCCGTGATGGAGTTCAACGGTACAATCACAACCCCTCAACATCACTCATCGGTAGTTGTATAATTCCCCTAACGAGAGTACATGACACATAACACAAGATCCACACACGGACTTTCAACCACCATTGTGATCTTACCTTACTCGTTAGGGTACTTGGATGGAGTTTACGGTACAATCACAACCCCTCAACATCCAAGGCGGCTTTACTTATGGTGCACCCAATCCTATAGCCAGCTAACTATATCCGATTCAAGAACTTTTAAACCAATTCATCACTTGCCAATATACATCAAATACCATAATCAATTCACTGTTTTTAAGCATTAATCAAAGCCATTAAACATCATGCATCTCCATGCATCATTACCAATTTAATAACATGCCAAAACAAGGATCTCTTACCTTGAGCATCCTTCAACACATGGCTTTCAAAACCAGCATTAACCATGCTAAAACATGCTTTCAAAACAGAATTTAAACATGCAATTTATAACCAATGCATCAAGCCACTTCATAGCACATCCGAGGGAGTTTTTCCGAAAACTTACTCTTGAGCTTAGCTAAGTTGTTTAGACTTAAACTAAGCTCCCAAAACCTTCGAATAATTGTTTCAAAGCTAAAAACCCAATGTTGCGTGTAAAATAGTCTATCGCAATGGTAGTGCAAGTATACACGACGCAAGTAGTAAAGTGATACGAAGTATCGGATATCGTCTCCACAGGGATTGGGCTAATAGCTTCACCTTAATTCATTGCACGAAAGTAAAGGAAATATTTGAGAGTTGTCACGAAAATAATAAAGTAAACGTAAATAAAAGACTAAAGATATCAAGATAGAAAGAATGGGCTGGTATTGAATTGCTCAGTAGTGCATGTATTGCAGAGTTTAGGAAATCTAGTTCTGTCGTCGCTTCTCGTCGCGGCAGCACCTGTCGCGGCAACAGTCCGTTGATTGTCGCGGCAGCAAACACTCAACTCAGTACTTCAAGTTTGGCAAGAATCCCAGATATGCCTTGGCCTATCCCTAGGTCCAAGTCTGTCGATGATCACATCTTTGATGATACCTCCCGGCGTGAATCGAAGGATGAACACCGATGTGTATGAATTCTTCTTTAGCCACTTAACCTCGTCCTATCCCTAGGCCCGAGATAGTTCAACTATAAACTAGAGAACTTGCTCTTATTTCTTTCGTATACTTAACTCTCCCGATGCTAAGTAAATAGATAACCTCACAATGCTCTCCTGATGCTCTTGCAAGATATTAATAACCAAAATAAGAGAAATTGAAGTTTATTTTATTGAACTGAAAATTCCTAAAACAAAACAACCCTTGCAACTACTTTACAAATCAACCCGTGGCCCTAGGAAGGATTTAGAACATGTCGAGGGCAGGAAAACGACTAGAAATTGGGAAGGAGGCTAGGGTAATCGGTTATCAGTTATGCCGTCTAGGTTAAAATACATGCCCTTATATAAGCATTGGGCTCAAGTTATCTAAATTAGCAAGAATACAACTTTAATTGAAAGTATGATTCTAATAAAGACTAAATCTTCAAGGAATCTACTTTCCAACCGTCATCTCCTTGCTTGGGATTTTCTCTCCTTGAACTTTGGGCTTGACATATCTTTTGATCTGGGGCTTGGAAAAATATAAGGTTTTCACACGACAGACGGGCTGAATTTTCTCTATCTGTCGAGGTCCACTTTGCTTATTCTCCACAAAACTGTTGTCGTCCTCTGCTGTCACGGCAGCACCATGGCAGCATCGTCCTCTTTGTCTGCTTGTCCAGTTCAGCTCTTCTGCTTCTCTGCCTAGCATCTGCCCTTTCCGTCTGCTACGGCAGCAACCTGCAAAAACAACCATTCTTAGTAGAAACTGTGCCTTTTAATATATTTGTGATGTTTTGCTGTAAACTAACCTAAATGCAATGAATAATGCTTGAATGTAGCAGAAATATGGGTTAAAAAGGGTGTAAATAATAGAACTTTTACACACTCAACACACCCCCAAACTCAAGTTTTTGCTTGCCCTCAAGCAACTAAGACCTAAAAGAAAAATGAAATATTTTTATTTTGGCTTTCAAACAGTGAACTTTCCCTTACCCGTCGTTCGTTCCCTGCGACGACAGCAACCTGTCGGATAATTTATGATCTGTCCGGAATCTCACTATAGTCCTCATGCAGTGTGTGCATGCTTGTGAACAGTTATATGCCAAGACTCTCTTAGTTTCACTAGAATATTCAACTCTTAACTCGAATTTTTATGCCAAAGTTTATCTTTTTGAAGGCACATTTTCATGCTTCTTTGATTTTTTTTGTTTTGACTCGATTTCTCTATATTTCAAGCTAAAGTTTTACTAGAGCCAGTTTTAGGCACCTCTAGTTAACTTCCTAGAGCCTGTTTTGGGCACCTCTAGGGCTGTTGAGTCTCTTTTGCTAAACTTCTTTCCTAGAGCCAGTGTTAGGCACCTCTAGGGGCTATTCAAGTGCTAAGCTTTCTATTCTAGTTTGGCTAAAAGAAGTCTAAGCAGTATAACAGTCACAATGGTGTTTAAGTTTTCAGAACTATAGAAAGGCTCTAAACTTCTCCTTAAACTATCCTAAAGTTACTGCCACGATAGAGCTGTCACGACAGGCAAGTTCAGTTCATAGTTTTCAGCCAAAATTTTCAATTTTTCAAAATTTTTTAAGAGAAAAATAACTAAGTAAAGATACCAATTTAACTAAAGATGTACTCCATTAATATGGAGGGTTACCACCCCCAAACTCGAGGGTTGCATTGCCCTCAATGCAAATGACAAAATAGAAATGAAAACATATGAAGGCAGTACATCACAAAATTTATATGGCAGGCAGCAATAAGAAGATAAGAAACTTAAATTTAGGCGCTGTCTTCGCTGCTGCTACTGAGGCGGATCTGGCGGCGGATTCTGGTTCGCTGGGCAGGCTGGGGTGGTTGCTGAACAACCTGAATATCAGAGCTGCTGGCCTTTGGCAGAGTCTTCTTATCTGCCTCTTTACCGGTGTAAATTCCTTTGACAGGTTCCTCTGAATAGAGGGTTCGTCGTCACTGTCTGCCCAAACGGAGGAGGAAGAGAACCCAGCAACAAAAGCAGCAAGGTTATCCGAGGGCACTGGTTGCTTTGTTCCTCGAGCAGATGGTTCGGCATGAGTGCTGCCGGCTGCTGTCGGGGTAGGCGATGGTATGGAGGCGGCAGATGGTGTTTGTGGGGTAGCAGCATGTGTAGGTGTGTGGACAGGGGTGGTGACAGTGAAGTAATGGGCAGGGAAAGTGGGGAAAACAACATCAGGGAAATTTAAAGTGTTTTGAATAAATATTACCGTAGAGGCGGTGAAGTCCCTGATGAATGTCATGAGGCCCAACTGTCTTTCCTCCATCTTTTGAATAGCAGCTAGGATCTGATTGGAGGAGTCTGTCGGAGCAGCTGCTGCGACGGCAGGTGCAGGATTTGGCTGCTATGATGATTCAGCTGTGGCAGGAGCGGGGTTGAATGATGAGAGAGGGGTGGCCACTGTCAGCTCCATGAGGCTGATGATATTCTTTTCCGTCCAACCCCGTCCTTTCACTATGAAATCGGTGTCGGCTTCCGGCACATTATGACTGCGGCATAGGGACGTGATGAGGTAGGGGAGGAAGAGGAGGCCCGTCGGTCGATGTGCACTTTCCAAAATACTCTCTCGGATATAACTACCCACATTAATGGGCCTTTCATTTAAAATAGAGTGTATTAAGGCTAACCTTTGCTGGTCAACGGTTGTATGGTGCGATGACGACATGGTCCTCTTTTTGATGAAGGCATTCCATAGTTTTGCCTCCGGCAGCAGCTGCCCCCTCTTCACCGTGTGTGGATTTTTCCGGCTGGTATTCCATTCGGTTCCCTCTTCCGTCAGTTCTGCCATGACAGCGTCATAGGCAGCATCATCCAAGGTGTCGAGGAACTACTGGTGTGCATCATCATTGAGGCCTATGTAGAGGCCATATAAGGAGTTGATGTGCTCGGCTGTAAACGGTACCTCTTTCCCTCTAACATTCACTGATGTCGCCGTTTTGCTGCTGATGGCAGCATAAAATTCTCTCACCAGCGTCTCGTTCATCTCCTCTGGTTGCTCTGCAAATGTCTGGCATAATAGAGCTCTAATCTTCCTGGCTATGAAAGGCTTAAGGCCCAGATTATTTGCCTTTGGAGTATAAATGAAGCCTCGTTCTTCCCACAGATCTCTGGTTGCAAAGGACTGTGGGGGAGTTGCTGCCGGTGAGGAAGTAGAGGCAGCATTGCGACGGGTTTTTCTGGAAGACATGTTAGTGCAAGGGTTGTGAAAAGTAAATGAAAGCAAATGAAAACTAAAGATGGAGAGCAAGTGAGAAAGACAGAAGTGAGTGAAAATGAAAATGAAACAAGGTTTTATAGAAGAGGAATTGCTGCCCGTTGAAACTGTAACGGCATGCGCGAATAACGGGGCGGCTGTCGAGCTTTAGCTTGTCTGACGCGTCTGACACGCGTTTCCGCGTCTGTTACGCGTCTGTCACACGTTTCCGCGTCTGTCGTGACAGCATGGTGACAGCCTGTCTTTTCCGCGTCTGTCGCGGCAGCTGTAACAACAGGCTTCAATATTGGGCTTTGTTGGGCTGATGAATGGATGGTGGGTTGAGTTCACTTCTCCTGTTCTTCTTGACTCCTTTATTTCCTAAAAACAATAAACATAAAAACATTATTTGAATAAAATAAACCTTATTTCCTAATAAATAATAAATAATAAAAATACATAAAAATATATTTTAGGTTAAATCAGGGATGCCAGGTGGGGCATCTCCTAAGGTAACCACTTCCTGCATTCCTGGGGCTTCAGTCCCCTGATAATGCTTGAGGCGCTGTCCATTGACTTTGAATTGGTGCCCGTCTTTTAATGACCGGATTGTGATGGCACCATGGGGAAGAACTTGTACGACTTGGAATGGGCCAGACCATCTAGATTTCAGTTTCCCTGAGAAAAGTTTCAGTCTAGAATTGAACAACAATACAAGCTGCCCTGGGCAGAACTGTCGTGGCAGCAACTTCCTGTCATGCCACTTCTTAGTTTTCTCCTTGTAGATTCTTGCATTGTCATAGGCCATTGTTCATATTTCTTCAATTTCGTTCAAATCTAATAGCCTTTTCTGTCCTGCCCTGTCCAAATCCATATTTACTGCCTTGATTGCCTAGTATGCTCTGTGCTCTATCTCGATAGGTAGATGACATGTTTTCCCATAAATCAATCGGTATGGAGACATGCCCAATGGAGTCTTAAAAGCTGTCCTATATGCCCATAATGCATCATTGAGGAGTAAAGACCAATCTTTCCTAGTTGGCTTAACCATCTTCTCAAGAATGTTCTTAACTTCCCTATTAGATATTTCAGCTTGCCCATTGGTCTGTGGGTGATATGCTGTCGCGATCCGATGCTTGACACCATATTTCTTCAAGGCGGCAGCAATAACCCTATTGTCGAAATGTCTCCCTTCATCACTGATAATCGCCTTAGGGATGTCAAACCTAGAAAAGATATTTTTGTGTAAAAACCTTTGGACTGTCTTGGCATCATTCTTTTGAGTGGCGATAGCTTCAACCGATTTAGAGACATAATCCACTGCCAGAAGGATGTATAGAATCCCACACGAAGATGGAAAAGGTTCCATAAAATCAATCCCCCAAACGTCGAAGATTTCGACTTCTAGAATGTTCTGCAGCGGCATCTCGTTTCTCCTTGAGATGTTTCCTGTCCTTTGGCACCTGTCACAGCTCTTGTAGAAGATTTGTGCATCTTTATACAGTGACGGCCAATAGAACCCTGACTGCAGCACTTTGGCAGCAGTTTTGTTGCCTCCTAAGTGACCTCCATACTGTGAAGCATGGCAGTGATGAAGAATGTCTTCTTGCTCTTCTTGTGGTACACACCTCCTTATAACCTGATCTGCACAAATTTTGAAAAGAAGAGGTTTGTCCCAATAATAATGCTTAACATCATTTTGGAACCTCTTCATGGCTTGATAATTAAGGCCAGAAGGAATTATTCTGCTAACTATAAAATAAACGAAATCAGCATACCAGGGGAGTTCAAAAGACTTACCTGCCGCCATGGCTGTCGCGGCAGTGATTGCGGCAGCAAAGAGCTGCTCATCTGGGAAGGTCTCCAGTATGTTTGTCTCATCTGTTGGTAGACTCTGTCCCTTCTCCAACCTTGACAAGTGATCTGCCACCTGATTTTCTGTCCCTTTTTTGTCTGTGATTTCAAGGTCAAATTCTTATAATAGCAGGATCCACCGTATCAATCGAGGCTTTGCATCCTTTTTCGCGAACAAATATTTCAGGGCAGAATGGTCTGTGTGCACTATCACCTTCGTCCCAAGTATGTAAGAACGAAACTTGTCAATGGAGAACACCACATCTAATAACTCCTTTTCTGTGGTGGTGTAGTTCACTTGGGCGTCATTCAGTGTCTTGCTGGCATAATATATGACATGGAATAACTTGTCTCTCCGCTGCCCAAGTGCTGCCCCGACATCATAGTCACTAGCATCACACATAATCTGAAATGGCTGTGTCCAGTCTGGTGGATGTACTATTGGGGCTGTTACCAGTTTTTCCTTCAGAACCTTGAATGCTTCAGTACATTCATCATTAAAGTCAAAGGGTCGGTTCTGCTCCAAAAGATGGCATAGGGGCTTGGTTATTTTTGAGAAATTTGCAATGATTCTCCGATAAAAACCAGCATGTCCCAAGAAACTTCTAATACCCTTGACTGTGGTCGGCGGCGGCAGCTTTTCGATCACTTCTATCTTGGCCCTGTCGACTTCTATGCCACGGCAGCTAATCTTATGACCAAGGACTATCCCTTCATCCACCATAAAGTGGCATTTTCCCAATTTAAGACTAGGTTTGCTTTTTCACATCTTTCAAGTACCTTTTGTAGATTGCCTAGGCATCTCTCAAAATTGTCTCCAAAGACTGAAACATCATCCATAAATATTTCAAGGAAGTCCTCCACCATATCGGAGAATATGGCCATCATGCACCTTTGGAAGGTGGCGGGTGCATTGCATAATCCAAACGACATCCTCCTAAAAGCATATGTTCCATAGGGGCATGTGAAGGTCGTCTTTTCTTGATCTTCCGGTGTGATAGCTATTTGATTATAACCTGAATAACCATCAAGAAAACAATAGTAAGGTTTACTCGCTAATCTATCAAGCATTTGATCAATAAAGGGTAAAGGAAAGTGGTCCTTTCGGGTAGCTTTGTTAAGCTTCTGATAGTCCATACAAACCCTCCAACCGGTCACAGTCCTAGTTGGGATTAACTCATTGTTTTCATTGGTCACCACGGTCATTCCTCCTTTCTTTGGAACGCATTGCACCAGGCTCACCCATTTGCTGTCAGAGATGGCGTAAATAATACCAGCATCTAACCATTTAATTATCTCTTTACGCACCACCTCTTTCATCGCATGGTTTAGCCGCCTTTGAGCATCTATAGTCGGCTTATGATCATCTTCTAAAAGGATTTTGTGCATGCATAACGCCGGACTAATGCCTTGAATATCAGCTATCGTCCATCCAATTGCCTTTTTATGCTGCCGAAGCATCCCTATTAGCTGCCGTTCCTGTTCCTGTGGCAACTTAGAAGAGATGATTACGGGCAACGTATCATTTGAACCAAGAAAAGCATATTTTAGCTGCCCTGGCAGGGGCTTCAGTTCTAAGGCAGGTGGCTCAACAGTAGATGGCTTTTGGATTGCATGGTTATCCGAAGTATAATTTAAGGGTTCGAATAACTTACCTGGACGATCGACTATCCAGTTTACCTCCTTCTGATCTTCAGTAACAAATGTATCAGATTCAGAGGAGTTGCTATTGTCGGTGCTGTCGTGACAGGCCTGTAAGTGGCTGCCGCGGCAGTGACCAATTTTGATGTCGTGACAGCCCGACCTCATGCAGGGTTGATCAAAGGTAACTTCAGTGATAACCTTACATTCCTCGTCTGTATCAGCATGCTTCATAGCTTGGAGAACATTCAACTTAATTTCTTGGTCATTCACTCTCATGGTGAGTTCTTCTTTCTCCACATCAATCAGTGATCTTCCCGTGGCTAAGAAGGGTCGCCCAAGGATGATTGGTGCGTTTTCGTCTGCTTCACAATCTAAAACAAGAAAGTCAGCAGGAAAAATAAATTTATCCACTCTTACCAGAATATCTTCGATTTTTCCTTCCGGATGAACATAAGAGCGGTATGCCAGCTGCAGAATTACTGTCGTGGGCCGCGCTTTACCAATACCTAATTTCTGAAAAACAGATTTTGGCATTAAATTAATACTAGCACCAAGATCACAAAGTGCCTTACCCACATATTTATCTTCGATTACACATGGTATGATGAAGCTCCCTGGATCCTTCTTTTTCTGGGGTGACTGCCGATGAAGAATACTCATGCAACCTTCTGTCATCTTTACCGTTTCAAATTCCCCAAGTTTAGATTTCTTCGACATGACATCCTTGAGAAATTTGGCATAACCGGGCATCTCCCTAACGACATCTAATAGCGGAATATTAATATGAACCTGCTTAAAAATATCATATATCTTTTTGAGCTGAGATTCTTGCTTTGCTTGCTGTATCCGTTGAGGAAAAGGAGGTGGGGGACGGTAATCAGCAATACGTCCTTCCCACTGCATACGAATCTGAGGAGGTTTGGGTTCATCATTTTTCTCCTCTGTCGCTTCTGCTGTCGTGATAGGCTCATCGGCAGCAGTCTGTTTATTACCTTTCGGGGCAGTTTCCTCGACAGGTCTATCCAAGGCTGGTTTCTTTACTGTTTCAGCTTCCTTTTCTGGCCTTGATAATTTCTTCCGACTCCTAGTAGTAATGGCCTTACATTGCTCATGTGTGGGCTGCCTAGCATTTTCAGTATTACTAGGGAATCCTCCAGTCTGCCTTGGCTTAATATGTTGGGAAACTTAACCCGTTTGTGTCTCCAAAGATTTTAGAGTAGCTTTATGATTCGTCATCCGCATCTCTGTTTTATCCATGAATGTCTCTGTTTCCTTGACAAACTGATTCATATTCTCAATATAAGTACCTGTCTGAGACATGAAAGTGGCCAGAGTCTGTTCCAGTATACTGCTCGTGGAAGCTGGTTGCTGTTGTTGTTGCTGCTGTGGCAGTTGCGGCGGCAGTTGCTGTCGCGTTAGCAATCTAGGTCCTCCCTAATTCTGATTGTGTGCTTGAGGATTCAGGGCATTATTAGGATTACTCCAAGAAAACTTGGGATCCTTCCTCCAATTGGGATTATAGTTGTTGGAATTGTAATTCGGCTTGTAGTTTCCAACATATTTTCCCTCTTCTAACTGTATAGGACACTCATCCGAACTATGATTTCCCTCACAGATTTCACATACCTCCTCAACAGCAAATCCATGTTGTGCATCATCATTCAATAACCTTTTCATTGCTTTAGTAAGGAATGCTACCTGTGATTTCATCGTGCTATCGGCCTCATAATCCTTGACAGCTAGTACCCGTTTACCCCCTCTTCTTGCTGTCGGAAACTGCTCCTCATTCTTAGCCAGATTCTTCAATACTTGCATTGCCTCGTCCGGATCTTTATCCAATAATAGTCTGTTTGCTGCTGAATCAATTTGAATACGAGTTTGTAAGTTGGCAGCATTATAAAACTTTGTTACCTGATTCCAGACAGGGAATCCATGCATTGGGCAGTTCCGTAGAAGAGTAGTAAATCTGTCCCAGGCCTCGTGCATCGGCTCGCCATCTTCCTGTTGAAAAGTGGCAATTTCATTACGTAATCACTCAGATAAATGCGAAGGATTAAAACGAGATAAAAATTCACGAGATAAATCTGCCCAAGTTCTAATTGAACCGGGCGTAAGTTTATTCCACCAAGTTTTTGCTCTGTCCCTCAATGAATGGGGAAATAACCGAAGCCTCAGTATCTCCGGATTAACTCCTGGCAGTCTAAACGAACCACAGATCTCCTGGAATGTTTTTAGATGCTCCCTAGCATCCTCTGTAACAGCACCACTGAATTGACCGACATTGTTGATCATACTAAACATGACAGGTTTCAGCTCGAAGTTGTCAACATCTATGTCCGGCAGCGTGGTTTCCAGTTCTACATGATCAATCAACATGTAGTCACGACAGGACCGTCGTCCAGCAGCGGCAGCAGGGTTACCGGCAGGTGGTATAATTTTGCCGACAGGCGGGTCGTTACCATTGTGGGCCATCTTCTCTAGTTGTTCCTCAAGGTACTCGTTCCTGGCTAATAAGTGCCGAAGTTGTTTCTTGAGATTGAATGAACGTTCGATTTCCGGATCTAATTGATACTCAGGATCTTTACCTCGATTCGATCTGCGCATAAACAAGTAACCTTGTGAAAAGCAAGAGTTGAATGCACCAAAGAAAAACAAAAACAAAAATAAAAATAAAAACGAAAAGTGCAGTAAAAGAAAAGGTAGAGTTATGTTGCCAATCCCCGACAACGACGCCAAAAACTTGTTGCGTGTAAAATAGTCTATCGCAATGGTAGTGCAAGTATACACGACACAAGTAGTAAAGTGATACGAAGTATCGAATATCGTCTCCACATGGATTGGGCTAATAGCTTCACCTTAATTCACTGCACGAAAGTAAAGGAAATATTTGAGAGTTGTCACGAAAATAATAAAGTAAACGTAAATAAAAGACTAAAGATATCAAGATAGAGAGAATGGGCTGGTATTGAATTGCTCAGTAGTGCAGGTATTGTAGAGTTTAGGAAATCAAGTTCTGTCGTCGCTTCTCGTCGCGGCAGCACCTGTCGCGGCAGCAGTCCGTTGATTGTCGCGGCAGCAAACACTCAATTCAGTACTTCAAGTTTGGCAAGAATCCCAGATGTGCCTTGGCCTATCCCTAGGTCCAAGTTTGTCGATGATCACGTCTTTGATGATACCTCCCGGCGTGAATCGAAGGATGAACACCGATGTGTATGAATTCTTCTTTAGCCACTTAACCTCGTCCTATCCCTAGGCCCGAGATAGTTCAAATATAAACTAGAGAACTTGCTCTTATTTCTTTCGTATACTTAACTCTCCCAATGCTAAGTAAATAGATAACCTCACAATGCTCTCCCGATGCTCTTGCAAGATATTAATAACCAAAATAAGAGAACTTGAAGTTTATTTTATTGAACTGAAAATTCCTAAAACAAAACAACCCTTGCAACTACTTTACAAATCAACCCGTGGCCCTAGGAAGGATTTAGAACATGTCGAGGGCAGGAAAACGACTAGAAATTGGGAAGGAGGCTAGGGTAATCGATTATCGGTTATGCCCTCTAGGTTAAAATACATGCCCTTATATAAGCTTTGGGCTCAAGTTATCTAAATTAGCAAGAATACAACTTTAATTGAAAGTATGATTCTAATAAAGACTAAATCTTCAAGGAATCTACTTTCCAGCCGCCATCTCCTTGCTTGGGATTTTCTCTCCTTGAACTTTGGGCTTGACATATCTTTTGATCTGGGGCTTGGAAAAATATAAGGTTTTCACACGACAGACGAGCTGAATTTTCTCTATCTGTCGAGGTCCACTATGCTTCTTCTCCACAAAACTGCTGTCGTCCTCTGCTGTCACGGCAACACCATGGCAGCATCGTCCTCTTTGTCTACTTGTCCAATTCAGCTCTTCTGCTTCTCTGCCCAGCGCCTGCCCTTTTCGTCTGTTACGGCAGCAACCTGCAAAAACAGCCATTCTTAGTAGAAACTGTGCCTTTTAATATATTTGTGATGTTTTGCTGTAAACTAACCTAAATGCAATGAATAATGCTTGAATGCAGCAGAAATATGGGTTAAAAAGGGTGTAAATAATAGAACTTTTACACACTCAACACCCAACTCCGCTCACCAATTTCGTTTCGATAGCTTGCCGAAACGCCAATCAAGCCTCCAGATCAACTCCAAAAGTGTCCGAATATGTCTCCCCTGTTATAAACACATCAAAGCAGAGGATTAATGCATCATCATGCATTGAAATCTTCATCCAACACACCTAAACTCGCTGCTCTACCTAAAATCAACATTTCGGCTACCAAACACAACTGAAAACTCCTCCAAACTCTTCCAAAACTTAACCTAGCCAGGATCCATCACTTCTAACCATTTCTAAACATCAAGTAACATCCAAAATAAACCTAAACTCGTCCTTATACCTCATGCTATAACAGAACACCAAAAACATCTCAAAACCCACCATTTTCATAAGCAAAAACTTAGGAAATACAACCTATTCGGGATTGCATTGATAAAACCTCTTTTCAACATCATTAGACATAAAAAATACATTAAAGAATCATCTCAAAACAGAGCCCAAACAATCACAACGAAATTCTTCAAGATTTCTTCCAAATCTTGAGTTTTAAGCCAAAATCAAGTTTCTAACATTAAAACCATTTATAAAACTTAAATTAAGGATTGACAACTTGAAAATTTCAGTAAGGAACTGAGTATTTAGAGGTGAAGAACAATCTTACCTCTAAATGGTGATTTCTCCTTGATTTGGGCCAATTTCCTTGAAAATTCAATGAGGAAATCAAAAGGATTTGTTGCTAGATTGATTATGCAACAATGAGTGATGGAAATCTCATCAAATGAGGTGAAGATCAAAGTGATTTGTGCTGGAGAAAATGTGTTTGGATGATGGGATTTTGAGAGAAAATGAAATGAGAGAAAAATTTGGGAAAAGGTAGTTATGAGAATCTAAAAGTAGTTTCCATCTTATTTCATTTAATTAAAACATTAATTAAATCACCCAAATTAAGGAAAAATCTGGAGAAAAACATTTTGGGTAAATTAGCTCCTTAAAGATTCAAAGTTTCAATCCTTACAAAACAGTCACCACTAAACTTTTCAAAAATTGCATTTTAGTCACTACACTGAAATGTAGCATTTCCAAACCTTATTTTGTAAAATTGATTTCACCACTCTCTTATATATATTAAAAGATGATTTTTAGATATTTTTCTATATTTATAACGCATCCCGAACTAGGCTTTCCCTAAAACCTCCTTTTAAATCCAAACCGTTTCTCAAACGACCAAACCCTAAACTTCTATGCCCAAAAATGAGGTGTTACAACTCTCCCCCCTTAAGAAATTTCGTCCTCTAAATTTACCTAGAGGAAAAAGGTACGGAAACTGCTTCTTCGTGTCATCCTTTCTTTCCCATGTTGCTTCCTCAACACCACGATGCTTCCACAACACCTTAACCAATTCAATGGTCTTGCCTCGAAGAAATTTACTGTCCGAATCCAGAATTTCAACCGGCTCCTCATCATAGGTCTAGTCTAGATTCAACTCCACCTCCTCCACATGCATAACATGCGAAGGATCTGATCTATACCTCCGAAGCATAGAGACATGAAACACATCATGAATCTTTTCCAACTCTTGCGACAACCTCAGCTTGTACGCAATAGGACCCACACGTTCAATCACCTTATATGGTCCAATATACCTAGGGCTCAACTTACCCTTCCGACCAAACCTAATCACCTTCTTCCAAGGTGTAACCTTCAAGAACACACAGTCACCTACCACAAACTCAATCTCCTTACGCTTCAAATCCGCGTAAGACTTCTATCGATCAGAAGCTGCCTTCAATCGCTCACAAATGAGCTTCACCTTCTCGGTGGTTCCCTTCAATAAAGCCGACATTGAAACAAACTTCTGACATGTTTCAGCCCAGCAAAGAGGAGTTCTGCATTTCCTCTCGTACAAGGCTTCATAAGGTGCCGTTTGAATACTTGCCTGATAGCTATTGTTATAAGCAAACTCCACCAAAGGCAAATGCTTCTCCCAAGAACGTTGAAACTCAATCACACAACACCTCAACATATCCTCAAGCACCTGGATAACTCGCTCGGATTTTCCATCCGACTGTGGATGATAAGAAGTACTGAAATTCAATCGTGTACCCAAAGCTTGATGCAAACACTCCCAAAACCACGATGTAAACCTCGGATCTCTATCCAACACTATAGACTTTGGCACACCATGCAATCGCACAATCTCAGCAATGTACAACTCTGCAAGCTTGTCCAAGGTATACGTAGTATTCACAGGTAAGAAATGCGCACACTTCGTAAGGCGATCCACAATCACCCACACTGAATTCTTCTTCGATGGCGACAAAGGCAAACCAGACACAAAGTCCATGGTAATCCTTTCCCACTTCCACTTAGGGATCCTCAACGGCTGCAACAACCCTGAAGGAAACTAATGCTCAGCCTTAACCCGCTGACAAACCATGCACCTACTCACGTACTCTGCAACATCTTTCTTCAAACCCACCCAATAGTACTCATCCTTCAGATCACGCTACATCTTTGTACTACCAGGGTGCATAGCAAAAGGACTACTATGAGCTTCAATCAGAATAGTATGCCTCAAGTCCTCATCACTCGGCACTACCATCCGACTTCCAAAACATAGAACTCCATCATCATTAAAGCAAAAATTCGATGGTCTATCCTCAGCAATATCTTGAACATGTGGCACCAAAGAATCATCCAATAACTGCTTATCCTTTATCAACTGAACCAAAGATGGTTTCACTTGCAATTCAGCCACAAGCCCTCCATCTTGCGAAATACTCAGGCTGGCAAACATAACCCTTAACTCCACTGCCACCTTTCTACTCAAGGCATCCGCTACAACATTAGCTTTTCCCAGATGGTACTTGATCGTCAGATCGTAATCTTTAAGCAACTCCACCCAACGTCGTTGACTAAGATTCAACTCTTTCTGAGACATCAGATACTTCAAACTTTTGTGATCCGTGTACACAGTACACTTCTCACCATACATGTAATGTCTCCAAATCTTCAAAGCAAAAACCACCGCAGCTAACTCAATATCATGCATAGGATAATTGCGCTCATGCACCTTTAACTGGCGCGATGCATAAGCCACCAACTTACCCTCTTGCATCAACACACACCCCAACCCAACATAAGATGCATCGCTGTACACCACAAACTCTTTCCCTGATTCAGGCTGAACCAAGATAGGAGCTTGCGTCAAAGCTGTCTTAAGCTTCTCAAAAGCTTGTTGCCTTGCTTCTGTCTACTCATACTTGACATCCTTTTGCAACAACTTCGTCAAAGGAGCAGTAATATTTGAAAACCCATCCACAAACCTCCGGTAGTATCCTGCAAACCCAAGGAAACTACGAACTTCATGAACAGACTTAGGAGGCTTCCAATTCATCACCGCCTCAATCTTCTGAGGATCAGCACGAATCCCATCAGTAGAAACCACATGACCAAGGAAAACAACTTCCCTAAGCCAGAATTTGCACTTGCTCAGCTTAACATAAAGCTGATTCTCCAACAGCGCCTGCAACACAATCCTCAAATGCCCCTCATGCTCTTCCTCAGTACGAGAGTACACAAGAATATCATCAATGAACACCACAACAAACTTGTCCAAGTATTCATGGAACACTCTATTCATCATGTCCATAAAAGCTGCAGGAGCATTCGTCAAACCAAACGACATTACAAGGAACTCATAATGCCCATACCTCATTCTAAAGGTTGTTTTTGGCACATCCACATCTTTCACCTTGAGCTGGTAATAACCTGACCTTAAGTCAATCTTAGAGAACACAGCCGCTCCCCGAAACTGATTAAAAAGATCATCAATCCTCAGCAAAGGATACCGATTCTTGATAGTCAACTTGTTCAGCTGACGATAATCAATGCACATTCTCATAGTGCCATCCTTCTTCTTCACAAACAAGACTGGTGCACCCCAAGGTGACACACTCGGCCGAATGAAACCACGATCAAGCAACTCCTAAAGTTGCGTCTTCAGCTCCTTCAACTCCTTAGGTGCCATGCGATAGGGAGCAATGGACACTAGAGTTTTATTTTCATACAGCTCAATTCAAAACTCCACCTCTCGACAAGGAGGCAATCCAGGTAACTCCTCCGGAAACACACCAGGGAATTCTCGCACAGTCCTGATATCTTGAACTCGCAACTCCTTAGAGCTAGGATTCATCACAAAGGCCAGGTAAACCTCACAACCTTGCCTCAACATTCGGCTTGTCTCCAACGTAGACACCACATTGGCAAGAAACTTCACATTCTCACCAACCACCACTACTTCGTAATCATCCGCAAGTTTCAACGAAACTCGCTTGTTCTTGAAATCCACTACAACTCGATGTTCAACAAGCCAATCTATACCAAGGATTACATCAAAACACTAGAATGGCAATTCCATGAGATCAACAAGAAAAACATGGTTTTGCACTTTCAAGGGACATCTTCTATACAACTTCCGTGTTACGACTGTCTCACCAAAAGAACTATTCACACGCATACCAACATCCAAGGACTCAACAGGTAAACCAAGCAATTGAGCATGTTCACGCAATATGTATGAGTGTGTAGATCCAGAATCAATCAAGGAAAGTAATGACAAGGATTGCAAAGTAAAAGTACATACGATCACAACCACCACATGCGCCACATTCCTTCCACCATCATCTCTGCGCTGGAAGTTACCACGGCCACGCCCACGACCTCTCTGTGGTGCAACTACCCCAGGAGCACGTCCCTGACCACCACCGGCTAACAAAGGACACTCCCTCCTCATATGGTCTGCCGAACCACAATTCCAGCATGAATTACCGGTCACTGCTACAGGAGCCTGAACCTCCCTCGCTGCTCGAAAACAATCTCGCCTCAAATGGCCACGAGATCCACACGTCCAGCACGTGTTCTGATCAGCCTTCATCCTATCTCCCTGAACAGGCACACCATGCCCTCCATTACCACGCCTAGCAGAAGACTGATACCTCTTATCCCGTCCTCTCTTGTTCCGTCCACCACCAGAACTATAATCAGCAGCTCTTTTACCCGAGCTAGAACTAACGCCTCTGGAAGACAAACCCAAGTTCTGCTTGATGTCCTTCGCTCTACTCACAAGCACATCAAAATCTATATACTCAGTAGCAAGCATAAAACTCTTCACGTCCGTCACCAAACCATAACGAAAACGTTCACACCTCTCTCACTCATCAGGGATTAGCTCAGGTGCATACTGAATAAGGCGGACAAACTGAATCTCATACTCAGCTACCATCATGCTTCCTTGCACAAGGGACATAAAATCTCTCTTCTTTTAATTGAGGTAACGTACTCCCAGGTACTTCTGCTTGAACGCGTTCAAGAAGAACGTCCAAGTCACATCATTTTCCTCCATCCCAGAGACAGTGGTCATCCACCACTTATAAGCATCATAATGCAGCAGTGACACCACACAACCCAACTTCTGCACATTGTTGCAGTTCATTTGCCCCAAAATCCTCTTGGTGCTTTCCAACCAAGATTCAGATCCTTTAGGAGATAAACCTCTGAACTCAGTCCCTCTCAGACTGCGAAGACGTTCCAAAGGCAATCTCACGTTAGCATCACCCTGATGCGCAGCTCTGTGAGTTCCAGCTACTGCTTCCTGAAAGGCTCCCACAATAGCCTGAATCAACACAGTCATGTCAGGAGCAGCTTGCCCCTGCACACCTTCAGGTCCAGTGACCCCAGCACCAGCACCAACACTAGCATTATCACCTCCAGCACCACCACCGCCGGGTGGTCCACCACCAGAGGGAGGAGGTATATCCACAACATTCTCAGCATTTTCCTCATTCTCATTCTGAGCCATAGCTCTCGTATTCATCCTCATCTCTCTACGAGGCCCCATTTTCAAGAAAACAATGCACTGACACAAATGCAATAAACATAATTAGGCTCAACAAGGTAAGTAATCCAAGTACTCAAGCTCATTTTCCAAAAACAATTCCTTTCATTAGTTTTGATATGGCAATGGGTCCCCCTAACATGCTTCAACATAACATATCATTACAATTGCAACCATGCATCGCAATTCATAAATCATTCTTTCACTTAAAAGGTCCATCATGCAAAAATACATACGTCACCCACATATCAATTCCCAATTACACGAGAACTAAGCTCTAATACCACCAAATGTAACCCCCTTATCCCGGCATAGACGGTTGACCCGAACTCCGGAGATTACACGGGGAAAATCAAAGTGAACCCGAAAGTCAACCTTGATTAACGACCTTTTTTTTTCTTTTTAATCTTGTCTAGATACATGTTAATCCTAAGTGAACACTCAAGAAAACAAATATATATAAAGCACAACGATCAGATTTTAGGAAGGGACTCAATTGCACAATATATAAATGTTAGGGACCAAAATGTAAATTCTGTAAATTAGAAGGTCATAATTGATTTTAAGGTTACCAATATGAAATTAGTCATATTACATGCTTCCCTGTCAAATTTCACCTTAATTGGACATCTCGAACTCATACAATTGCAAACTCGACTTTCGGGACTAAAACGCAAAGCTTGCAAACATCAACACCATTCAAATCAGTGCCCAACGGTCACCTGTTTCGAAACGGCATTGACCATTCCGAAACGCGGGTTGGTTCCGAGACTGGTTCTGAAACAGGGCATTCCAGTAGCCAAAACGTTTCAGAACAGCCTCCAGCCGTTTCAAAACATGAATGTCATTACAGGCCCCCGTTTCGAAACGCTAGTGAGTGTTGCGATACGGTTTGCCCAGAAGCTGCAGAATTTGCTGGTTTTTCATACATAAAACCATTCAAACACTACCTAATGACTTTCTAGTCATTCCAACAATTCATCATACATATATGGCACATATTTATAACTCCTAAACACATTCATAACATCAAACATGGAATTTCACATGTCTATAGGCATGCTTCCTATTATCCAAAACCAAGCAACCAACCAAACTTCAAAACAAGCATTAATAGGCCATTTACAAATTCAAACCATCAAATGCAACATGCCACAACCTAGGGAGTTCAACACATCTCCCAAAACACATCTTAGGTTCCCATTGCCAAATTACCAAAACTAATAGTGTATGAAAACATCACCATACATGAGCTTGGTTTCCCTTGGACACTCTTAGCTTCCTTGTTGCCCTTTAACACTTCAATTTTCTGCATTATTGGTACAAGAGAGAGAGCGTAAGCACAAATGCTTAGTGAGGCATGCTCTAGAGAAAACAATACAATAATGCATTTTTAGAAAACACTTTCAACAAAGCTTTTAAAACTCATGCTCATCACTTTTCATGCAACCTTGCATACTTTACAAGCATCTCATGCTTCTTTATAATCAATACATCATACTGACTTTCAAGTGATAATTCATAACCTTTTACAACACAAAACACAATCAGATACATGGATTACAAGCGTTGTCCCACACGCTTCACACACACTACCGGACTACACAAGGTGGAGTTTATTGGTACAATCACAACCCCTCAACACCCGTGATGGAGTTTAACGGTACAATCACAACCCCTCAACATCACTCTTCGGTAGTTGTATAATTCCCCTAACGAGAGTACGGGATGTTGCGTGTAAAATAGACTATCGCAATTGTAGTGCAAGTGTACACGACGCAAGTAGTAAAGTGATACGAAGTATCGGATATCATCTCCACAGGGATTGAGCTAATGACTTCACCTTAATTCACTGCACGAAGTAAAAGAGATAGTTTAGAATTGTCACGAGAATAATATGATAAAAACGCAAAATAAAAGATTGAGTTATCAAGATAGAGAGAATAGGCCGGTATTGAATTGCTCGGTAGTGCAGGTATTGAATTGCTTAGGATCTCCAGTTCTGTTGTCGCTCCCGTCGCCGACAGCACCTGTCGCGGCGTCTGTCCGTTAGTTGTCGCGGCAGCAGACACTAACTCCGTACTTCAAGCTTGGCAAGAATCCCAGATCTGCCTTGCCCTATCCCTAGGCACAAGTCTGTCGATGAACACGTCTTTGATGATACCTCCCGGCGTGAATCGAAGGATGAACACCGATGTGTATGAATTCTTCCTTAGCCACTTAACCTCGCCTTATCCCTAAGCACGAGATGGTTCAACTATAAACTAGAGAACGCGCTTTTATCTCTTTCGTATACTTAACTCTCCCGATGCTAAGTAAATAAATAACCTCACAATGCTCTCCCGATGCTCTTGCAAGATATTAAAACCAAGATAAAAGAACTTGAAGTTTATTTTATTGAACTTGAAAAATCCTAAAACAAAGCAACCCTTGCAACTACTTTACAAAACAACCCGTGGCCCTAGGGGGAATTTAGAACATGTCGGTGACGGGTGGACGGTAGGGTTTTGGTTTTGGTTATGGGGTAATCGGTTCTGCCCTAGGTTTAAATCTATGCCCTTATATAAGCTTTGGGCTCAAGTTATCTAAGGTAACAAGGATTACAACTTTAATTAAAAGTAAGATTCTAATAAAGACTAAATCTCTAAAGTCTCCTACTTTCCAGCCGCATCCCTATTTTGTGGGAATTCCTTTCCTTGAGCTTTGGCTTGACATATCTTTTGATCCGGGACTTGGAAAATTATTTGGCTTCCACACGACAGACGAGCAGATTTTTCTCTATCTATCGAGGTCCACTTGACTTTTCCTCTTCATAAGTCTGCTGTCACCTTGCTGTCGCGACAGGTCCATGACAGGTTCGTCTTCTTCGGCTGCTTGTCCAGTTCAGCTTTCCTGCTTATCTGCCCTGCGCCTGCCTTCAACATCTACTATGGCAGATACCTGCAAAAATAGCCATCTTTCAGTAGAATCCGTGCTTTTAATCCTTTTGTGATGTTTTACTAAAAACTAACCTAAATGCAATGCAATGATGCTTGAATGCAGCAGAAATATGGGTTAAAAAGGGTGTAAATAATAGAACTTTTACACACTCAACACACCCCCAAACTCAAGTCTTTGCTTGCCCTCAAGCAATTAAACCTAAAGAAAAATGAAAATTTTTGTGTTGGCCTTCAAACAGTGAACTGTCCCTTACCCGTCGCTCATTCTCTATGGCGGCAGCAACCTGTCGGAAAGGTTAGGATCTGTCCGGAATCTCCCTATAGTTCTCGTGCAGTGTGTGCATGCTTGTGAACAGTTATATGCTAAGACTCTCTTAGTTTCACTAGAATATTCAACTTATTTAACTCGAATTTTTATGCCAAAGTTTATTTTTTTAGAAGGCATATTTTCATGCTTCTTTTCTTCTATTTTCAAGCTAAGTTTTTCTAGAGCCAGTTTCGGGCACCTCTAGTTAGCTTCCTAGAGCCGGTTTCGGGCACCTCTAGGTTTTTAATTTTCTTTTGCTAAACTTCTTTCCTAGAGCCAGTGTTGGGCACCTCTAGGGGCTATTCAAGTTCTAAGCTTCCTATTCTAGTTTGGCTAAAAGAAATCTAAGCAATATAACAGTCACAAAAGTGTTTAAGTTTTTTTTTTCAGAACTATAGAAAGGCTCTAAACTTTTCCTTAACCTGTCCTAAAGATGCTGCCACGACAGAGCCGTCATGACAGGTAAGTTAACTCCACAGTTTTAAGCCAACAGTTTTAGTTTTCTGATTTTTTTAAAGAACTTAAAATAAATAATAAGACACAAAAATTTAATAAAAGATGTACTAAGACTCCATTAGAAATGGAGGGTTGCCACCCCCAAACTCGAGGGTTGCATTGCCCTCAATGCAAAATGACACAAAAAGAAAAAATAAAGAAAAACAAGATAAATAAAAGTACATCACAAATATATAAGGGCAGGCAGCAATAAGAGGAGAAAAAGAAATAAAAACTTAAATTTTATTCGCTGTCCTCGCTGCTGCTGCTGACGCGGATCTGATGGCGGCGTCTGCGTTGTGGAGGTGGCTGGGCAGGTTCCAGAGCAGGTTCATCAGCAGGTTCTTCCTCCGGTTGGGGGACAGGGTCGTCAGCAGGTTGAAGGGCAGGTGGCTCCACTAGCCTGATGTCGGAACTGCTGCTGCTGTCCCATGAGCTGCTGGGTATGATGGCTTTGGACAACCTTCTCTTGTCTGCCACGTGCTTAATGCGTTTGACACGCGTGAAGTCGCTCTCCAGATTCCGCCGGACAAGAGGGCTGTCATCAGTGGCAGCTCGCTTGGTTCCTCGAGGGGAGGTGTCTTTCGGTGAGCTGCCGGCTGCCGTCGGGGCAGGGGATGGTGTGGATGCGGCAGATTGTGTATGGGGAGAGACAGGTGGTGTTGGAGTGGGGGAGGGGATATTGAAATAATGGGCGGGGAAGGTGGGGAAAATGACATCCGGAAAATTCAAAGTATTAGTGATGAAATTTACCGTTGCATTGGAGAAGTCACGGATGAAAGTCATCAATCCCATCTGGCGCTCCTCTACCCTCAGGATGGCAGCAAGGATGTGGGCGTTCTGATCTGCCGAAGCGGTGTTGGTGGCAGCTTCTGAGGCAGGTTCGGTGGCAGGTTCATCATCAGACTCAGCAGGAGGGGCGTTTGGATCGAAGGCGTTGAAGGGCGATACGACTATGATCTCCATAAGGCTGGAGATGTTGTTGTCTGTCCATCCGCTGCCCGTCTTGATTTTGTCTGAGGGTTCCTCCGGTACGGCAGCGCAGCGGCAGAGGGCAGTGATGGTGAAGGGCAGGCAGAGTCGTGAGTCTGATCGGAAGGCACAATCGAGAATGTTGTCCCGCATGTTCCTGCCCATATTGATGGGCCTGTCATGCATGATAGAGTGGATGAGGGCCAACCGCTGTCTGTTGACTGTCGTATGGTGGGACGACGGCAGGATACGCTTTTTGATAAAAGCGTTCCAGAGTTTTGCCTCAGGGAGTAGCTGCCCCCTATTGACAGAGTGGGGGTTCTTCTTACTGGTGCTCCATGTCGTACCAGCCTCTGTCAGCTCCCTCATGACGGCATCATGTCCGGCAGTATCGAGGGTGTCCCAAAATTGTTGGTGAGCATCATCATTGGGGCCGAAGAAGAGGCCGAAAACATGGTTGATGCTGCTAGCGCTGAAAGGAACTGTCACTCCTCGGACGGTGACAGATGTCGCCGTCTTACTTTCGATCGCCGCATAAAATTCCCTGACCAGAGTGTCATTAAGCTCTGCCGGCTGCTCGGCAAAGTCCTCCCAAAGTTGTGTTGTTATGGCCTTCATAATGAACGACCGGAGTCCAAAAAGAGGGGCATCTCTGTTGTAAATGAAACCGCGCTCCTCCCATAGCTCCTTTTTGGTGAATGGCGATGCTGCTGCTGAAGAAGAAGCGGCAGCAGTGTTTTGACGGGTTTGTCGTGAAGACATTTTGGTTGCAAGGGCTGAAAAAGAGAGAAAATAGATAAAACTAGAGGAGAATAACAAGAGAGAAAAATCGGAAGTGATGAAAAATGAAAATAGGAAGGGGTTTATATAGCTGTTGGGGAGCTGCCCATTTAATGCCGCAACGGCAGGCGGGAATAACGGGGCGGCAGATTGAATGTAGCGTGTCTGACGCGTCTGACGTGCATTAATGCGTCTGCTGTGCGTCTGCCGCACGCTTCTTCGTCTGCTGTGCGTCTGTTGACAGCCTGTCAAATCCGTCTGCGCCGGCAGCCGAAACGACAGGTTACCATAAATGGGCTTTATTGGGCTGGTGGATGAGCGGTGGGCTTGGGCCACTTCTTCTTTCTCACTTGACTCCTTTATTTCCTAAAAACTGAAATTAAAAACAAAACATTATTCGAATAAAATAAATCTAATTCCTGATAAATAATATTAATAATAAAAATAAAAATTAGGTTAAATTAGGGATGCCTTGTGGGGCATCACCTAAAGTAACCACTTCCTGTATTCCTGGGGCTTCAGTCCCTTGATAGTGCTTGAGGCGTTGTCCATTGACTTTGAATTGGTGCCCGTCCTTTAGTGATTGAATTGTAATGGCACCATGGGGAAAAACTTGAACTACTTGGAACGGGCCAGACCATCTAGATTTGAGCTTCCCTGGAAAGAGTTTCAACCTAGAATTAAACAACAACACAAGCTGCCCTGGGCAGAACTGTCATGGCAGCAATTTCTTGTCATGCCACTTCTTAGTCTTTTCCTTGTAAATCCTTGCATTGTCGTAGGCCATTGTCCGTATTTCATCGATCTCATTTAAATCTAACAGCCTTTTCTGGCCTGCCTTGTCCAAGTCCATGTTCACTGCCTTGATCGCCCAATATGCCTTGTGTTCTATCTCGACAGGCAGATGACAGGTTTTTCCATAAATCAAACGGTATGGAGACATGCCCAATGGAGTCTTGAAAGCTGTCCTGTATGCCCATAATGCATCATTCAGAAGCAAAGACCAATCTTTCCTAGTTGGTTTAACCATTTTTTCAAGAATGTTCTTCACTTCCCTATTGGATATCTCAGCCTGTCCATTGGTCTGTGGGTGGTATGCTGTCGCGATCCTGTGCTTGACACCATATTTTCTCAAGGCGGCAGCAATTACCCTGTTGTCAAAATGTCTCCCTTCATCACTGATAATCGCCCTAGGGATGCCAAATCTAGAAAAGATGTTTTTGTGCAAAAACTTTTGGACCGTTTTGGCATCATTCTTTTGAGTTGCGATTGCTTCTACCCACTTGGAGACATAATCCACTGCTAGGAGGATGTAAAGATTTCCACACGAAGATGGAAAAGGTCCCATAAAATCAATCCCCCAAACGTCGAAGATTTCGACTTCTAAAATATTCTGCAGTGGCATCTCGTTTCTCCTCGAGATGTTACCTGTCCGCTGGCACCTGTCACAGTTTTTGTAAAATTCCTGTGCGTCCTTATACAGTGTCGGCCAGTAGAACCCTGACTGCAGCACCTTGGCAGCAGTTTTATTGCCTCCTAAATGTCCTCCATATTGTGAAGCATGACAGTGATGGAGAATGTCTTCTTGTTCTTCTTGTGGTACACATCTCCTTATAACTTGATCTGCGCACATTTTGAAAAGAAGAGGTTCGTCCCAATAATAATGTTTAACATCATTTTGAAACCTCTTCCTGGCTTGATAAGTAAGATCAGAAGGTAATATTCCGCTAACTATAAAATTAACGAAATCAGCATACTAGGGAAGGTTAGAAGACTTACCTGCCGCCATGGCTGTCGCGACAGCTATTGCGGCAGCAAAGAGCTGCTCATCTGGGAAGGTCTCAAGTATGTGTGTCTCATCTAAAGGTAGACTCTGTCCCATCTCCAACCTAGACAAGTGATCTGCCACCTGATTTTCTGTCCCCTTTTTATCTTTTATCTCAAGGTCGAACTCTTGTAATAGTAAGATCCACCGTATCAACCTAGGCTTTGCATCCTTTTTTGCAAATAAATACTTGAGGGCAGAGTGGTCGGTGTGTATTATAACCTTCGTTCCAAGTATGTAAGAACGAAACTTGTCGATGGAGAACACCACAGCTAACAGCTCCTTTTCTGTGGTGGTATAATTCACTTGGGCATCATTCAATGTTTTGCTGGCATAATATATGACATGAAACAGCCTGTCCTTGCGCTGCCCAAGTGCTGCCCCGATAGCATAGTCACTAGCATCACACATAATCTCAAACGGCTGCGTCCAATCTGGTGGCTGTACTATGGGGGCTGTCACTAGCTTTTCCTTCAGAACCTTGAATGCTTCAGTACATTCTTCATTAAAGTCAAAGGGTCGGTTCTGCTCTAAGAGATGACATAGGGGTTTCGTGATTTTTGAGAAATTGGCAATGAATCTCCTATAAAATCCAGCATGCCCTAGAAAACTTCTAATGCCCTTGACTTTTGTTGGCGGCGGCAGCTTCTCTATGACTTCAATCTTTGCCCTGTCGACTTCTATACCACGGCAGCTAATCTTATGGCCTAGAACTATCCCTTCATCTACCATAAAATGGCATTTTTCCCAATTAAGTACAAGATTAGCTTTTTCACATCTTTCAAGTACCTTTTTAAGGTTGCCGAGGCAGCTCTCAAAATCATCTCCAAAGATGGAAAAATCATCCATGAAGATCTCAAGGAAGTCTTCTACCATGTCGGAGAATATAGCCATCATGCACCTTTGGAAGGTGGCAGGTGCGTTACATAGGCCGAACGGCATCCTCCTAAATGCGTATGTTCCGTAGGGGCATGTGAAAGTCGTTTTCTCTTGGTCCTCCGGTGCAATAGCAATTTGATTATATCATGAATAACCATCAAGAAAACAATAGTAAGGTTTACCCGCTAATCTATCAAGCATTTGATCAATAAAGGGTAAAGGAAAGTGGTCCTTTCGGGTAGCTTTGTTAAGCTTCCGATAGTCCATACAAACCCTCCAACCGGTCACAGTCCTGGTTGGGATTAACTCGTTATTTTCGTTGGTTATCACGGTCATGCCTCCTTTCTTGGGAACACATTGCACCGGGCTTACCCATTTGCTGTCGGAGATGGCGTAAATAATACCAGCATCTAACCATTTAATTATTTCTTTACGCACTACCTCCTTCATCGCAAGGTTTAAACGCCTTTGGGCATCAATAGTCGGCTTATGATCTTCCTCTAGGAGGATTTTGTGCATACAGATTGCCGGACTAATGCCCTGAATGTCTGCTATCGTCCATCCTATCGCCCTTTTATGCTGTCTCAACATGTCGATCAGCTGTCGTTCCTGTTCCTGCGGCAGCTTAGCAGAGATGATTACAGGCAGTGTGTCATCACAACCAAGATACGCATATTTAAGCTGCCCTGGCAGGGGCTTAAGTTCTAAGACAGGTGGTTCAATAGTAGAGGGCTTTTGAATTAAATGGTTATCCGAAGTGTAATTCAAGGGTTCGAATAACTTACCTGGACGATGATCTATCCAGTTTACCTCCTCATGACCTTCAGTATCAGGTGTATCGGATTCAGAGGGGTCACTGTCGTCGGAGCTGTCGTCGTTGCTGTCGTCGTCACTGTCGTGACAGGTCTTTAAGTGGCTGTCGCAGCAGTGACCAAATTTGATATCACGGCAGCCCGACCTGATGCAGGGGTAATCAAAGGTCACCTCGATGATGGCTTTGCATTCCTCGTCCACATCGGCATGTTTCATTGCTTGGAGAACATTTAACTTAATCTCTTGATCGTTCACGCGCATGGTGAGTTCTCCTTTCTCCACATCAATCAATGATCTTCCCGTGGCTAAGAAGGGTCGCCCTAGGATGACTGGTGCGTTCTCATCTGCCTCACAATCTAAAATAAGAAAGTCAGCAGGAAAAATAAGTTTATCCACTCTTACCAAAATATCTTCAATTTTTCCCTCGGGGTGAACGTAAGAGCGGTCGGCTAGCTGTAGGGTAACTGTCGTGGGCCGCGCCTTGCCAATACCTAGTTTCTGAAAAACAGATTTGGGCATTAGATTAACACTAGCACCAAGATCACAAAGAGCTTTACCCACAAATTTATCGCCGATTACGCAAGGTATGAGGAAGCTCCCCGGATCCTTCTTTTTCTGGGGTGGCTGCCGATGAAGAATACTCATGCAACCTTCTTGCATCCTTACCGTTTCAAATTCCCCAAGTTTAGATTTTTTAGACATGACATCCTTGAGAAATTTAGCATAACCGGGCATCTCCCTAACAGCATCTAACAACGGAATGTTAATATGAACCTGTTTAAAAATATCATAAATTTTTTTGAGTTGAGATTCATGCTTAGCTTGCTGTATCCGTTGAGGGAAGGGTGGTGGGGGACGATAATCAGCAATGCGTCCTTCCCACTGCATGCGAATCTGAGGACGATAATCATCCTTTTTCTCCTCTGTCGCTTCTGCTGTCGTGACAGGCTCATCGGCAGCAGTCTGTTTGTCACCTGTCGGGGCAGCTTCCTCGGCAGGTTTATTCAAGGCAGGTTCCTTTTCTGTTTCAGCTTCTTTTTCTGGCCTTGGTAACTTTTTCCCACTCCTGGTAGTAATCGCCTTACATTGCTCATGTGGGGGCGGTCTAGCATTTTCAGTATTGCTAGGGAAACCTCCATTCTGCCTCGATTTAATATGCTGCGACACCTGACCCATTTGTGTCTCTAGAGATTTCAAGGTGGCCTCATGGTTTGTCATTCTCATCTTAGTTTCATCCATAAAATTTTCTGTCTTCTTGACAAACTGATTAATATTATCCATATACGTGCCAGTCTGAGACATAAAGGTGGCCAGAGTCTGCTCCAATACACTACTCGTGGCAGGTGGTGGCTGCTATTGTTGCTGAGGCGGCAGGTTCTGCGGCTGCAGTTGCTGTCGCGTCAACAATCTAGGACCCCCTGATTCTGATTATATGCTTGCGGATTCAGGGCATTGTTAGGATTACTCCAGGAAAATTTGGGATCCTTCCTCCAATTAGGGTTGTAGTTGTTGGAATTGTAGTTTGGCTTGTAATTTCCAACATATTTTCCCTCTTCTATATTTATAGGGCACTCTTCACTACTATGATTTCCTTCACAAGTAGCACAGATTTCCTCCACAGCAAATCCTCGTAAGTCCTCTTCACTCAATAAGTGTTTCATTGCTTTAGTAAGGAATGCTACCTGAGATTTCATAGTGTTGTCGGCCTCATAGTCTTTGACAGCAAGTACCCGTTTACTCCCTCTTCTAGCTGTCGGAAACTGCTCCTCATTCTTGGCTAGATTTTTTAGAACTTGCAATGCCTCATCTGGATCTTTATCCAATAATAGTCCATTTGCTGCAGAATCAATGCGAATGCGAGTTTGTAAGTTAGCAGCATTATAGAATTTAGTTACCTGATTCCAGACAGGGAATCCATGCATTGGGCAGTTCCGTAGAAGAGTAGTAAATCTGTCCCAGGCCTCGTGCATCGGCTCGTCATCTTCCTATTGAAAAGTAACAATTTCGTTACGTAATCGCTCAGATAAATGTGAAGGATTAAAACGAGATAAAAATTCACGAGTTAGATCTGCCCAAGTCATAATGGAACCCGGTGTAAGTTTATTCCACCAAGTTTTAGCTCTATCTCTCAATGAATGGGGAAATAACCGAAGCCTCAGTATCTCCGGACTAACTCCTGGCAGTCTAAACGAACCACAGATCTCCTGGAACGTTTTGAGATGCTCCCTAGCATCTTCTGTCGCAGAACCACCAAACTGTCCGGCGTTGTTGATCATACTAAACATGACAGGTTTAAGCTCAAAGTTGTCAACATCAATATCCGGCAGCGTGGTCTCCAGCTCTACATGATCGTTCAACATGTAGTCACGACATGACCATCGTCCACCTGCCCCAGGCGGGTCGCCGACAGGCGGTATGTCTCCTCCAGCAGGCTGGTTACGGGCCATCTGCTCTAGCTGTTCTTCAAGGTAATCGTTCCTGTCTAAAAGGTGGCGAATCTGTTTCTTGAGATTGAATGATCGTTCGATTTCCGGGTCTAACTTATACTCAGGATCTTCGCCTCTTTTCGATCTGCGCATAAACAAAAGAACCTTGTGAAAAGCAAGAGTTGAAAACAAAAAAAAATAAAAACTAAAGAAAAACTAAAAACGAAAACAAAAATAAAAATAAAAGCAAAAAGTGCAATAAAAGAAAGGTGTAGTTATGTTGCCAATCCCCGGCAACGGCGCCAAAAACTTGTTGCGTGTAAAATAGACTATCGCAATTGTAGTGCAAGTGTACACGACGCAAGTAGTAAAGTGATACGAAGTATCGGATATCGTCTCCACAGGGATTGAGCTAATGACTTCACCTTAATTCACTGCACGAAGTAAAAGAGATAGTTTAGAATTGTCACGAGAATAATATGATAAAAACGCAAAATAAAAGATTGAGTTATCAAGATAGAGAGAATAGGCCGGTATTGAATTTCTCGGTAGTGCAGGTATTGAATTTCTTAGGATCTCCAGTTCTGTTGTCGCTCCCGTCGCCAACAGCACCTGTCGCGGCGTCTGTCCGTTAGTTGTCGCGGCAGCAGACACTAACTCCGTACTTCAAGCTTGGCAAGAATCCCAGATCTGCCTTGCCCTATCCCTAGGCACAAGTCTGTCGATGAACACGTCTTTGATGATACCTCCCGGCGTGAATCGAAGGATGAACACCGATGTGTATGAATTCTTCCTTAGCCACTTAACCTCGCCTTATCCCTAAGCACGGGATGGTTCAACTATAAACTAGAGAACGCGCTTTTATCTCTTTCGTATACTTAACTCTCCCGATGCTAAGTAAATAAATAACCTCACAATGCTCTCCCGATGCTCTTGCAAGATATTAAAACCAAGATAAAAGAACTTGAAGTTTATTTTATTGAACTTGAAAAATCCTAAAACAAAGCAACCCTTGCAACTACTTTACAAAACAACCCGTGGCCCTAGGGGGAATTTAGAACATGTCGGTGACGGGTGGACAGCAGGGTTTTGGTTTTGGTTATGGGGTAATCGGTTCTGCCCTAGGTTTAAATCTATGCCCTTATATAAGCTTTGGGCTCAAGTTATCTAAGGTAACAAGGATTACAACTTTAATTAAAAGTAAGATTCTAATAAAGACTAAATCTCTAAAGTCTCCTACTTTCCAACCGCATCCCTATTTTGTGGGAATTCCTTTCCTTGAGCTTTGGCTTGACATATCTTTTGATCCGGGACTTGGAAAATTATTTGGCTTCCACACGACAGACGAGCAGATTTTTCTCTATCTATCGAGGTCCACTTGACTTTTCCTCTTCATAAGTCTGCTGTCACCTTGCTGTCGCGACAGGTCCATGACAGGTTCGTCTTCTTCGGCTGCTTGTCCAGTTCAGCTTTCCTGCTTATCTGCCCTGCGCCTGCCTTCAACATCTACTATGGCATATACCTGCAAAAATAGCCATCTTTCAGTAGAATCCGTGCTTTTAATCCTTTTGTGATGTTTTACTAAAAACTAACCTAAATGCAATGCAATGATGCTTGAATGCAGCAGAAATATGGGTTAAAAAGGGTGTAAATAATAGAACTTTTACACACTCAACACGGGACACATAACACAAGATCCACACACAGGCTTTCAACCACCGTTGTGATCTTACCTTACTCATTAGGGTACTTGGATGGAGTTTACGATACAATCACAACCCCTCAACATCAAAGGCGACTTTACTTACGGTGCACCCAATCCTATAGCCAACTAACTATATCCAATTCAAGTACTTTTAAACCAATTCATCACTTGCCAATATACATCAAATACCATCATCAATTCATTGTTTTAAAGCATTAATCAAAGCCATTAAACATCATGCATCTCCATGCATCATTACCAATTTAATAACATGCCAAAACAAGGATCTCTTACCTTGAGCATCCTTCAACACATGGCTTTCAAAACCAGCATTAACCATGCTAAAACATGCTTTCAAAACAGAATTTAAACATGCAATTTATAACCAATGCATCAAGCCACTTCATAGCACATCCGAGGGAGTTTTTCCGAAAACATACTCTTGAGCTTAGCTAAGTTGTTTAGACTTAAACTAAACTCCCAAAACCTTCGAATAATTGTTTCAAAGCTGATGTGATCTTGACCAGCACCAATTTTCTTCATGACGTGCTCACATCTTTGACAAACTATCAAGCTCAATCGAAGGGAGTTTTACCTTACTTCATCCTCTATTTGCTCATTTATGCATTATGTCTTATCATATGATATAATTTATTTGCATGAATTTGCATGAGCAATTCATAGTGGCATAACATCCATTTGCATTAATAAACATGCTGCCCATTAAAGGCATGCATTTCATTTAAAGCATTTAGTTCATTAATACATGTAGTTCATTCAATAAAGCTAGTTCCTTTAATTTTTTTTGCATGACATATTTAATTATCTTTTCAATTTAGCATGAACATTTGCTTGTTTTGTGTCTAGGTGCATGAAGGGAGACGAACAGTCACAATAAATGCAAGAATTTCAGTCAGAATGTTTTCAACTTCTGGATGCGATAAAGACATGTTAGGGTCTTGAGATCACTTGGAAATTATTCATCTATCTCTTATCTTTCCAACGCATTTTGAATCACCTCAATCCGATATCGGGAGCTTGAGATATGATCGATTTACTGAAGACAATGCAGGCTGGAATTTTCATTACGGGAATTTTGTACAAGGATGATTTGGATGAGTTTGAGCCAAGAAAGAGTCCTTTCATCTTCATCCATGAGACATGCAATTGAAGGCTATCTTAATGCTCATATTCAAACCAATTCAAGGCTGAATTCTTAACATCTTTTCAAGGCTGTTCATATTCCACCAAGAACAATGCATTCAAATCTTATTAATTCACCTTTTTAAGGCTGAATTCATCACCTTTGGATGTTGTTCACGTTCTAGCAAGGTGACATGCATTGAAGGCTGAATTATTTCACTTAATACTACAATTTAGTGATATAAATCAGTATAGAATGGGAAGAGACACTCCAAAGTGGACAGCAAGATCATTACAACCATTCAAGGCCTCCATTCAAGTCATTTTATCTCCTAATCAAGCAAAGCAAGGTAGCCCAAGAGTCACTCCTCCTTTTGGACGAAATTGAGGCCACATTCATCTTAAAAATATCTAGATTCATCACCATTTGATCTAGAATATTCAGCCAAAGCTTGGAGATAAGAAAGACAAAGCATTCAAGAGCATTACAATGCATTCAAGTGCATGACAAAGCATTCAAGTGCATTTGTTTTCATCTTTTGTAAACCTTTTCATATGCTCCCCAAAATACTATAAATAGGTAGCTTAGGTTCATTGTAAAGATAGACTTGGATTTTATAAAAACTCCTTTGAAAGGTTGCTTTCATTTTAGTTCTTGCGAGAACTCTATCGGCTTCAAGTTGTGCTTGTAGTCTTCATCCATTCCACTTGTTTATAACGTTGGTTCCTAGTTCCTTTATAGCTAGTGGGTCTCGTTCCATACTCCTACCACTTCGATTCCATACTTTTATATTGTTGGTTCCTAGCTTTCTATAGCTAACGGGTCACAATCCGTCATCCTTACATATCTATATAGTCCACGCCACCTTCACCACCTTCACCATCTTCACCATCAATTTTCCTTTCTTTCATTTTACCCCAAATCCATCACTCTTCCATAACCATCAAACAACATCTACAATCCCTTATTCCACCCTTCATTTATCATTATTATCATATTTATCCTCCTTACATCTTTATTTTGCAATTTTAGAGTTCAAGCTTTCGGGAATTAAGTTCTTACTAGAATCACGATCGGGCAACTTCGTATATGACTCGGAATCCATAACCGAGATCATATCATTTGGTATCAGAGCGAGCCGATTCAGTAAGAGTATCATTTTCTCTCAACCGGGTTAGTGAAAAAAATAAAAAAAAATTCCAAAAAAAATTGAAAAAAAAAAGAGAAGAAAAATCAGTAAAGGAAAAAGTGTTAAAGAGGGAGGGAATATCTTATTTCTCTTTTCATCTTTACAAAAAAAAAAGAAGGGAAAAAGTCATCATTTCAATATTGTGACGTTTCATTTATTTCTTTACCTTTTTACACTATTTCTTCTTTGTAGCCACCCTTTTCTCTACCATATCTTCCTATCCAAACCAAGTTCTTTTCAGCCGAATTCTATAAGCCATTTGCAAGCCTTGAGATAGTTCTTAAAAGGACTTGATTGAGAGCAAGAGTGGAAAAAGGCACGAGAGTACACTAAGGGTAAAAGCCATCCCGAGAGAAACACGAGTGGGAGTGACTTTTCCTTGGAGTGTTGGTGAGGTTTTTTTTGAGGTTTTATTCTTTTATTACTAATCATGTCTCGCCGCCACTCGAGAGACAATTTTTCCATTGCAGGTGACGGTCAAAACAATGATGGCGCACCAAACTTGCAAACGAAAGCAATGATTCGTGAGTTTTCAAGGCAATTTAGGGAAGAATTGAGAACCCTTTCAAGAAAAAGGAATGCTCCAAAGCACTATGTGGGTTCAATATCTAACTCGAGTCAAAGTCTAAGAAGGAATGACATAGTATCTCAATCAAGAGAGTACATGTCAAAAGAGAAGACTACTTCAATTAAAAGCAACTTACATCCAGATTTTAGATGCTATCGTTGCTTGGGAAAAGGACACCCACCAAGCCAATGTCCTAATCGGAGTGCCACACGATCTTATGGGAGTGAAACATCAAAATGGGGTCTAAGTTCATACAAGAAGAATTCCCCATTACCATTCCACGAAAGAGGAGGACCACCCAACGGAAGTAAGCCCATTACCGAAACCAGCAAGGGTAAGACTACCGTCAATCCAAATCCTTCCCGTGATATACAATGTTTTAATTGTTTGGGGCATGCTCACATTGCAAGCCAATGTCCGAACCGCAACAACATGCTTCTTCGAGATGATAGAGCAGTTGAATTAGAACAAGAGGAGGTTGAGAATGAAGATGCTGCCATTGAAGAAGACGAATCCGAGCATGCCATGGAAGGAGATGTTCTTGTTGTTAAAAGGAGCCTAAGCGTGCAAACCATTGAAGAAGAACATTTTGAGGTGACAAAAACACTTGGAGATGCAACCGTTGGAGTTGAAAAAGAGATTTTATGTGAGAAAATCATTGAAGTGATTGAACTTGAGGGCATTGAAAAGATTGAGAGAAATGATGAAAATGAGTGCGAGAGTGAAAGAAGCTTTCAAACAAAACAAGAGAGTGAAGAGAGCATTCAAGAAGAATATGATATTGAAGAGAGAATTCAAAACAAACATGAGCATGAGAGAAAAGAATGTGAGGAGAAGGAAGTTTTGATTTCTGCTAATCAATTATTTTCTTCTATTCGTTCTTTGAATTTGCAGGTTATTCCGAGAGACATACAAGACGATTCAAGCATCATATCTTTTGAAATTCTAAAAAATGTGTCACTTGAAATTTCAAGGAACGTATTCATTGACATTCCAAGAACACTCCATCCATTCGATGAACCTCGTGAAAGGGAAGTTTCAATGAATCTGATTCTTGAGAATGTCAAGGGTCAAATTCCATTCATGAACTTTTGCGAATCCTCTATGTTCATTCATTTTATTAATGGTGTTTCATGTTCTAACTTAGATTTATTTAGCAGAACATTGATTCATGGAATTGTTCTTGCTTGTGATCATCGATTCAAGGAAAGGAAACGAGCATTATCCAACTATTAAAGATTCCTAATGTGGAAGGGTACAAGGACTAAAGTTGGTGATATCTACCTACTTGAAAGAGTTCAAAAGGCACCACTCTTCACCAGCCAACATGACGAGTTAAGGAGTGAAAGTGGAGTTATCTTTCTTAAGCATGGTGTTGATCCAAAGGAGAAACACAAAAGGACAAGTCCTTTCATCTATGGTCATGACGTTTCAAGCAAAGGAGGAGTCCAAAAGATGAGTCCTTTAACTGAAAGACATGATGAACCAATGGAGTTTTCCAAGAAGAACATCAAGCGTCAACCATCATCCATGAACATTGTTGGGTTTGTTTTCTTTATCTCTTTAAATTTGATTTTCTTTTCTACTAAACCAATTGTGATTGTAGAAAATGAAAGGAGACATCAGTTTGAGAAGGAACTCCACCGGAAGATGAGAGGAGACAAAGAAGATGTTCAATTGCTTGACGTCTTGAACAGTTCCCAAGTGATTTTTCAATTCAAAGACATGAAGCGAGGACTATCCACCTACTCGAAGGACATCATTCGGAAGGGAACAAGAGGAGATGGCGCTCCACAAGACGTTATATTTGTGAAAGGTTTCAGACGTTGTGAGCACAACATCCTTAAATGTTGCAAGAGAATCAACTTCAAATCAAGGGAGCAACATGGAAGCAAAGTTCACAAACGAGAAGATCTTGACCCTAGAGAATGGATATGGTGCAAGACGCAAGTGAAGAAGTTCCCTTCCCAAAGGAAATCAAAATTGTTCCCGCTCGTAGCAAGCAACGATTTGGGGACAAATCGCTTTAAAGAGGGAGGGGATGATGTGATCTTGACCAGCACCAATTTTCTTCATGACGTGCTCACATCTTTGACAAACTATCAAGCTCAATCGAAGGGAGTTTTACCTTACTTCATCCTCTATTTGCTCATTTATGCATTATGTCTTATCATATGATATAATTTATTTGCATGAATTTGCATGAGCAATTCATAGTGGCATAACATCCATTTGCATTAATAAACATGCTGCCCATTAAAGGCATGCATTTCATTTAAAGCATTTAGTTCATTAATACATGTAGTTCATTCAATAAAGCTAGTTCCTTTAATTTTTTTTGCATGACATATTTAATTATCTTTTCAATTTAGCATGAACATTTGCTTGTTTTGTGTCTAGGTGCATGAAGGGAGACGAACAATCACAATAAATGCAAGAATATCAGTCAGAATGTTTTCAACTTCTGGATGCGATAAAGACATGTTAGGGTCTTGAGATCACTTGGAAATTATTCATCTATCTCTTAGCTTTCCAACGCATTTTGAATCATCTCAATCCGATATCGGGAGCTTGAGATATGATCGATTTACTGAAGACAATGCAGGCTGGAATTTTCATTACGGGAATTTTGTACAAGGATGATTTGGATGAGTTTGAGCCAAGGAAGAGTCCTTTCATCTTCATCCATGAGACATGCAATTGAAGGCTATCTTAATGCTCATATTCAAACCAATTCAAGGCTGAATTCTTAACATCTTTTCAAGGCTGTTCATATTCCACCAAGAACAATGCATTCAAATCTTATTAATTCACCTTTTTAAGGCTGAATTCATCACCTTTGGATGTTGTTCACGTTCTAGCAAGGTGACATGCATTGAAGGCTGAATTATTTCACTTAATACTACAATTTAGTGATATAAATCAGTATAGAATGGGAAGAGACACTCCAAAGTGGACAGCAAGATCATTACAACCATTCAAGGCCTTCATTCAAGTCATTTTATCTCCTAATCAAGCAAAGCAAGGTAGCCCAAGAGTCACTCCTCCTTTTGGACGAAATTGAGGCCACATTCATCTTAAAAATATCTAGATTCATCACCATTTGATCTAGAATATTCAGCCAAAGCTTGGAGATAAGAAAGACAAAGCATTCAAGAGCATTACAATGCATTCAAGTGCATGACAAAGCATTCAAGTGCATTTGTTTTCATCTTTTGTAAACCTTTTCATATCCTCCCCAAAATACTATAAATAGGTAGCTTAGGTTCATTGTAAAGATAGACTTGGATTTTATAAAAACTCCTTTGAAAGGTTGCTTTCATTTTAGTTCTTGCGAGAACTCTATCGGCTTCAAGTTGTGCTTGTAGTCTTCATCCATTCCACTTGTTTATAACGTTGGTTCCTAGTTCCTTTATAGCTAGTGGGTCTCGTTCCATACTCCTACCACTTCGATTCCATACTTTTATATTGTTGGTTCCTAGCTTTCTATAGCTAACGGGTCACAATCCGTCATCCTTACATATCTATATAGTCCACGCCACCTTCACCACCTTCACCATCTTCACCATCAATTTTCCTTTCTTTCATTTTACCCCAAATCCATCACTCTTCCATAACCATCAAACAACATCTACAATCCCTTATTCCACCCTTCATTTATCATTATTATCATATTTATCCTCCTTACATCTTTATTTTGCAATTTCAGAGTTCAAGCTTTCGGGAATTAAGTTCTTACTAGAATCACGATCGGGCAACTTCGTATATGACTCGGAATCCATAACCGAGATCATATCAAAAGCTGAAAACCCAACTCCACTCACCAATTTCGTTTCGCTAGCTTGCTGAAACGCCAATTAAGCCTCCGGATCAACTCCAAAAGTGTCCGAAGATGTCTCCCATGTTTTAAACACATCAAAGCAGAGGATTAATGCATCATCATGCATTGAAATCTTCATCCAACACACCTAAACTCGTTGCTCTACCTAAAATCAACATTTCGGCTACCAAACACAACCGAAAACTCCTCCAAACTCTTCCAAAACTTAACCAGCCAAGATCCATCACTTCTAACCATTTCTAAACATCAAGTAACATCCAAAATAAACCTAAACTCGTCCTTATACCTCCAACTATAACAGAACACCAAAAACACCTCAAAAACCACCATTTTCATAAGCAAAAACTTAGGAAATACAACCTATTCGGGATTGCATTGATAAAACCTCTTTTCAACATCATTAGACATCCAAAATACATTAAAGAATCATCTCAAAATAGAGCCCAAACAATCACAACGAAATTCTTCAAGATTTCTTCCAAATCTTGAGTTTTAAGCCAAAATCAAGTTTCTAACATTAAAACCATTTATAAAACTTAAATTAAGGATTGACAACTTGGGAATTTCAGTAAGGAACTGAGTATTTAGAGGAGAAGAACAATCTTACCTCTAAATGGTGATTTTTCCTTGATTTGGGCCAATTTCCTTGAAATTCAATGAGGAAATCAAAAGGATTTGTTGCTAGATTGATTGTGCAACAATGAGTGATGGAAATCTCATCAAATGAGGTGAAGATCAAAGTGATTTGTGCTGGAGAAAATGTGTTTGGATGATGGGATTTTGAGAGAAAAAGAACTGAGAGAAAAATTTGGGAAAAGGTAGTTATGAGAATCTAAAAGTAGTTTCCATCTTATTTCATTTAATTAAAACATTAATTAAATCACCCAAATTAAGGAAAAATCTGGAGAAAAACATTTTGGGTAAATTAGCTCCTTAAAGATTCAACGTTTCAATCCTTACAAAACAGTCACCACTAAACTTTTCAAAAATTGCATTTTAGTCACTACACCGAAATGTAGCATTTCCAAACCTTATTTTGTAAAATTTATTTCATCACTCTCTTATATATATTAAAAGAGGATTTTTAGATATTTTTCTATATTTTTAAAGCATCCCGATGTAGGCTTTCCCTAAAACCTCCTTTTATATTCGAACTGTTTCTTAGACCGGTCCGACCAAACCCTAAACTTCAAAGCCCAAAATTGGGGTGTTACATAGCTCTTCTCATTAAGAACTCTATCTTCTTAGGGCGAACTCTTCTCATTGGGAATTCTATCCTCGCTGGGCAAACTCTTCTCATTAGGAATTTTATCTTCCATGGGCGAACTCTTCACATTATGAGTTCTTTCTTCGCTTGGAATGAACTCTTCACATTAGGAGTCATTTCTTCGCTGGGCGAACTTATCACATTAGGAGCTCTGGGGTGAACTTTTCTCATTGGGAGTTCTTCAGTCTTCTTGAAATATTGACCCACATCTCTCTCTGTAAAGGTGTTGAACAAACATGTGCTTCAGTCTAACTCTACATTCTTCTGACATGTTGGAAAAGGTCTGCAAAAGCTAAACTTTCGATTCTTCTGAAACACGGCGAAGCCTGGAATCATTACACTCTTCATTACTTTGAAATGCTTATCCACCTCTCTATAAAGGTGTTGAACAATTGAGCTCTTATCATTTGGAACTCTGGATTCTTTGCTTGGCGAACTCTTCTTTTTAGGAGCTCACCATTCTTGCGAAAAGAAATATTATCAATTAATAAGGATTATTCTTGGTGTAATATGAGATATCTTCAATTTTCCTCTTGAAGCACTGAAATCTTTAAAGTCACTACTTTTGTACTTAAGGTATCTTGATCTTTCAATATGAAACTCGTATAAGGTCTCTTGCTTCTCTTCCTTTTTTCTCGATCCCTTCTATGCTCGAAAATTATATGACATGTGCAGACAATCGAAATCTTTTCAGAAATCCACCTCTTCAAACAGATTGAAATCTTTGTTGAGATCTGCCTCTTCAAAATGATTGAAATCTTTGCTGAGATCTTCCTCTTCAAACGAATTGGTATCTTTGTTGAGATCCACCTCTTCCAACGAATTGGTATCTTTGTTGTGATCCGCGTCTTCAAACGAATTGGTTTCTTTTCTTCACAAAATGTAATTGAAATCTTTGTTGGATCTACTTCCTCAATCTCGAAGTTGTAAATTGGAATCTAACTTGTTCTTTGCTGATTCTTTAAATTCCTTCCAAAACATGCAAAATGCTTGGAATGCATGAGTTAGCATGCCCTATCTTATGGATGCCTAGCTATGAATGATGCATGAATGTTGTCAATTGAGGACCACTTGGACGAGCTTTCATTTTTTAGGTAAGCTCAAAATTTTCTCGCATAACTATTCGGTTGGCATGACAATCTAAAGATGGAGCAAAAGATGGCATGGGAGCAGTACCCATGCATCAGCTGGCATGGGAGCGCCAGGCTCCGCCTTTGACACCTTTGGTGTTGGCACCTTTTCTTTTCCCTTGCCTTTGTCTTTTTTCTCGGCAGTAGTGAGGTTTTTCCATATGATAGCTGTGAATTTTGTTCCCTTGATCGTTTAGGCTTTAATTTATCAAGCTTGGGCACACCATGTTGAGTGCAAAAGTTACAAATTAATCTTGCACCCAGTAATGATGGAAATCAATAGTCCCAACCTTTCTTCCGATACTATTTCATTGTGAGTTGTTGGCATCAGATTCACCTTTAAGAAGTGATTCCATCCTCTCGACTGGGGCTTCAATGCCAACTATTTCACCGTCTGGTGTCCCTTTGACGATACGATCCATGTCGTGCCAGGTTCACACAAATTTGTCAACAATTTATTTCTCTTGGCGGCACTCATCGAATCGGCAAACTCAAAGTGATCATTCCCTGCACCTTCCAACTCAAACAATGTGTTAATATACCCTTCATCAAAATGCACACACGTACCTCGAATCATCAAGAAGGGCGAATCTTTAGTCACAAGATGAGCGTAGAATTCTTGAACAAGGGTGGCGTAATCTCTCCTTTCTACTGACAGAACTTGTTCCACTTTTTTTGGTCGACTAAAGCCATGAACTCGGGAGAAAATTCAATGGATGCCTCAGTCTCGAATTTGAAGTGCTTCTTAAAGCAAAAAGATCTCGAAGCAAAGTTTGCTTCAAATTTTTTTCGGATCTCCTCGTTGAGAAACCTCTTGAAAGTAATCGATGAGGAAGCCATTGGAGCGAAAAGAAAACTTTGAACGGTTTGGGAAAAGGAAAAAGAAGAAAGGAAAATATGATTCTTGGTTTCTTGCTTGAAAAATAAAGAGAAATAGTGAGAGAGATTTGGTTCTTGAAACGGCTAGGGTAGGTAGAAAGTAAATAATTTGTGTGTTTTAATGGGTGTAATAAAGGTAGCAGAATTAATTGAGGATAATGATGGAACATAAAAAGATTTGATTTGATAAGGGGTTAAGTGATAAGTGTGATATGATGAGGTGTAAGTGATAGGATAGGTTTAAGGAGCGAAGTGATAAGGTGATTAAGTTGAATTTAAATTTCAACTTAATTTTTGAGCGGCTAGGGTTAAAATTCAAAGAAAAATAATATCTCTCTTTAATGGACCGAATTTAATCAAGCTAGGATAAATCTCTTCTTCCAATGTTCGAATCCATTGCATGCCAAGCCTTAGTGTTGGCATTCTACTTGGCATACAACATTCACTCAATGTGTCATCGTCTTGTAAAGTGCTTAAAAGTCCTATATTTTATGCCTATTTTAGCTCATATTGTCACTGTTCTTAAGCCCATTTTAGTTCATACTTAGGTTTCCATGCATGTTTTACAGTATCTTTCCTTCATTCAGCTTATTACAATATTTATGATTATTTGTGGAGAAAAGACATTGTTTTTGTTGCATTTGCATTAATCGTTAAGGGAGACTTCCGCTGGCACCCGTCGTGGCAGCAGAGTAAAAGAATGATTGGAGAGGAGGAGAGAGCAGAATGATCACATCCAGTCACACAGGATGAACCATTGTTACAGAAAAGAATTGTACTGACGCAGTTCAAAGAATGAGCTGCCGAGACAGACTACCGCCATCACTGCCGTTGTAACGCCCCGAGTTTAGGGCCGGGAGATAATCGAATTAGTCAAGCCGAGTTGGGTTAAATTTAAATTGGAGAAAAACTATTTTTAACACACCTAAAAGTGTTTTAAAAGAGAAAAGGGCAAAACATAGATTTTGTAATTCTAAAAAGGGTTTTTGAAAGCCATCATCTTCTCCAAATTGCTTTTCACGTTCAAAAACCTCTCTTAAACTCCATTTTACTATTCCATTTCCCCAAGCTCTCAATCCAAGTGATTTCTTCAAGGTAATTGATTTCCTAACTTGGTTTCATCTTTCTTGAGTAATAAATGTTGAGATTTTTGCAAAACCTATGGCTTAAACATGTTTTGATTTTTAAAGTTTAGTTTGAAACGAAAGGAAGTTTATGGGTTTTCATTTGGGTTGACTATGGCTGAGTTTGAGTGTGTTTTTAACTTTTTTTATTGCTAAAATAACATGAAAATGATGGGTTGTTATAAGAAACCCGAAATGGGTATTGTGGGTGATTTTGAGAGTTGAAAATCTTGAGTTTTTGGATGAGTTTTGGGTCTAAATGACGACTGAAGGTTTGATAGCCTTGGGTTGATGTTTAGGGATGTTAAAAGATAGATTTTTGATGGTAAATTCGTTGGGTGTGGCTGCAAGTAGTTTGGGATTGAATTGATATGTTTCAGGTGAAATTTGGGGCTAGAATCGATGTGTGTTGTTGCAAGATTGTTGAGTTCCTGGCTTTTGCCGTGTTTGAGAGTGTATTAGTGTTCTAATGTTCAGTTTTGGGTTGCTTAAAACAAAGGAATCAGATTCGGGCTTCATGGACGGAAATCCAGGTAGTTCGGAGGCTTGATTCAGCATCTTGGACATCATTTGTGTGTTGGCTGGTGAGTGGATTGATTTTAAAAGCCTTAACGTGGTTAAGAGAATGTTTTGGGAGTTTGGATTGAGCTTGAAAAGGCAATCCAAGCTCAAGAGTAAGTTTTAATGGTTTTAAGCAATTAAATCGTGTTTTATGTTTCCTCAATGCATGATGAACATGTTACATTGTTATGTGTTGAATTACATTGTCGCACATGTTGAGATGTGGGACTTGTGTTTATATTTGCATTGTGAGTACATGCTTTGCATGGAATTTTGGACATGGTAAGTGGTTCAAGCATCGGTAATGCTTGTGGTTGTGAATGAGTATATTGGCACGTGTTGACTTGTTACCGGATATAATTGATCGATCTATAGGATTAGAGTGCACTAAGGTAAAAGTCACGTGTGGCCTTAGTGATGTTAGATTCCACTAATGAGGAGTACGGTGATATGAGATTCCACCAGAAGTTATGTTTTTACTAGACGAGTGAGTACGGTGATGTGAGATTCCACCAGAAGTGTCTAGTGGGTTTGAGAAACTATCCACATATCCGAGTAAAACGATGAATGTCAATATACCCATGATTCTTTAATTCTCATGTAAAGCATGTTGTTGATTTCTTCTTTTATGCTTATGTATTGTGGTAAGCCTATGGCTTGTGGCTGCATTCGGTAAATGCACGTGATGGTAAATGCATGTTGTTATGTGTTCAAGCATGTGGAAATGATTTGGAAATGATTTTGGTTTTCAAGCAAACAAATGTTTTAAAACTGCATTGTTGTAGCTACCGTTTTGAGCACCACTCACTAAGCTTAAAGGCTTACGTTCTCTTTCCCAACAATGCAGGCCCTTAGACCTTCGGAGCAGCACGGGGAACAAGGGAGAATCCAAGGAAGTTTGGTTTGCTTAAGTATGAGTTTAGACTAAAATAATTTGTATTAAGCAATGAGATAGGACCTTTATGTTTTGAGGTGTTGTTGGCATGTCTCTTACTTTAGACAAGTTTGCTTAGTTGTTTTGGGCTTGTATTGCCTTATGCCTTGATGGTTTATGCTTTTGTTTAGCTTTTGGCTTTGTTGAAGAATGCTATGTATGCTAGTTTTCTCTAAGAATCTTGTCTTGTTGGATGTTGCATCGTTAAGTCTTTAAATTGCTTTATATGTTTATCGATGGATTCCTTGAGTCATATGTGTGCTTGTATGTTGCTTAGATGTTTGTTAAATGCCTCATGTGTTGAGTTCTTTGTATTTTTGACAACTAAAGTCAGTTTTGCAGGGCAGGGCGTATCGATACGCTCAAGAGTGGTATCGATACAATCCCTTGTTTTGGGCAAGGCGTACCGGTACGCGGGGGCATATCGATACCCAAAATGCTCTCTGGAAATCTGAGAAATTGACGAGATTTTGGCGTATCGGTATGAGTTCCGAGAGTATCGGTACGATATTCGAAGTTGACCAAGGGAAACTGACCGTTAAGTGCGTACCGATACCAGCCTTATGGGTATCGATACGATTTCCCTAGGTTTGACTTTGGGGTGTTGACCAAGTACAAGCGTATCGATACGGTCCTTTAGCGTACCGATATGACCTGTGGTAAAATGTTAAATAGGGTTAACCTAAGTGTATATTTGCGTGTTTTGTATCCATGTGTATTTTCCGCTGCATGTCCTCTCACATAGGATATAATTAATTCATCTAGACAAGATAACTTTAAAAGAATTTTCTAGGGTTGCTAATCGGAGTGGAGCCTTAACGGGTTTCGCTTTGGTTTTCCCCGTGTAACACATTCGATGCAGTCTGGCGGCTAGGCCATGTCGAGGGGGTTACAGCCGTCGCGGTGGCCCATTTTAGATTGGAAAATGGGGAGTGCGATATGAAGAGGAGAATTTCATGGATCAGCAGAACCAAGCCACATGACGGATAAAGCCCAGGAGCACCCAGAGATGCCATGACAAGACCCAAACAAGGAAGAAGCTTGTGGCCCAAGAAAGCCCAAAAGAGTAGTCAGTTTGGAATGAAACACTTAGACGTTTGACAACATTTAATTCCAACTTAACTTCCTCCCAAAGGGATACTTCTTCCCAAATAGGGTTTTCACATGTAATCACCTATAAAAGGAGGGCTTGACCGAATTGGAAGACAACAAGGAGAGCTTAGAATTTTTTAGAATTTATTTTTGTGTTTTCTCATTCACATTATGTTCTAAACTTTTCTTAGGGTTAAGATTGTTTTGTTTAGTAGTTGTGAGTACGGTTGTAATTAGTTAAAGTTTTTAATGTAATTTGAATTCAAGGTTTGTTTATTCCATATTCTTCATATATGTTTGCAATAGAATCGAGAGATCTTTGTGAGCATATCCATTTGTTTCAATTCGGGAGAGTTAAACTCATGAAAGGGATAAACACAATTTCCTCCAATTAAGGAGAAAATCTACTTAGCTTAGAGATAAGTTTAGGTTTAAGGCGGCCAAGAAGGAACATGGGAAGGTTGTTGTTCAATCTAGGTTTACGCCGAGAGGTATTGTCAAAGAGTGGGCATCAAAAATATTCGAACTTAAAGATAAGTCAGCATCAGTTTAGGAAGTTCAGCCAAACCTTGAAGGCCCACCGGGTTCCCCGTCGTGGCAGTGTTCAATCCGTCACCCGCCGTGGCGTCGATATCGACTTTGTATCTTAAGACTTTTTTCAAAGTTCAACGCAGTTTCACACTACGACGCAACTCAATCTGACCCATCTTCTTATTCTGATTACTCAATCTCTTATTTATTTGATTACTTTAGTTTATGCAATTTTCGCAAACCAACTCAAATCTATTTTGTTTTTACTTTTCTCTGTGCAGGAATTCAATCTTGAAGTAGCCATCCAGCCCCTGAGGAGACGATAATCTTTTATACTATAACTTGACAGAAGTGTACACTTGCACTCGATTTAGAGAACACCTTTACGCTCTACAAGTTTTTGCGCCATTGCCGGGGACTGGCAACAACAACTTCATTTTTACTTTATGCACTTTTTCTTTATTGCATTTAATTTCGAGTTTAGTTTTCTTTATTATCATAAAAAAATCTCACATCTTTTTGTTTTAGTTTATGACCAGAGAAAATTCATCATTTAAACACCTGTTCATTGACGAGATCGAACGAGAAGTAAGAAAACTCAGAAGAGAGGCACATGAAGCATTAGTAGCAGCAAAAGCAGTAGAAGCAACAATGTATAACATCAATGATGGAAATAATGTCTGCAATAACCCCGCCATGGCAGACCCTGCGGCAGATGATAGACAACAAGATCAGCAGCAGCTTCCACCACCTCCTCCTCCTGGTCAGCAAGGACAAATCTGTACCACTCGAGACTACATAGAGGAGGACATAGACAGCTGTGACTCTGCAGTCATAGAAACAAACATTGATACCAATCATTTTGAACTCAAGCATGTTATGTTTAATACGATCGACAAATTGGGACAATTTGGGGGCACAACAAATGAGGATGCTAGGCACATGTATCTCCGTTTTACAATGGTGTAAATCAACCCACAAGGATGATGCTAGATGCGTCAGCAAATGGCATACTTCTTGACAAGGCACCAGAGGAGGGAATGAGGATTCTGAATCAATTGGCCAAGAATGATTACCAATTTTCGTTCACCCACCGTTGCGGCATTAGACGGCAGGCCACAATGAATGAGTTGGAAGCCTTAGAGTTTGTAAACACCTGTATAGATAAGCTGACTAGATTGGTGGAGAACATGATCAAGCCAACGAGAAGAGCATATGAGGTAAAAGTAGTAGAAGCCTTATGTGATGAATGCGGTGGAGACCATGACTCAACATAATGCAAAGAATCTAGAAACTTCATGGGAACCTACAATCGAAACAACACCCCGAACATGAACACATAAAACCCAGGTTGGAGGAAACACCCAAACTTCTCATGGAGTAACCCTAACACTGCAGAAAACTTGACCAATCAGAATACGAGCTATCAAAGGAACCCGCCCCGACAGCAGATGCAACATCAACAACCCACAACAAACAACTCTCTAGAAGCCACTTTAAACACTTTTATGTCTCATACTAGTGCTTATATTAGTAATTCGGATAAGTTTGTTAATAAAGTTAATGATTTCATGGACAGGACTAAAATACGGATGCAGAATCAGGAAGCATCTCTGAAAATGTTGGAAACACAAGTGGGTCAATTTGCACAGATCTTAAATACACGACCAGCGGGAGGTTTACCTAGTGATACTGAGGTTGCTAGAGGAAAGACCCACGAGCAGTGCAAAGCAATCACCACCAGAAGTGGAATTTGCTTACAAGAACCAAAGGGTCAGGCAGAAAAGGGAAAAGCACCAATGGAGCAGCCGACCAATTCTTTAAAGCCCGCCGAGAAGGCTGGTGCGGCAGATCATGAAGCCACAATAAATCCTGAAGAGTCTGAACTAGTCAGAGACAAGGAAAATCTACCCGAGGAGACCCTCATCCCTGTAACGCCCTAGTTTTGGGCCTAGATGTTTTAGAAATCGGATCGGACCGGTCGAGAACAGTTCGAATCACGTAAGGTGATTTAAGGAAGTCAAGGATCAAGATAGGATAAAAATGTGGTAAAAATTGCTAAAATCCTCAAAAATATGTTTAAGGGGTTGGTCAAGTCAATTTTAAAAAATGGATTTTGTAAATGGGACATTTTAAGTAGTGACCAAATTGTAAAGTTTCAAAACTGGGAAAAATGTAATTTTTAATGTGGAGGCCAAAATATTAGAATCTTTAGGGGGCTTTAAGTAAATTTGACATTTCCTCAATATGACATGTGTTTTAAAAGATTTTTAATTAAATGATTTTAATTGGATTTATAGTAATTAATTAATATAGTTAGTTAATGTGAGATTCTCAATTACGTAACTACCAACTCTTTCTCATTTTCAGCCAAACACTAATTCACTCATCTTTCTCCAGAAAGCCAAACACTAATTCACTCATCTTTCTCTAGAATTCTTTCTCCCAAAAACTCTCTCAACATTTCCTAAATCATTTTCAAGAGATCTTTCCTATTTCTTCAAGATTTTGCTAAGGAAAACTTGTCATTCATTGAGGGAAGCAAGGATTTGAGGTAAATCTCGTTCTCAACCTCTAATCAAAGTTCTTTATTGAAATTCCCAAGATATTTGGCTTCTAAATACTATTTTTGGTTGAGTTTTCATTATATTTTTGATTGGAGATCAAAATCTTGTAAAAACATGGTTGAAATCTTGATTTTCGGACTTGATGAGTTGATTTATATGTTAAAATGAAGTGTTGATAACATAGATCCCGATATCCTTGAGATCCTTGAGTTTCTTATTGTTTTAAGTGAGTTTTTGAGGTGAAATGGTAGAATCTTGTTGGCTGGAGGTATAAGGTTGGGTTAGGTTGTTTTTTAGTTGTGTTTTGATGTTTTTTATGGGTTGTAAGTGATGTATGTTGGTTAGGTTCAGTTTAGGAAGCAATCAATTGGGTTTTCGGTTGTTTCGGATGGGTATTTTGGTGTAGTTTAAGTGAGCAACAAGTTGTGAATTGTTGCTGGTGTTTTGAATGCATTTTAATGCATTTAGATCTCTGTTTTGATGATGTGAAAATAGGGGATCTTGATCCGGAAGCAAACAAGGTGTTGTTAGAGGCTCCAGAAGAGTAATTTTCGTATCGGCGAGCACAGCTTCGCGTGTCGGTGAGTGGAAATACGATTTCCTACTTTGTAACGCTTTGAGCGTGGTCTTGGGAGCTTAGTGTAAGTTTGATATACTTAACTAAGCTCAAGAGTAAGTGATTCAGAAATCCCTCTCTTGGAAAGGTGCTATGTTTGATGAAATTGCACTTGAGTTAAGTGTGGATTTGTTTACTGTTTAAAAGCATGTTTTAGGCATGAATATTGCTGGATTTTAATGCCATTATGTTAAGGATGCACTAGGTAAGTGATCCTTGGTTTTTCATATGAATATGCATATGATGTTAAGCATGTTATACTTGTGGAAATGGCATTGTGGTTATGCTTGAAAAACAGTGGATTATTGATGTTAAATGATTATATTGGCAAGTGATGAAAATGGTTTTGGTTACTTTAATCGGATATCGTTAGCCGGCTATAGGATTGGGTGCACCGTGAATAAAGTCGCCTTGGATGTCAAGGGGTTGTGATTGTGCCGTAATCTCCATCCAAGTACCCTAGCGATTGAGGTTAAGACCACATCGGTGAATGATTTAGTCCCATGTGTGAGTCTTGTGTAAGTGTCCCATACTCTCGTTAGTGGAAATATACAACTACCGATGAGTGATGTTGAGGGGTTGTGATTGTGCCATTAATCTCCATCACGGGTGTTGAGGGGTTGTGATTGTGCCATTGATCTCCACCTTGTGTAGTCCGGTAGTATGTATGAAGCGTGTGGAACAATTCTTGTAATCCGCGTATCCGATTGTGTTTTGTGTTGGAATGGTTTATGGATTATCACTTGTGAGCCAATATAATGTTAAGATTTATGTGAAGCCTGAGATGCTTGTAAATGATGCAAGAATGCATGAGATGCTTGGTAAAGCATGAGCAAAGGTTTATTTGTTGTTTTAGAATGTTGCATTTGAGCATGTGTTTATAAAGTGCATTGATGTCTTGAGAAAACATGTTTTATGAAAAGGCATGTGATAAAAAGTGGTGGTTTGCAAGTCATGTGAAATGCATTGATTAATATTGTTTAGCGATCCTCACTAAGCTATATGCTTACGCTCATTTGTTTCATCAATGCAGAGAATTGAGCTTTTCAAGGCAGCCCAAAAGCAAGGGGATTCCAAGGCTTTGTTTAAGAGATGTATGTGGTTCACCCTTAGTGTAATAAGTGGCAATGGGTGGGATTACTACTTCTTGATTTTGTTGGAGATGTTTGTTGTTTCAAGCATGTTTAGTTTCTGATTTTGGATTTGTATTTTGCCTTTATGTGGTTCTATGGTTTGTTAGTGGAATTTTACCTTTGCTATAGCTTGGTATCTTAAGCATGCTTGGATAGCTTAAATGTCACCTTAGTATGATGTGGTTGAGGAGTATGTTTTGCTGTTTGATGATGTTTACATGTCTATTAGATGGATTATTTCATATATGCATGATTTGAGCTTGTTTGGAGGTGTTTTTGGATGTTTAGATGATGTTGAAATGAACCAATCTGGTACACGTATCAATACACGGGGAAGTGTATCGATACGCTAAGGAAAAATTGAGGCATTTCTGTACAGGGGTATCAGTACGGATTGCCCGCGTATCGATACGCCCAGGCCAAGTTTGAAGGCCTACCGATACACAGGGAAGCATTTCGATACGCTCATCCCTTCTTTGGCTACTGTCATCCCGCGTATCGATACATGCTCAAGTGTATCGATACAAGTAGTTAAAATTCAGTTAAAAGTATCTTTGTAAGTCTTGAAATGTTACGTTTTGGTCCTCGAATGATATTTGGCTAATTGGATGAGTTTGAATGATTGTTTTGAGCTGAATTTGGGCATGAAGGCATGTTACATGACTAATTAAGATATGGTAACTTTAAAATCTGGAAAGTCCCTGAAATTTCTATAATTTACAAAATGGTCCTTAAAAGTCATAAGTATACAATTGAACCCCTGTTTGAATTCCGATCGCTGTGCCGTTTTCACTTGATCGCTTCACTGAAAATATAGGATAATAATATGCATCAGGAGAAGATAAAAAGAAAAAGAAAGGGTCGTTAATCGAGGTTGACTTTAACGAGTTGGCTTCGGTTTTCCCCGTGTAATCTTCTTAGTTCGGGTCGGGCGTCTAGGCTGGGCTAAGGGGGTTACAATCCCTCAGATCAAATTTCCCTGTAAAGAGAGGATTGGAGACATAAAACTACCACCACCATTCCCACAAAGGCTAAAGAGGCATAAGCAAGACTACCAGTTCAAGAAGTTTCTGGACATCTTGAAAGAAGTCCATATCAACCTGCCCTTGGTGGAACTCATCGAACATATACCTAACTATGTCAAGTTCCTCAAGGACATAGTTTCTAATGGAACACGTATAAATGAGTTTAAAACAGTGGCAGTCACAGAGGGATGCATGTCCATGATTTACAACAGAGCCCCATTAAAGAGAAAAGATCCGAGCAGTTTTATTATCCCTTGTAAAATCGGCAGAACTATACAGGGCATGCATTATGTGATTTGGGGGCCAATATCAACTTAATGCCAAAATATGTCCTCCAGAATCTGGGGATCGGAAGGGCCCGCTCTACTACTGTCATGCTGCAGCTGGCAGACAGATCATACATTCAACTAGAAGGGAAAATCAAAAACATACTGGTAAAAGTTGATAAATTTATTTTTCTTTCTGACTTTCTGGTTTTAGATTGTGAAGCAGATGAACGAGCACCTCTTATACTTGGAAGACCGTTTTTAGCTACTGGAAGGACGCTAATCGACGTCGAAAGAGGAGAGCTTACAATGAGGGTGAACGACCAGGAGATAAATCTGAATGTTTTCCATACCCTTCAAAAGAATGATGACTCGAAGGAATGCAAAATGGTCCAGGTCACACCTAGGTCAGACTTTGTCATTGATAAACCATGCCTGGGTAAGTGCTGTCTCGGCAGAGAAGATAAAAAGAAAAAGAAAGGGTCGTTAATCGAGGTTGACTTTAACGAGTTGGGTTCGGTTTTCCCCGTGTAATCTTCTTAGTTCGGGTCGAGCATATAGGCTGGGCTAAGGGGGTTACAATCCCTCAGATCAAATTTCCCTGTAAAGAGAGGATTGAAGACATAAAACTACCACCACCATTCCCACAAAGGCTAAAGATGCATAAGTAAGACTACCAGTTCAAGAAGTTTCTGGACACCTTGAAAGAAGTCCATATCAACCTGCCCTTGGTGGAACTCATCGAACAGATACCTAACTATGTCAAGTTCCTCAAGGACATAGTTTCTAAAGGAACACGTATCGGTGAGTTTAAAACAGTGGCAGTCACAGAGGGATGCATGGCCATGATTCACAACAGAGCCCCATTAAAGAGAAAAGATCCGAGTAATTTTACCATCCCTTGTAAAATCGGTAGCAACTATACAGGGCATGCATTATGTGATTTGGGGGCCAATATCAACTTAATGCCAAAATATGTCTTCTAGAAACTAGGGATCGGAAGGGCCCGCCCTACTAATGTCATGTTGCAGCTGGCAAACATATCATACATTCAACTAGAAGGGAAAATCGAAGACATACTGGTAAAATTTGATAAATTTATTTTTCTTGCTGACTTTCTGGTTTTAGATTGTGAAGCAGATGAACGAGCGCCTATTATACTTGGAAGACCGTTTTTAGCTACTTAAAGGACGCTAATCGACGTCGAAAGAAGAGAGCTTACAATGAGGGTGAAAGACCAGGAGATAAATCTGAATGTTTTCCATACCCTTAAACAGAATGATGACTCGAAGGAATGCAAAATGGTCCAGGTCACACCTAGGTCAGACGTTGACGTCAATAAACCATGCCTGGGTAAGTGTTGTCTCGGCATAGAAGATAAAAAGAAAAAGAAAGGGTCGTTAATCGAGGTTGACTTTAATGAGTTGGCTTCAGTTTTCCCCGTGTAATCTTCTTAGTTCGGGTCGGGCGTCTAGGCTGGGCTAAGGGGGTTACAATCCATCAGATCAAATTTCCCTGTATAGAGAGGATTGAAGACATAAAACTACCACCACCATTCCTACAAAGGCTAAAGATGCATAAGTAAGACTACCAGTTCAAGAAGTTTCTGGACATCTTGAAAGAAGTCCATATCAACCTGCCCTTGGTGGAACTCATCGAACAGATACCTAACTATGTCAAGTTCCTCAAGGACATAGTTTCTAAAGGAACACGTATCGGTGAGTTTAAAACAGTGGCAGTCACAGAGGGATGCATGGCCATGATTCACAATAGAGCCCCATTAAAGAGAAAAGATCCGAGCAGTTTTATCATCCCTTGTAAAATCGGCAGCAACTATACAGGGCATGCATTATGTGATTTGGGGGCCAATTTCAACTTAATGCCAAAATATGTCTTCCAGAATCTGGGGATCAGAAGGGCCCGCCCTACTACTGTCATGCTGCAGCTGGCAGACAGATCATACATTCAACTAGAAGGGAAACTCGAAGACATACTGGTAAAAGTTGATAAATTTATTTTTCTTGCTGACTTTCTTGTTTTAGATTGGGAAGCAGATGAATGAGCGCCTATTATACTTGGACGACGGTTTTTAGCTACTGGAAGGACGCTAATCGACGTCGAAAGAGGATAGCTTACAATGAGGGTGAACGACTAGGAGATAAATCTGAATGTTTTCCATACCCTTAAACAGAATGATGACTCGAAGGAATGAAAAATGGTCCATGTCACACCTAGGTCAGACTTTGACATCGATAAACCATGCCTGGGTAAGTGCTGTCTCGACAGTGATTCAGACGAATGCCTTGGAAGTCACTTGGAGAGCTGCCCTGACTCCCGCCCTGACAACCAGTATACAGAAGCTGCAGATGAGGAAGAGATAGAGGAGCAGGATAAAGTACAGTGGATGGCAACAAGGCCAAGTAAGTACTTTGAACCTTTAGATTACATTGTTAAGGGAGGTAAAATTCATAAACCATCTATTGAAGAACCCCCTAACCTTGAGTTAAAACTTTTACATGAGAAACTTAAATATGTATTCTTGGGACCCAAAGATACTTTACCGTAATCATCTCTTCTAAGTTGCAGGCTGAATAGGAATTGAAGCTGATAGACCTGCTAGGGCGACACAAGAGGGCGGTAGGATGGACCATTGCTGATCTGAAGAGAATTAGCCTAGCAGTTTGTATGCACAAGATCCTGTTGGAAGAATGCAGTAAACCAACTATTGGCGCTCAAAGGAGGCTGAATGACGTGGTGTGAGAAGTCGTAAAAAAGAAATCATCAAGTGGCTCGACCCATGCATCATTTATCCGATATCTGATAGTGAGTGGGTAAGCCCGTTACAATGCGTACCTAAGAAAGGAGGGATAACGGTGGTAAGTAATGAAAATAATGAGCTGATCCCAACCAGGACTTTGACCGGCTGGAGGGTTTGCATGGACTACCGTAAGTTAAACAAGGCAACTAAGAAAGATCATTTTCCATTATCGTTTATTGATCAAATGCTTGACCGCCTTGCTGGAAAACCTTTCTACTATTTTCTTGATGGTTATTCAGGGTACAACTAGATTGCCATAGATCCCAAAGATCAAGAAAAGACCACCTGCACCTGCCCTCACGGCACATACGCATTTAGAAGGAATTCGTTCGGGTTGTGTAATGCACTAGCAACGTTCCAACGCTGTATGATGGCCATATTCTCTGCCATGGTGGAAGATTTCTGGGAAATCTCCATGGATGATTTCTCTGTCTTCGGCAGTAACTTTGAAAACTGCCTCAGCAACTTAGAAAAGGTGCTAACGAGAGGTGAGGAATCTGACCTAGTGCTAAACTGGGAGAAGTGTCATTTTATGGTGGATGAAGGGATAGTCCTGGGCCACGAAATATCTGCCAAAGGAATTGAGCTCGATAAAGCCAAAATCGAAGTGATCGAGAAACTCATGCCGCCGACCTCTATCAAAGGCATCTGAAGCTTCTTAGGACACAAAGGTTTTTATAGACGATTTATTGAAAACTTTTCAAAAATTACTAAACCTCTGTGTACCTTGCTTGAACAAGATAAAACCTTCAAGTTCAATAACTCATGCACTGAGGCATTCGAGACACTAAAGAAGAAATTGGTTTCTACACCCATTGTAGTCCCACCTGATTGGACCCTACATTTCGAGCTAATGTGTGATGTTAGTGACAATGCTGTAGGAGCCGCCCTTGGGTAGAAGAAGGGCAGAACGTCCTATGTGATTTACTATGCCAGCAAAACCCTAAATCCTACCCAAGTCAACTACACCACAATGGAGAAAGAACTGTTAGCAGTGGTCTTTGCCTTTGACAAATTTTGACTGTACTTAACGAGAACAAAGGTAATTGTCCACACAGATCACTCGACCCTAAAGTACATGTTTGCAAAAAAGACGGCAAACCACGATTGATTCATTGGATTCTATTACTACAAGAGTTCGACATGGATATCAGGGACAAAAAGAGTACAAAAAACCAAGTTGCCAACCACCTGTCATGACTGGAACTGGGCGGCAGCACTTCCACCAGTACGGAAATTCATGATGCATTTCCAGATTAATAGCTGCAACTAGCATCCACCATTACTGAGAGCATTGTTGTAGCAATGTCTGATGCACATGCCGCCACAGTAGGCACATCGACGACAACCATTCCTTCAACACCCTGGTATGTTGATATTGTCAATTATTTAGTTACTGGTGTTTTACCTTATAATCTTAACTATCAAGGCAAGAAGCGGTTCCAACATGATGCTAAGCATTATTTTTGGGACGAGCCTCTTTTGTTCAAACACTGTGCAAACCAGGTTATAAGGAGATGTATTCTAGAAGAGGAACAACATGCGGTGCTCTACCAATGCCATGCCGCCCCTTATGGAGGATATTATGGAGGTACTGAAACATCGACAAAGGTACTCCAATCCGGTTTCTATTGGCCCACTCTTTACAAGGATGCCCAAGCCTTCTATAAGAAATGCGATAGGTGCCAAAGAACTGGGAACATATCAAAGAGGAATGAGATGCCCCTACAACCCATTCTCTAGGTCGATCTTTTTGATGTTTGGGTGATAGATTTCATGGGACCTTTCTCGTCTTCATGCAGTAACTTGTACATCCTCCTAGATGTTGATTATGTGTCAAAGTGGGTCGAAGCTATGGCAACCCCAAAGAATGATGCCAAAACCATCCATTGATTCCTTCACAAGAACATATTCACCAGGTTTGGAATCACGAGGGTGATAATTAGTGATGAGGGTAAGCTTTTTGATAACAGGCTCATCACTAAAGTGTTAAAGAAACTTGGTGTCTGTCACAAGGTTACCGCGGTGTACCATCCACAGACTAATGGGCAGACCGAGATCTCAAATAGGGAACTAAAAAACATCCTAGTAAAGGTAGTCAACCCAACTAGGAAAGATTGGTCCCTGAGACTGGATGATGCACTCTGGGCATATCGGACAACATTCAAAACCCCTCCAGGTATGTCACCTTACCGACTTGTGTATGAAAAAGCATGTCACCTACATATCGAGATTGAGCACAAGACCTATTGAGCAATAAAAAGTGTCAACATGAATTGGGAACAAGCAGGGGAAAAGAGACTTATAGATCTTAACGAGATAGATGAATTCAGAAGGGAAGTGTATGAGAATGCCAAGATCTACAAAAAAATTAAAAAATGGCATGATAAAAAATACTACCGTGACAGTACCTGCCAGAGCAGCTAGTGTTACTGTTAAACTCACGCCTGAAGCTGTTCCCCGGAAAACTAAAGTCCAGACGGTCTGGGCCTTTTGAGGCTGTCAAAGCCTTCCCACATGGTGTTGTTACGATTAGATCCAAAACAGATGGGCAACAGTTCAAAGTTAATGGGGAGCAGCTAAAACATTACAGTCGAGCACCATTCAGAAGAGACAAGGGAGTAGTTACTTTAAGAGATGCAATCCCATGCACTCATATTGTAACATGAGTTTTATTTAATTTCCTATTTTTATTAGGATTAGATTTTCAATTTCTGCATTTTGTAATTTCAGTTTTATTTTACTTTCTTTTCGTTTTATTTTAGGAAGAGAAACATAATTTTAGGAAGCAACCCAATTAAAAACCCACATAGCCTCTAAGACGACCTAATTTCGCGAACCACATCAAGCCGCCCCAACAACTACATTTGCGAACGACCATAACCGCCCCAACGGCTACATTCGCCAATGGCTACAACCTGCCTCAACGGCTAGTTCACGCCAACGACTACAGCCCACCCCAACAGCTAGTTTGCGCAACGGCTATAAACCGCCCAACGACTGTATTTTGCCCGTTACGCTAGCCATCCCGCCCATCGGAATCTGACCGTTGGGCATTATCTGCCACCTTAGAGGCCTATATAAACCTTACTATTTCACTTCCTCTTATCATCTTAAACCATTGCTTTCTTAAATCTTGAACTCCCACAGCTTTCTTGAATTTTCAGATTTTCTTTCAAACACATCTCTAAAAATCTCAACCTCTAGAAGCACGCCGCCCTTCAAAAGGTTCTTTTCTCCAAAAGAATCCAACCATTACAACAAGAAGTTTGCATCCTGGCAGGTTCTTGAAGAGCAGAGCTTCCACTACCCCACTGACACAGGCGACTGTGGTTTTCCTGCATTCGTCAACGAGGTCATCAAAGATCACGGCTTGCAAATGTTTGCCCGCCAACCTGAAGAAGACAACGTTACAATGTCAAAGAGTTTTATGCCCACAGTCCACAACCGAAAGCCCCATTCGTATACGTTTGTGGAAGCGGCGTTCGACTGGATGTGGACACCTTTAACGCATACTATGGGATCACTAACGACATACACGACCATGGTGCCTTTGAAGCCGCCCTTACCGCCACCGACTATGACAGATTGAAGGACGAGTATTGTGTGCCCGACACCACGTGGAACACGGGTAAACATACTGGATCAGTACCCTTCCGCGCTCTGCTCCCAAACGCCAAACTATGAAACACATTCATCAAGCGCCAATTGCTACCCACCTCCTACAATTCCACCGTTGATCGCCCACGCCTGCCAATGATCGATTCAATCCTGAAGCGACAGAAAATTAATGTGGGAGCCGTCATCTGCCAGGAAATCTATGCCTGCCATCAGAGGCCAAAAGGCAGGCTTTTCTTTCCAAACCTCATTATCGGGCTGTGTACAAACTTCAAAGTGCCGACGGATGAAGCATACGTGATGACAAAACAAAGGCAGGGGTGGACGAAAGAATACATATACAAGTTGATGGAGCTGACAGAGGCGACGCCAGAAAATCAATATGATCCAACTACCGCCGCGGTAGGAACTTCAGCCCAGGGTGGGCACACAGATCAGACCTTCATCGACCCCACCAGGATGCTCCATGACATCTACAAGAAGCTGCAACGAAAAGAGCACACGAACTTGAAGTTTATGGAATACGTGCGGAACTACAACACCGGTTTCGAGCTATTTCTCAAGGAGAAGTTCTCAGAGGATGACCGCCATTTTCCCGCCTTTTTAGCCGACATCACAGAAGCCGCTTTGGCGAGCCAGCCTATTCCAGACTCCCCTGTCGCGGCAGCACCTACAGCCGCCAGGGCATCCCATAAAGGCTCTTCCTCAGTCGCCAACACCCCACCTGCCTCTCCAGCAAATTCGCAGGGCCAACACTCTCCGTCTCTTGACTTCTTCGACGATTATGAAGACGACTCCTCACCCGTCACGACTGCACCATTCGTCGCCGCAGCACCAACGACGGCAAAAACATTCAGAAGAAGGAAGTATCATTGCATCTCGGACTATTCGGACGAGGACGAATCTGATGATACTATTCTAGTAACCAAGAACACGCCACCCTCTAGTATCCAGCCACGAAGGACTTCAAAGAATTTCCAACCATCTCGTCTCAAGAGGCGGCAGCTGGACCTTTCCAACGACGACGAAGTGGCCCAAATCTCCTTCTCCTCTTTATTTTAAATGTAACCAGTTTCTTTTTCCTTTTTTTTAATTTTTTTTTCAGTTTTTTTATTTTCTTTTATGTTATGTATTTTTTTCTATTTTTATTTTGTTGCATTGAGGGCAATTCCCGCCTCGAGTTTGGGGGAGGGACAATCCACCTTAGTGTAGTTCATTTGTAGTTGCGTATTAGTTAATCATTTTAATTGCATTGTACTCACCTCTCCTTTAATGAAAAAGAACTTGTTAAACAACTTCTGCCTATGATAGAATAGCCGAAAACTCGCACCATTAAAAAGTACTTTTAAATTTTTGGGTAGCATGAAGATGACTTAGAAATTCACTATAGTGCTATTTATCCTTAACACAACTGTAGCAGGTTGATTGATAGAATGAAGTGATGAACATAGACTGTTTAATTATTTGGTACGTTTAATTCGCATGCATTATAGGATGTCGCCTCGGCAGCTGAAGTTGTCAATACCGCAAGGAAGGCCGCCGCGGCAGGTAAGAAAAAATGCAATCCAAGAGGTACCACAACAGGCTCTAGGCGGCTGGAGGTGCCCGAAATTGGCTCTAGTCATAAAAAAATTAAATTAAATTTATCTTTTGTTCACTTAAATAGTTCTTGAAGATCAACTTGTACACAATTTAGCACACACTTGATTACAAGCATTATAGTTTGTTTTCGAGAAAGATCATGCTATCCTACACACTAAAATGATATAGGTGTCACAACCTTAAAGCATGAAATCAAGTTAAAGACAAGTTCCTTTTGTTGAAGTAGGGGCAAGTACTTATTAGGTTTTGCATCGCTTGAGGACAAGCAATAGTTCGAGTTTGGGATGTGTAAAGTGCTTAAAAGTCCTATATTTTATGCCCATTTTAGCTCATTTTGTCACTGTTCTTAAGCCCATTTTAGTTCATACTTAGGTTTCCATGCATGTTTTACAGTATCCTTCCTTCACTCAGCTTATTACAGTATTTACGATCATTTGTAGAGAAAAGACATTGTTTTTGTTGCATTTGCATTACTGGTTACATGAGACTACCGCCAACACCCGCCGCAGTAGCGGAGCAGAAGAATGATTGGAGAGGAAGAGAGAGTAGAATGATCACATCCAGTCATACATGATGAACCATTGTTCTAGAAAACAACTGTACTGACGCAGTTCAAAGAATGAGCTACTGAGACAGAATGCCGCCAGCACTGCCGTCGCGGCAGCCCATTGAAGATTGGAAAAAGGGGAGTGTGATATGTAGAGGAGAATTTCATGGATCAGCAGAACCAAGCCACATGACGGATAAAGCCAGGAGCACCTAGAGATGACGTGAGAAGACCCAAACAAGGAAGAAGCTTGTGGCCCAAGAAAGCCCAAAAGTGGAGTTAGTTTGGAATAAAACACTCAGACGTTTGACAACATTTAATTCCAACTTAACTTTCTCCCAAAGAGAGATTTCTTCCCAAATAGGGTTTTTACATGTAACCACCTATAAAAGGAGGGCTTGACCGAATTAGAAGACAAAAGGAGGGCTTCACAAAGATCTCATTCACATTATGTTCTAAACTTTTCTTAAGGTTAAGATTGTTTTGTTTAGTAGTTGTGAGTATGATTTTAATTAGTTAAAGTTTTTAATGCAATTTGAATTCAAGGTTTGTTTATTCCATATTCTTCATCTTTGTTTGCAATAGAATCAAGAGATCTTTGTGAGCACATCCATTTGTTTCAATTCGAGAGAGTTAAACCCAAGAAAGGGATAAACACGATTTCCTCCAATTAAGGCAAAAATCTACTTAGCTTAGAGATAAGTTTAGGTTTAAGGCAGCTAAGAAGGAATGTGTGAAGGTTGTTGTTCAATCTAGGTTTACGCTGAGAGGTATTGTCAATGAGTGAGCATCAACAGTATTCAAACTTAGAGATAAGTCAGAATCAGTTTAGGACGTTCTGCCGAACCTTGAAGGCCCGCCGAGTTCCTCGCCATAGCATTGTTCAATCCGTCACCCGCCGTGGTGGCGATATCGACTTTGCATCTTAACACTTTTTTAAAAGTTCAACACAGTTTCACACTACGACACAACTCAATCTGACCCATCTTCTTATTCTGATTACTCAATCTCTTATTTATTCAATTACTTTAGTTTATGCAATTTTCGCAAACCAACTCAAATCTATTGTGTTTTTACTTTTCTTTGTGTAGGAATTTAATCTTGAAGTTGTCATCCAGTCCCTGAGGAGACGATAATCTTTTATATTATAACTTGATAGGAGTGTACACTTGCACTCTATTTAGAGAACATTTTTATGCTCTACACGTCTCATGCCAAGCCTCATCTTGGCATTGTTCCTAGAACACCAAATATGCACAAACTCAAAGAAAACCTTTCAACGCAGAAAAGCAAAATTAATAAGGAAAAGAAAAATTAACAAATAAAGAAAAAGTTAAAAGGAAAATGTCTAATCCTAATATTTATAAAGATTCAAAACCACTATGATGGTGTTATGGTACCTCTGCCAAGAGGATAACCTCATTGGCATTGTACTGATCACCTTCCAAATAGTGCTTCAAACGTTGACCATTCACCTTAAAAATTTCTCCTGTCTTCAAATTCTTGATGTTCATAGCTCCATGGATATAGGGCTTGACAACTTCAAAAGGGCTCGTCCATCTTGTTCTGAGTTTTCCTGGAAATAATTTAAGTCGTGAGTTAAATAACAAAACACGTTGGCCTACCTCAAACTGTCTTGGCATTATTCTATCTCATACCAGCGTTTTGTTCTCTCTTTGTATAGATTGGCATTTTCATAGGCTTGTAATCTGAACTCTTCCGATTCGTTTAGGTCTTGTAGCCTTTTTTTCTCCAGCAGCTCTCTATGCTATATCAAGTGTTTTAATATCCCAATATGCACGATGCTCCATTTCTACCGGAAGATGACATGCTTTTTAAAACACAAGTCTAAACGGTGAAGTACCCAAAGAAGTTTTAAAGGCAGTCTTATAAGCCCAAAAAGACTCATCCAGTCACAAGGACCAGTCATTCCTTGTTGGATTGATAGTTTCTCAAGAATTCTTTTGATTTCCTTGTTTGAAATCTCGTCTTGCCCGTTTGTTTGTAGATGATACCCCATGGCAAACTGCTGCTGAATTCTATATCTGCACAAAGCTTTAGAGATTAGATTACATTTAAAATTGGTACCTTCATCATGAATAATCACTCTATTGGCACAAAATTGAGTAAAAATGTGCTTGTGCAAGAACTTGGAAACGACCTTGGCATCATTTGTTGGTAGGGCAACAGCCTCTACCCACTTCGATACATAGCCGTCAGCCACGAGAATGTATACATTACCAAATGATGGGGAAAAGGACCATAAAGTCTATCCCCTATACATCAAATAAGTCCACTGGCATAATGTTCTAGTGAAGCAGTTGGTGTCTGCCAGAGATATTTCCTGTCTGTTGGCATCGATCACATGCCTTGGTATATTTGTGGGCATCCTTGTATATCGTGGGCCAAAAGAATCTTAACTGCAACACCTTGGCAACAGTCTTCATCCCAGCAAAGTGACCTCCATATGGTGCGGCATGGCATAAATGCAATATGTTATGTTGCTCATCCTCTGGCACACACCGGCGAATGACTTGATCAACATATTGTTTGAACAATATTGGCTCATTCCAATAGTATTGCCTCACTTCTCGTTGGAATCTTTTCCTTGTATTGTATGCCAAGTTTGGTGGTAGAATGTTTCTTACTAGGAAGTTGACCATGTCAACGTACCATGGCATGACATTAACTACAAGCAAATACTCATTAGGAAACTTATCTCTTATGCCAGTGGTCTTACCTTCTTCAAGGTGATGTTCTAGATGTGAGAGGTGGTCAGCTACTAAGTTTTCACTGCCCTTCTTGTCTCAGATCTCAAGATCAAATTCTTGTAGGAGAAGCGTTCATTGGATTAGCCTAGGCTTGGCATCCTTCTTTTCCAAGAGATACTTCAATGTCGAATGATCTGTATACACCACAACTTTTTTACCAACTAAATAAGATTTGAATTTATCAAAAGCAAATACAACTACAAGGAATTCTTTCTCTGTCGTGGTTTAATTGAGTTGTGCTTCACTCAAAGTTCAACTGGCATAGTATATGGCATGAAAAACCTTGCCATGCTGTTGTCCCAGTACTGCTCTAACGACATAGTCGCTTGCATTACACATGAGCTCGAAGGGTGTAAAGTGTCCATAAGTTCTATATTTTGTGCACATTCCATCTCATATTATTGTTGTTTTAAGTACATTTTAGGCATAATTAGGATAATGCATTGCATTTTACAATATTCTTTTCTTTGCCATGCTTTTTATTGACTATTTGTTATTTGGTAAGGAAAAGGTATTGTTTTAGTTTAGTTTTAGTTTCAGGTACCAGAGGTTGGTAGAAGGAGAAAGGAGATGAGGACATGATGCTGAGGCAGCAGACTAAGGAGTTGTACTGATGCAGTTCCAGATAGAGACAACCGTTGCTGAGTAGTTGCCACCGCCATACCTGCCGTCCAGGGCAGCAAGTTGAGGAATTGAAGAAATGGAGTGCGATCTATAGAGCAAAAAATCTTGATTATAACGATGCCATTCACTCTATTTTCTTATGCTTGTAGTAGTGGGCAGAGCCGCCGAAGGAGGAGCTCGAGATAACTTGCGGAGCAAGGCAACCTGAAGGAGTCCACATTCAACTCAAAGAAGTCGGAATTAAAGGTTGCATTTAATGCAAAAGCTACTTTGAAGACTTCTACTCCAAGAAGGACTTGACCTAGATAATTCCTATATATACCCAATGTATTTTTACTCCAAAACAACTTAAGTTTTCCAATAGGCATAGTTTAGGTTTTCTTGCCGTCATTATGTTCTAAAATTCTCTTTGGGTTTGGGTTATGTTGTAAACTAGTGTGAGAACGGTTGTTTAGGATTTTAAGTTTATTTTTGCAATAAAACTTCAAGGTTTTCTTATTCTATGTTCTTAGTTTTCAATTAAGGCGAAAGATTAGTTGATTACTATCCATTTGTTCGGTATCGAGAGAGTCGAACTCACGAAAGGAGTAAGTACGTCCTCACCTTAATCAAGTGTTGATCAATCCAGCCTAGACATAGGTTAGAGTTTAAGGCTGCTAAAAGAGAAAGAACCAAACATTGCTTTCTTTGCACGATTCATGCCACCACTGGAATTATCTGTAGTGGGCATCAATAGCATTCTGACTTACACATAAGCGAGATCACTTTCGAAGCGTTCTGCAAAGCCTTGGAGTACTACCGAGTTTGCCACTGAGACACACGTGCATTCCACTACCGGGGTAGCGAGAGCGTCTCAGCAGCCAGTCTACCATCCCCCGTCGAGGCAACGAAGTCTGGCAGCGTAGAACAACTTACCCTATTCAATGCAATTTCACACTACCCAGCAACATAACCCAACTCAATTTTATCAATTTGATCTCTTCTTATTATTTACTTGTGCTTTATTTAATTTTCCTCTTAAACAAACCAAACTTATTTGTGCATTTAATTTTCCCTTGTGCAGGAATTACGATTCGAGTTAAGTTGTCCAATCCCTGTGGGAGACGATATCTTTTATACTATAACTTGGCAGGAGTGTGCACTTGTGCTCATATTTAGAGAACACCTAAACGCTCTACAAAGGGCTCATTCCAATCTGGTACCACAACTATAGGGGCATTAATTAGCTTCTCTTTAAGTTCCTGAAACGCTCTTAAACAAAATTCATAAAATACAAAAGCAAAGCATAAAGTTTAGAAATTTTAGAAAAGTCTTTAATAAAATGTCGGTAAAACCTACATGTCCTAGAAAACTTCTTATACCTTTCACACTCGTAGGTGGTGGTAGTTTCTTGATCGACCTCCAATCCTCTTTTGGTTACCTTCTACCCGAGTACAATGCCCTCCTTCACAATGAAGTTGCATTTTCCCAATTCAACACTAGGTTTTTCTCAATGCATCTCCTCAACACTTGCTCCAAACTCTGAAGACACTCCTAAATGTTTTTCCAAACATTGAGAAATCATCCATGAATACTTCCATGTCGTGCTCTATCATGTCGGAAAAATGGACATCATGCAATGTTGAAATGTTTCTAGGGCATTACACAACCCAAATGGCATCCTTTTGAAGGCGAATGTCCTATATGGATACGTGAACGTGGTCTTCTCTTGATCATCAGGGGTGATGACAATCTGGTTGTAACCTGAATAACCTTCCAAAAAATAATAGAAAGCTTTACTTGTCAACCTTTCCAACATTTGGTCGATGAAAGGTAATGGGAAGTGGTCATTCCTTGTGGCATTGTTCAGCCTTTGGTAGTCCATGCACACTCTCCATCTTGTGATCGTTCTGGTGGGAATCATTTCAGCTTCACTATTTTGTACCACAGTCATGGCACCCTTCTTTGGCACGCACTACACCAAGCTTCTTGTGCATGCATAAAGATGGACTAATGCCCTTGATATCAGCAATTGTCCAGGCAATAGAATACTTGTATCGCTTAAAATATTTATCAACTTAGCTTCTTGTATTGCGTCCAGAGTTGCAGAGACAATGACTGGAAGTGTTTCTACATCTCCAAGGAATACATATTTGAGACTACCTGACAAGGGCTTGAGTTATAGAGTAGGAGCTTCTTCAATAGATGGTTTAAAAGTTGGAATTGACCGGCGAGCAAGATTCAAAGACTCAACTTTGCCATTTATGATGAACTGCCTTAGTGAGAACTTCTACAATATGGTCACAATTTGGGAGATCTTCTTCTACCATTGTCAACACAGTATCTTCAGCAACGAGTATACCACGATAATGCAGGTCTTCTTGAATAATATGTTCAAGAATGTCGATATGATGACATTCTTCAGATTTTCCTCCCATATCAACATTGAACATCCCAAAAGTTACTTGGTCATTTTCAACCCACATTGTAAGTTCTCCTTTCGATACATCGATGACTACTTTCCCAATATCTAAGAATGGGCGACCAAGAATGATAGGTACATCCTTGTCAGCCTTGCAATCAAGTATAATAAAATCAGTTGGGAAAAAACGCGTCTACACGATTAAGCACATCCTTGATTTGACCATTCTGATGAGTCAAAGATCTATCATCCAATTGCAATGTAACTACAGTGGGCTTCATCTTGCCTATGGCTAAATTTTGAAAAGTAGACATCGACATTAAATTGATACTAGCCCCCAAATCACAAATAGATTTACTAAAGTAATGATTACCAATCAAGCAGGGAATGATAAAGCTGCTTGGATCCTTCATCTTTCTCGATATAGGTGTAGATATTAATGCATTGCACTCATTGGTGAGCGCAATGGTTTCCATTGCATTGAGCTTCTTCTTCTTGGACAAGATATCCTTCATGAACTTTGCATAATTCAGAATCTATGGAAGAGCATCAATCAAAGAAATTGGAACTATAAGTTGTTGCAAAGTATAATGAGAGAATTGAAATTGATTGTCCGACTCAATATTCTTAAATTGTTGAAGAAAGGTGGAAATGGGTTATCTAACTGCAATGCTGACACTGGCCATTGCGGTGACAACTTCTATTGTAAAACATATGAAACCGAAGTAATAACAGGAGGTATATTACTCGTCATACCATCATTATCTCCATCCTTTACTGTATGATCAGGTACAGAGGACTCTCCTCGTTCGTGGGTAGATATAGGAACTGGTTGCGTCGAGTCACTAGTTTGTTTGCCACGACAAAGAGTAATAGCTTTTCAATGCTCCTTACCCTTGTTTACCGGACTCTCAGTGTTGCTCGGTAGTGTACCTGACTATCTAGAATTCATGTCAGTAGCTAACTAGCCCAATTGAGCTTCCAAAGTGCGAATTGATGAAGAGTGACCTTGCTCTATAACTTCGGCATGAGACAAATGATCACATATCATCTCTTCAAGAAGAGCAAATGGGTCAGAGATAGTTGATGGAGCATAATGACTCATCTGAGATTGAGTTTGAGATGGTGCTCCATATTGTGATTGTATACCAAAATGTGATTGCTGAGATTGTGAAGCAGTATGTTTTGGTTGCATCCGATTCTATTGTGGCTGTTATAGAGTCCGTGTCGTAAACTGTTATTGTGGGTAACTAAAGTTTCCTTGGTGCACACTAGAATTCCCTTGAAAGGAATTGTTTCCAGAGTGAAAAACTCATTGAAGTTTTGCAGAATTAGAGTTACCCCAAAAATGTCTATTAGTTGTGTTGTAGGATGTACCCATGTTGTCTCCTCGCATGTTGCTGACATAACTCGTATTTTCTACATGTTGCGGGTAATCCTCAAAACTATGGTTCTCGCCACAAATCTCATAGGAAAATACAGGGGTGTTTGTTTGTTGAGCTAGCTGGATAGGAGCAACTTCACTTGTCCCCTCCATATTCTTGATTTTGTTCTCCAAAGTAGAAATTTGAGCCTTAAGAGAAGATAGATCATCAAGCTCAAGCATTCCCAGTGCAACTTTGTATGATGCAACCTTTGAGATAGGATATTGTGAATCATTCTAAGAAAATTTCTCCAATTCACCCACAACAACATTGAAGGTGCAATCAAGTAATGGACCATTAGACGACCCATCAACAAGATGTCTTGTAGCTAAATTCAACTCGTTATAAAAATTTCAATTTGAGTTTCCTGTTGAATGTCGTGGTTTGGACATCTTCGCAACAATGATTTATATCTTTCCTATGTAGTATGAAGAGTCTCATCATCTAGCTGATAGTAGGCTGTAATATCATTCCTCATGCTTGAATTCATTGTCGGTGGATTAAAGAATAAAACAAATTGTGTTGCAAGATCATTCCATGATGTAATAGATCTAGAATGTAATCCTCAAAACCAAGTGTGAGCTCTACTCTATAAAGAATAGGGAAACAATTGCATCCGTAGACATCATCAAGAACACCTTGTTGGATAAATGAAGCATAAATTAAAAGAAAAGATTGAAGATGCCCTCGAGCGTCTTCATGTGGTAACCCTACATATTTTCCATTGGAGTTGAGCATTTGGAACATAACCAACTTCAACTAAAAGTTCCTAGCCTAAATAGGAGGTCTAACAATGCCCAGTTGCAAATCATCCAATTGGAGAACAACAACCCCACATATAGTTTTGTTCTGGGCTGGTGGGGGCAGTGGAGTATGAGGAATTCCCTCATTGTTGTTTAGATTTCTTACCATTCCACTATTTTTGCGAATCATTCTTTTAAAAGTTCCCTCAACTTCTGGATTTGGAACGAATAGTGGTTTAATAGCACTTTTGGTCATACAACACCTATAAAAGGTAATAAAAACAACAGAAAAATAAAGCTATTGGAAACAACTAAAAAATTAAATAAAGACAACAAAATTGCAAGCAGAAACATAAAGACATAAGAACGCCATCCCTAGCAACGGTGCCAAAACTTGATCGGTATGAAAACGTCACACTATTAGTGCAAGCTACACTATCAATGCAAGAATATAAACAAGGAAATCCTATTTGAATATCGATACCACGAGGATGGTGTATAAGTATATACTTATGTAACTACAATAGAATACTATAAGAGTGGTGATTGTGGGTGAATAGTGGTTGCAATAAAAGGATAAAAAGGTGAATAAATGATTAATTGTGGTAGCAATAACATTGTTTAATAAAAGATAGAGAAATATAAGAATAAAGTCTGAATCTCCTTAGTTTAGCTCAACAGAAAGATCAAGTACAGTTCGAGGAAAATGATGGTTTAACCAGTGATGAGGTGGTTAGCTTAAGTATTAGCTTCCATTTAGCCTTCAACCATTGACTTAGAGATGTAGATCGCCTTATATTTCATCGTAAGTCCAGACTATAGCCCTTCGAACAAGTGGAGCAACTTTCATTGTAAAACTCGTTAATCTGACTTGTCACTGCATCCATCGATATTAATCGCTAGTTTAACACTCTCATGCAAAATGTAAATCAGATCCAACAATTAAAGCTTAAGAAAAAGCTAACACAAATATATATTAAACTGAAGAAATGGTTTAAACAAGTTCATAAAGCTCCAGAAAATTAAATCATCGTCATGTTGAGCATGCAATACAAAATAAATCTCCATAAACATCAAAATAGAGAAGAGTTTAAGAAGATGACAATGTATTTCCTCGATTCAACACTTGACTCCTCATTTCCTCGGATAGATCTTCCTCACTTTACCTCAGATCTCTAGAAACAAGCTTAAACCGCAATGGATGGAGGGAGAAAGCTCAGAGGTTGAAGATGATATGAAAAATGGGAAAAGCGTGACCCTCTATCTCCACCAAATTATTCCTTTTATAGGCCACCCAAGGAAGGAAACATGTCCTACAGGTTAGAAGCGTGACCTGAGCTGTACAAAATTTGTTGTAACAAACTGGAAAACTAGTAGAGTCGTCTTTATCCTTAAGCAGATTGAACAGCTGGCAGATACAGTGTCGAACTGGTTGCAGTGGTGAAAACTTCATCTATAGAGACATTAGTAATGCATCAAAAAACGAGGCAAAATAGGCAGAAATGTACAAAACATGAGCCACTAGAAATAAGTTCGAAAAATGTAGAAATGGATGCAATGGACACAAATGTGGGATAATTAGACGTATAAATCAAGGGGAAAACATGCTCTTTAAAGAGCTATCACATACCTTTTGAATGACACCCTTTGATATGACCTCCAACTTCTATTCCAAGATGAACTTCATCTCACATTGGTGTTGCTGCAATAGTTTCTGCACTACTTTCTTCTTTGATGCGACACCTAACCCATTCACATTCCACGATAGCACCTTTATCACCCCAACTATTCTCGCTCCCTCGTAGCAATATGATCAGCTATATCTTTAATAATTGCTTCCTCGTTCCCCCACAGTACTCGCTCCTAGTATCTTTCCCAATTTTAGCATTTCCTCAGCCTCACGCAAGATCTCTTTCTGATGCTATGAATAATCCCTATCTTCTCTCGCTTAGCTCGCATTTTCCTAGTGCTCCCCTTTTTTTCTTTTGTGGCCTACCTTTTTCCCCTTTTTGAATTTGAAATTGTTTGTTTTGGTAAAAAAAACTCGCAATGCATATTGGATTGTTGTATATCTGTGTTGTGAGGGTCCTTTTTGGATCGAATTACTGTCTCTAAAGCCTCTCCCATTGGCCCTTCACCCTCCCCCATCTTCTCACTTACTCTTCCTACAATTGCCTATCATAGTCAGGTAAAATTTCCTAAATTGGCTCAACAATCATCCCACCAGCATTGACCTTTATTGGCATTGTACCAAAAAGCACTAGACATTCCACCAATGTCTCCTCATTAACACATGTCCAACTGTTGTTAAATAATGTTTGTATTTCCAGTCTCGATACAATACCTACTACTACCTCTGCCATCCAATAACCTGAATTAATTATGTCCCCTACCCTATGGCCATGTCATGTCCGTCTTCAAATCTTGAACTATTCCCTGCCATATTGGCAATATATCCACCTCCTTCAATGTCCCCGTATGCTCATTGTCTAGTCGTCAAGAATCCTTATTATGTATACTCTCTATTCCCTCTCCATTCCCCATATGGATACCAAATTATCAAACGTACCTCGCGATCACATACGCATCAGCATCCCACTGATCGCCAACCAAACTCACCTATTTCCTTTATCCAAAGCCGACTCCCAATTCTGCACCCTCGAGAACCATTTTTGTAACTCCACATTGGATAGAGCTACTCGTCGAGCCTCAAAGTTATAAAAAAATCAACAATATTCTCGATCCCTCTATGCGCATTATACACTCTTCAACTTGACTTTCTTCAATTATCTGGCCAAATAAGCGACACCCATCTTCTCTTGGCACCACGCAATGACACAAAAGCGAAGTATCTCAATTTTACTCTCAACCTATACTCATTGAATACTCAAAATTTTATGTTGTGCGTTTCCAGTCGCGTTCTCCCCTTTCCCATTTCGCCTTCTTTTATACCTTCATTTTGAATCCAATTAAATTCTTCCTTCACCCTTTTGGCCATTGATACTCTTAATCGGGAACCATAAATCTACCTCCCATCTAATCGCTCAATTTGTAACCTCCTCGACTCGGTCTAGACGTAAGACCGAACCGAGCGAGTCACACGTGGAATATTGAAGTAAACTAGGAAAGTTTACCTCAATAAACGACCTTTTTTTCTTTTTTATCTTATCTAGATACACATTATCATCCTATATGATTTGAACTCGTAGCGGAAGAAACCTCAACTCAATCCGACATTGATTAGGCATTCGTTTGACAACATACATGTTTCAAGGACCAAATTGTATTTTTTTTACAAAATATAGAGACTTTAGCCAATTTAAATTTACTAACATTTAATTAGTCACATTTCATGTCACAGTGTCAAATTTCAACTCAAACGGACATCAATAGGGCATTCAATTGCAACCACAAACATTAAGGGACCAAATTGTAAATCTGGAAAATTATAAGGACTTACTTGAAATCAGATTTACCAATCCTCAATTAGTTAGGTTACATGCATAAATGTCAAATTTCAGCTATAAAAGATCATCCAAACTCATACAATTACATACATAACGATCAGAGACCAAAATAGAAGAATCTAAAACCTTTATTAACAAAAATAACCAATCTAACTACCATGCGTATAGATATTGCTCCAAGGTGTATAGAAACGTGGGGGTGTATCGATACGGTCCCTAGGCGTATATGAAAAATTCCAAAAGCTCAACCCGTATCGATACACCTCTATATGTATTGATACACCTTGCCACAATACACTTACCCGTATCGATATACCTGGCTAAAATAAACTTACATGTAACGATACACCTCAACCTGTATCGATACACCTGGGCCTGAAATGCCCCAAATTGTCGGTTTTTCATGCTTTTCAGGTTTCAAACTCATACCAACATGCCTTTTATATATTTATAAAGGATTTTTTAGATAATTTTTCTATATTTTTATCACCTTCGAAAATATGTTTTCCCTGAACTCATCCCGAAACATACATGAATCTCTAATCTTGGTCTAACGGACCCTAAAACCATCCCAAAACCTCTAGTTCCAAAACTGTGGCGTTACAACTCTCCTCTACTTATGAAATTTCATCCTCGAAATTTTACCTAAAGGAAACAAGTGCAGAAACCAATCCGCCTTACACTCCTATATGGCCTCCTCAACACCACGGTGTCTCCACAACACCTTCACAAGCACCATTATTAACACGGTGAACTTATTACACGTATAAAAGATCTCAATAGATTCATTATCAAAGGACAACCTCAATCACAACTCCTTATCCTCCACCAGCATAACATACGATAGATCCGACCTAAACCTCTACAACTTCAAAACATGGAACACATCATGAATCTTTTCCAACTCGGGAGGCAACCTCAACCAATAAGCCATTGAATCAACACGCTCTGCAACTTCATTCGGTCCAATAAACCCCAGACTAAGCTTTCCTTTACGTCTGATACGTATCATCTTCTTCCAAGGCGATACTTTCAAGAACACGTGATCACCAACATCATACCCTAACTCCCTATGCTTCAATTCTACGTAGGATTTCTAAGAATCCAAAGCCACTTTCAAGCGATCACAAACGAGCTTCATTTTCTCATTTGTGTCTTTCAACACCTCCTAAAACAAAACATACTTTTCACCAACTTTATCCCAACACAAGGGTTTACGACCACTCCTAAAACACAAAGCCTCATACGGCGCCATCTGTATACTAGCCTGATAACCATCGTTATAGGCAAACTCCACCAAAGGCAATTGTTTCTCCCAAGTTCCTTTGAACTCAAGGAAAAAACATCTCAATATATCTTCCAAGACCTGGGTCACATGTTCAGACTGACCATCAAATTAAGGATAACAAGATGTAATGGAACTCAACCATATACTCAATACTTGATGCAAACACTCCCAAACCTCACCGTAACCTGCGGATCTCTAACTGAAACTATAGTCTTAGGCGTACCATACAAACACACAACCTTGGAAACACAAATCCTCCAACTTATCCCAAGCATAGGTCGTATGCACAGGCACAAATTGTGCACGCCTTGTAACCCAATCAACAATCACCCCAAAGGAAATCCTTTTTAGGGGCTGTCAACGAGAACTCAGATACAAAATTCATGGTAATCCTCTCCCACTTCCATTCCGGTATCCTTAACGGTTACAACAACCCAGAAGGAATCTAACATTTAGCCTTAACACGCTGACACACCATACGTTTAGCAAAAAAAAAAACCAGCCATATCTTTCTTTGAACCAACTCCATTGTACTTTCCTTTTAAACCTTGATACATATTAGTACTACCAGAATGCATAACAAAAGAACTAGCATGCTCATCTGTCAAAATGATACAACTCAACTCATCATCATAAGGCACCACTATCCGATCTTTGAAACATAACACCCCATCATCATTAAAAATAAAAATCCGTCGGATTCTCATCCATAATATCCTTAACATGCGACACCAACTCCTCATCATAAGGTTGTTTATCCTTTATCAACTGTGACAAAGATGGTTTCACTTGCAATTCGGCCAAAAGATCACCATCTTGTGTCACACTCAACCGTGCACACATTACTCTTAACTCCACTGCAACCTTCCTACTCAAGGCATCTGCCACAACATTAGCCTACCCGAGTGATACTCGATCGTCAAATTATAATCCTTAAGCAACTCCAACCATCTATGTTGCTTAAGAACACAACAAATTCTCACCATAGAAATGGTATCTCTGAAACCTTTACGCAAACCCAATTGCGACAAGCTCCACACCATGTGTTAAACGATTGCGCTTGAGCACCCTCAGCCGTCTAGATGCATAAGCTACATTCTTCGCTTGCGATGCCTCAATCTTAGCAAATTCCTTAACAAACCTCAGCATTACTTAACTGGATCTAGTAAACCTGCAAACTTCTAACTCCAACCTTGGTTGCTCCAAAACTAGCACAAGCCAAACTCCCAAGAACCAAGTTTAACATCCTCTTCGTACCTTGCGAACTCCGAAAACCATATTACCAAAGCTACTTACATAAGCTACCTAGTAGATTGCTTATATGCCCTTGTAGATGTCTATGTGTCTTCATGCAAAACCTCTAATGTCATACCCAAATGTATGCATGCAATGGCATAATTATATACATACATATAAGTGTTTTTTCATTGTGCATGTTAAACTGTTCACGCTTACTAATAACGTTCTCAGACCCATATTCCTTCCAACATATCCAAAATTCGTACTTTCCGAATAAAAAGCAATATTCGTTCCTCCACAAAAGCCTACTAGCCTATTCATACATGCCGATCAAAATCCTTCTCTTTACCTTTATGCACTAGAATATCACCAACAAAAACAAGAACAACTTGATCCAAAAACTCATGGAACACCCGATTCAACACATCTCGAAAAGCACCGACACATTGGTAAAACCAAACGACATCATCAAGAACTCATAATGCTCGTACTTTGTACGAAAAGCAATTATAGACACAACCACATCCTTTACCCTCAACTAATAATAGTTGCACTCCGAATCAATCTTAGAAAACACTGAAGCACAATGAAACTGATCAAACAAATTTACATATTCTTATTCGCCAACTTTTTCATTTCCCGATAATCAATGCACATTCGCATCGTGCCATCTTTCTTTTTAACAACAACATCGGCGCACCCCCAAGGCGAAACACTAGGCCTAATAAACCCTCGATCAAGCAACTCTTGAAGTTGTTTCTTCAATTCCTTCAACTCTGTAATGTCCCGATTTTGGGTTAAGTGAACCGGTTGGAAACGGTGTGAATTGTGTTAGGTGGTTCAGGGAAATCAAGGTTCGAGATAGGATAAAAATATGAAAAATTTTGCTAAAATCCTCTAAAATCATGTTCAAGAGGTTGGTTAAATCAATTTTACAAAATGGGTTTTTGGAAAAGTACATTTTGGGCAGTGACCAAAATGTAAAGTTTTAAAACTGTGGAAAAATGCAATTTTCAAAGGAAGAGTCAAAATCTTAGAATCTTTAGGGAGCTTTTAAGCAATTAAGCCTTTCCTTAAAATGACATGTGTTTTAAATGGATTTTAAATATTTGATTTATTTGTTTTAATATTTAATTAAAAAAGTTAGTTATTTTGGAGAACAAAAATTCACGTTAGTTATCATTTTCAGCCAAATATATTTCTAAACCAATTTCTCCAGATTTCTTTTCTCCCAAACACTCTCTGCTTGATTTCTCATCTATTTCAAAGAATCCTTTTCAATTTCTTCAAGATTTGTGAAGCAAAAACTTATCAAATATTGAGGAAAGCAAGGATTGCAGGTAAATCTCGTTCTCAACCTCTAATCAAGGTTCTTTATTGAAATTACCAAGATTTTTTACTCTTAAATTTTGTTTTTAATTGAGTTTTGATTATAGTTTTGATTTGAGATCAAAATCTTGTAAAATGATGAGTAAAATCTCAATTTTCAGAGTGATCTTGATGTGCTCTGTTTGTGATGGATTTTAGTTGAGTTTTGAGTTAATCTTAAGGTTGAAAATGAGTTTAAACGATATAGATCCCGAAATTCTTATGATTGTTTTAGATGGGTTTTTAGGTGTTTTGATGCTTATATGCTTGTTGGAGGTATAAGATTGGTTTTAGGTTGTTTTTAGATGTTGATTAATGCATAGAATGTTTTGGATGAGTTGGATAATGGTTGGGCTGAGGCTTGAGATCAATCGATTGAGTTTTTGGTTGTTTCAAATGGGTAATTTGGTGTGTTTTGCTGGGCAACGAGTTTGTGTTAAGTTGCTGGTGTTAGAATGCATTTTAATGCATTGAGGCTTTGTTTTTATGTGTTGAAAATAGGGGATTATAATCCGGAAGCAAACGAAGTGGATTTGGAGGCTTCAGACAATCGATAGTCGCGTCGTTAAGTGAACGAACGCGAGTCGGTGAGTGGAATTTGGTTTTCCAGCGTGGAAACGTTTTAGAAAAAGTTTTGGGAACTTAATGAGAGCTTGAAACACTTTATTATGTACGGAAGTAAGTAAATCGAAATTTCTCTCTCGATTGTGCTAGTTTTGAGCCTTTGGTTGCACTTGATTTTAATTGCATTGACCTACTGTTTTAAAGCATGTTTTGAGTATATTAAATGTGTATGATGATGCCATGTGGTTTAAGGATGCACTAGGTAAGTGATCCTTGTATGCATGTGTTGATGCATGAGGTTTTAAGCATGGTTTAATGCTTGTTGATGGCTTATAATGAATGCTTTGTAAAAATAGTGAGGTATGCATGTGTTACAGATTATATTGACAAGTGATATTGAATAAAGTGTTTTGTAAATGAAATCAGATATAGTTAGCCGGCTATAGGATTGAGTGCACTATAAACAAGTCGCCTTGGATGTTGGGGGGTTGTGATTGTACCGAATACTCCATCCAAGTACCCTAACGATTGAAAATTGTTTAAGGTTGCAACGGTTGAGGGTAGCTCCCGGGTGCGAACCTTGTGTGTGTCCCGTCTCTCGTTAGTGGGTTATACATCTACCGATGAGCGGTGTTGAGGGGTTGTGATTGTACCGAATACTCCACCACGGGTGTCACAACGATGGAGGGTCGCTCTCGTGTGTGAACCTTGAGTTACCGGTAGAGTGTAGAAAGGGTGTGAGACAACCCTTGGTAATCCGTGTATCCAATACTTTGTTTTTAAGGTTGATGTTTATCACTTGTGAGCCAATATAATGAAATGAGTTATTACGGAAATGATGTTAATGCATATTGTGGAAAGATGCATGTTTTGGTTTAAGCTTAGCGTAATGGTGTTTATGCTTGAAAGGCTTGGAAAAAGAGTAGCAATGGTTTAATTGCTGAATTTGACTGGATCATGTTGCATGATGTTTAATACAATGATTTTGATGATAAATTGCATGTTTTGTTAAGAAAGGTGTGATGGTTTTTAAAAGAGTGGAAAACGGTTTTGTGCATTAATGATGCTTGTCGTTTTGAGCAATCCTCACTAAGCTTGTATGCTTATGCTCTCTTTTTGCTCAACAATACATTCAATGTGATCTTTGGAGGCACATGCAGAGGATCGGTTGGAGACTTTGACTAAAGGTAAGTTTTGGCTTTGGACTAGTGTAATAGAGGCAATGAGGTGTCCACTGCTTTAAATATTGTTGTTGTGGTATTTTCTTGTTTTGAGCAAGTTTATTATGCATTCGTGATATTGTAATTGGCCTCTATGTGGTTTTTGAACCTTTAATTGGTGTTTTGGTCATGCTTCTTTTTGTGGTTGAAGGCATGCTTTATAGTTGCTTATTCAATATGAATTGATGTGCCTAATGCTTGCTATGTGGCTAGTTTGTGATGCATATATGTTTGATGTGATTATATATGCATGTATATGAGTTATGGGTGTGATCAGATGATGATTGATGCATTTAAGAGGCTGTTCCTTGTGCACTTCTGGTATAGGTATCGATACTCGGGCATCAGTATCGATACTCATAGGCTAATTTTGGCCAGTTTGGTGTAGGTGTATCAATACAAATTGGAAGTGTATCGATACCCCTATGCAAAATGCACACATGTACCGATACTCGGGGAAGGGTATCGATACCCTCTCTCAAAATTTGGTTACTGACTTCCCGAGTATCGATACGGGCTATAGGTGTACCAATACCTGACCGTTAAATTAGTTAAATGGAATCTTTAAAAGTCTGAAATGTTACATTTTAGTCCCTGAACTTTGTATATGAAATTGGATGAGTTTAGATGATTCGTTTGTGTTGAAATTTGTCAGAGAAGCATGTTTTATGATTAATTAAAGGTTGGTAACCTTAAAATCAGAAAGGTCCTTGTAATTTACAGAAAGTATATTTTGGTCCGTAAAAGCTTAAATGTTTAATTGAACCCCTAAACGTTATCCGTTAGCTACGCCATTCCTTTCTAAATGTTTTGTTGATCACATAGAGTTTTAAATTGCATCTAGAGAAGATAAAAAGAAAAAAAAGGGTCGTTAATCAAAGTCAGCTTTAACGAGTTGGCTTTGGTTTTTCCCGTGTAATCTCCTTGGTTCGGGTCAGACATCTAGGTCGGGCTAAGGGGGTTACATTTGGTAGTATCAGAGCCAGGTTACGAAAAGTTGGGATGATGGTAAGTTGTTGGTAAGTAAATTGTAATGTGGATATGTGTTTTGGTGATATTTGCTTTATTTGGTGAATGTTTAAGCATGCTTATGATTGACTATGTGATAGTGATGTTGTACTTGATGAATGAATGTGGATGTGAGTTGTTCTACAATGATGATTGGGATGAATCTTGATGCTTGGGTCATATGATGGTTGAAGTATGCATGTTGGGGGCAAATTGGGATGCCCATTGCCTTATTACCTAGTGAAATGTTTTAAGTTGAAATCAAAGTCTTGGATCCTTGCTTGGAGCTGACCTGAGCAAATTGTTTTGTTTGTTTTGTTAGTTGTTATCATGCCTTAGTAATAATAGCACAATAACCCGAGGAGAGAGTAGCGATCTGGAATGATTGATGTTGCCCTTGGGAAAGGAATAGAGGGGTGTGTAAAATCTCCTAGGGGGATAAATGTCTCGATGTAAGTACAACCTGTGTTGGATGGGTAAGTGTTGGATTGTATGGCGCCAGGTGTATAGGAGATGTTTAGAGCTTGTGAAGTTGTTAATGCTAAGGTGCATGTGACTGCACTAGCTGGTGGATGTTGTGAGCTGCGGTTAGTACTTACGCAAGTCGAGTAGTAAGGTTAGCTCAAAGGTTGGCACCAGAGGTATCCAGGGAGTGGATGATCTGTATGAATAAGATTGTGGAATAAATAGAGTGTAGTGATGTCCATAGTGTAAAAATGGGTTGTATCTTGGCTATATAGAGATGTGTTTAGTTAGTGGACCATTGTGGTCATGGGCATAGAACCTGATGTTGTGTTCTGAGAGTTCTTTTGAACTGTTTTAAAGGAGAGGTATCTGGGGCTTAGATACTTGCATCTTGAGAAATGTGAATCTGTGGTTTGGGATCGAAAATCGTAAGTTGTGGTTGAGTCAAGATACAAATTGTTTAGTTGAGCATGTGTGCTCCTGGATTGGAAGTGGATATGAGACATCGTTGTGTTGGCACCTTTTTGGATTGATGCCTGTTGATAAGCCATAATTGTGGATTTGCTGGCTACATTGTTTTCGACGTGTTGGTAACATGAGCGAGGTATTTTAGCGGAACCGGAGTTTAATAGCTTGTACGAGAGGTTCAAGTGCTAGGAAGTGAGTTGTGAACTCTAGTTAGTGGTAGCCAGTGTACGAATGGTCATGTTTTAATAGTATCGCCTGGGTTGAAGCGAGGCTGTTGTACTGTTGGATGTAGGGTTCACGGGAGAACGTGAGGTGGGATATCCCTCGTGCGGTTCATCGGGCGCAAACTCTTGTGGATGGAGCTAATTCATGTTGGAACTATGAGTCCGTTGACCAAATGAGTCTTGAGTAACGTTTGATGGCTATTAAGTAGGTGGATCGTATGACCATGTTAGGCGAGCTTGTCCATGTTTGATCGGTGGGGTATAGCTTTTCGCGCCTGTTGTTGTAAGTTGCTTTGGAAGTTGTAACTCGAATGTTCACTTCAAAGGTGTTAGATGTGGGAGTGTGAGTAACTAGTTTCTTTGGTGAAACAATTGTTACAAGGAAAACAATATAGGAGATGTCCTTTATCTATTCAAGGTCATGTGTGTCGGTTGATTTGATGGAAATATCGTTTTATGGTTTGGTGTGATTCTTGGAATGGACTGGTTGGTTGAGCATCAAGCTGTGTTGGATTTTGACGTTAAGCGTGTTACCTTAAAGCTTGCAGATGATTACGAGGTAGTAATCGTGGGTGAGAACGTGAAGTTCTAATTTAACACAATTTTGGCTCTTGAAGTGAGTCGGATGATGGAGTTGGGATGTGAAGCTTTCTTGGCATATGTGATGAATCTTGGCATGAGGGAAGTGTGTCTTCAAGATATACGAACTGTATGTGAGTTTCCGGGTGTCTTTCCGGAGGAGTTGCCAGGGTTTCCATCTAACCTGGAAGTTGAGTTTGGCATAGAGTCGTATGAGAATATGACTCCGGTGTCCATTGCTCCGTATCACATGGCACCTGAGGAGTTGAAGATGCAACTTCATAAGTTGCTTGACCGAGGGTTCACAAGACCGAGTATTTCGCCTTGGGGTGCACCAATTTTGTTCGTAAAGAAGAAGGATGGTATCATGCGTATGTTCATTGATTATCGGCAATTGAACAAGTTGACGATTAAGAACAAGTACCCGCTGTCAAGGATCGATGATTTGTTCGATCAGTTTCGGGGTGCTTCAGTGTTCTCAAAGATAGATTTGAGGTTTGGATACTATCAACTTAAGATTAAGGATGTGGATGTGCCTAAGACAGCTTTTCGGACTAGGTACGACCATTATGAGTTTCCGGTGATGCTGTTTGGGTTGACAAATGCACCGGTTGCATTCATGGACATAATGAATAGAGTGTTCCATGAGTATCTAGACCAATTTGTGGTTGTGTTTATCGATGATATTCTTGTGTACCCGCGTACCGAGGAGGATCATGATAAGCACTTAAGGATTGTGTTGCAAGTGCTGTTGGAGAATAGCTGAGCAAGTGTGAGTTTTGGTTCAAGAAGGTGGTTTTTCTTGGACATGTGGTGTCGGCCGAAGGTATCTGGGTTGATCCACATAAAGTTGAGGCAGTGATGAGTTGGAAGACGCTTAAGTCAGTGACAGAGGCGCGTGGTTTCCTTGTCTTTGCTGGATACTACCGAAGGTTTGTCGAAGGGTTCTCTACGATTGTTGTCCCTTTGACCAAGTTGTTTCAAAAGAATGTTCGCTTCGAGTGGACGGATGTTAGGCAACAAGCTTTTGAGAAGTTGAAGGAGGCTTTGACGCAAGATCCTGTCTTGATTCAGCCAGAATCGGGTAAGGAGTTTGTAGTTTATAGCGATGCGTCATACATTGTTTTGGGATGCGTTTTGATGCAAGTTGGAAAGGTTGTAGCTTATGCGCCTAGACAGCTGAAAGTGCATAAGCGCAACTATCCTACGCATGATCTCGAACTCGCGGCGGTGGTGTTTGCTCTAAAGATTTGAAGACACTATCTATATGGTGAGAGATGTGTGGTTTACACTGACCATAAGAGTTTGAAGTACCTTATGTCTTAGAAGGAATTGAATCTTCGGCAGCGAAGATGGGTGGAATTACTTAAGGATTATGATCTGACCATTGAGTATCATCCGGGAAAGGCCAATGTTGTCGCTGATGCTTTTAGTAGGAAGGTGGTTGTTGAGTTAAGAGCTATGTTTGCTCGTTTGAGTATATCGCGTGATGGAGGCTTGATAGCTGAGTTGCAGGTGAAACCCTCCTTAATTTAGTTGATTAAGGAAAAGCAGTTGTTGGATGATTCATTGGTGCCTCACATTCAGGATATAGCCAATGGAAGGGCTACGGATTTTTGCTTTAATAGTGATGGAGTTCTATGTTTTAAAAGTCAGATAGTGGTACTGGAAGATGCTGAGTTGAGATGCACCATCTTGACTGAGGCCCATAACAGTCCTTTTGCTATGTACCCTAGTAGTACCAAGATGTATCGTGGTTTAAAGGATGGGTACTATTTGGTGGGGTTGAAAAAAGATGTAACAGAATTTGTTAGCAAGTGTATGGTTTTCTAGCGGGTGAAGGCTGAGCACCAGTTTCCTTTCGGTTTGTTATAGCCTTTGAAGATACCTGGGTGGAAATGGGAGAGGGTTACGATGGATTTCGTATCTGGGTTGCCTTTGACACCATCGAAGAAGAACTCGGTGTGGGTGATTGTAGATTGCCTTACGAAGTGTGCATATTTCTTGGTTGTGCATACTACGTATACGTTCGATAAGTTAGCTGAGTTGTATATTGCAGAGATTATGTGTTTGCACGGTGTGCCCAAGTCTATAGTATCATATAGAAATCTGAGGTTTACGGTGAGGTTCTGGGAATGTTTACATCATGCGTTTGGTACGCGATTGAATTTCAGTACTTCATATCATCCTCAGTTGGATGGACAGTCGGAACTAGTTATCCAGGTGTTATAGGATATGTTGCGATTCTGTGTAATTGATTTCCAGGGTTCTTGGGAAAAGCATATTCTGTTGGTTTAGTTTCCCTATAATAACAGTTTTCAGACAAGTATTCAAATTGCACCGTTTGAGGCCTTGTATAGGAGAAAGTGTAGAACGCCTCTTTGTTGAGCTGAGGCGAGGGCAAAAGTTTCTTTCCATGCCGGAGATGCTCAAGGGAACAACAAAGAAGGTGTAGCTCATCTGTGAGCGATTGAAGGCTACATCGGATTGCCATAAGTCTTACGCAGATTTGAAGCGTAAAGAGGTTGAGTTTGTGGTTGGGGATCACGTGTTCCTTAAGGTATCGCCTTGGAAGAAGGTGATGAGTTTCGGACGTAGGGGAAAGCTTAGTCTGAGGTTTATTGGACCCTATGAAATTGTGGAGCGAGTTGGTCCTATGGCATGTCGGTTGAGGTTGCCTCCCGAGTTAAAAAAGATCCATGATGTGTTTCATGTATCTATGTTGCAGAGATATAGATCGAATCCTTCGCATGTGATGCCAATTGAGGAAATAGAGTTGAATCCGGATATGTCTTATGATGAGGAACCGGTGAAGATTCTTGACTTGAGCAGCAAGATTATTCGTGGCAAGACGATAGAGCTTGTGAAGGTGTTGTGGCGACATAGAGGAGTTGAAGAGGCCATGTGGGAAAGCAAGGCGGACATTATGAAGCAATTGTCGCATCTTTTTCCTTCAGGTAAAATTTCGAGGATGAAATTTCCTAAGTGGGGGAGAGTTGTAACGCCCCGAGTTTGGGCCTAGATGTTTTAGACATCAGATCGGGTTAAATGAACCGATTGGAAACGGTTCGAATCGTGTTAGGTGGTTTAGGGAAATCAAGGTTTGGGATAGGATAAAAATATGAAAATTTTTTGCTAAAATTCTTTAAAATCATGTTTAATAGGTTGGTTAAATCAATTTTACAAAATGTGTTTTGGAAAAGGAACATTTTGGGCAGTGACCAAAATGTAAAGTTTTAAAACTGTAGAAAAATGCAATATTCAAAGGAAGAGTCAAAATCTTAGAATGTTTAGGGAGCTTTTAAGCAATTAAGTCTCTTCTTAATATGACATGTGTTTAAAATGGATTTTAAATATTTGGTTTATTAGTTTTATTATTTAATTAATAAAAGTTAGATATTTTGGAGAACAAAATTTATGTTAGTTATCATTTTCAGCCAAACACATTTCTAAACCAATTTCTCTAGATTTATTTCCTCCCAAACACTCCCTTTTTGATTTCTCATCCATTTCAAAGAATCCTTTTCAATTTCTTCAAGATTTGTGAATCAAAAACTTGTCAAATATTGAGGGAAACAAGGATTGGAGGTAAATATGGTCCTCAACCTCTAATCAATGTTCTTTATTGAAATTCCCAAGATTTTTCTCTCTTAAATGTTTTTAATTGAGTTTTGATTATAGTTTTGATTTGAGATCAAAATCTTGTAAAATGATGAGTAAAATCTCAATTTTCGCAGTGATCTTGATGTACTTTGTTTGTGATGGATTTTAATTGAGTTTTGAGTTAATCTTGATGTTGAAAATGAGTTTTAATGATATAGATCCCGAAATTCTTGAGATCCTTGAGTTTTATGATTGTTTTAGTTGGGGTTTTGAAGTGTTTTGATGCTTATATGCTTGCTGGAGGTATAAGGTTGGATTTAGGTTGTTTTTAGATGTTGATTAATGCTTAGAATGTGTTGGATGAGTTGGGTAATGGCTGGGCTGAGGTTTGAGATCAATCAATTGAGTTTTCGGTTGTTTCGGATGGGTAATTTGGTGTGTTTTGTTGGGCAACGAGTTTGTGTTAAGTTGCTAGTGTTAGAATGCATTTTAATGCATCCAGGCTCTGTTTTATGTGTTGGAACAAAGGATTATAATCCGGAAGCAAACGAAGTGGATTTGGAGGCTTCAAACAATCGATAGTCGCGTTGGCAAGTGAACGAACTCGAGTTGGTGAGTGGAATTTGGTTTTCCAGCGTGGAAACTTTTTAGAAAAGGTTTTGGAAAACTTAATGAGAGCTTGAAATGCTTTATTAAGTTCGGAAGTAATTAAATCGAAATTTCTCCCTCGGTTGTGCTAGTTTTGAGCCTTTAGTTGCACTTGATTTTAATTGCATTGATGTACTGTTTCAAAGCATGTTTGATTATATTAAATGTGTATGATGATGCCATGTGGTTTAAGGATCCAATAGGTAAGTGATCCTTGTATGCATGTGTTGATGCATGAGGTTTTAAGCATGGTTTAGTGCTTGTTGATGGCTTATCATGAATCCTTTGTAAAAACAGTGGGGTATGCATGTGTTATGGATTATATTGGCAAGTGATGTTGAATAAAGTTTTTTTGTAAATGAAATTGGATGTAGTTAGTCGGCTATAGGATTGAGTGCACTATAAACAAGTCACCTTGGATGTTGAGGGGTTGTGATTGTACCAAATACTCCGTCCAAGTACCCTAACGATTGAGGATTGTTTAAGGTTGCAACGGTTGAGGGTAGCTCCCGGGTGTGAACCTTGTGTGTGTCCCGTCTCTCGTTAGTGGGTTATACATCTACCAATGAGTGGTGTTGAGGGGTTGTGATTGTACCGAATACTCCACCACGGGTGTAACAACGATGGAGGGTCTCTCTCGTGTGTGAACCTTGAGATGTCGGTAGAATGTATGAAGAATGTGGGACAACCCTTGGTAATCCAGGTATCCGATACTTTGTTTTTGAGGTTGATGTTTATCACTTGTGAGCCAATATAATGAAATGAGTTATTATGGAAATGATGTTAATACGTATTGTGGAAAGATGCATGCTTTGGTTTAAGCTTAGCATAATGGTGTTAATGCTTGAAAGGCTTGGAAAAAGAGTAGCAATGGTTTAATTGCTGAATTTGATTGAATCATGTTGCATGATGTTTAATACAATAATTTTGATGATGAAGTGCATGTTTTGTTAAGAAAGGCATGATGGTTTTAACACTAGTGGAAAACGGTTTTGTGCATTGATGATGCTTGTGGTTTTGAGCAATCCTCACTAAGCTTGTATGCTTATTGTCACGCCCCACCAAGGCGCACCCAAGCCAACCGAGGGACACACCCGCCAGGGTGCACCGAGCAGCACCGAGGTGCCCCACCTAGGTGTGCAATGTGAGCCGAGAAGCCCCACCTAGGTGCACAATGCGCGCGCCAGGTGCCCTACCTAGGTGCCCTTGGGCCAAAGAGGGAGAAATGAGACACATCAAGCATTTTAAGGCCAAAGGTGTTCCAAAGAAGACTCTAGAACGGCCTAGAAGGCCCCACACGTCTCCACACTTATCTAAGGGGTTCAAGAACGTTCCACCACACTCTAGGCTCATCTAGAGGAACCTAGAAGACCCGGGAATGGTCGTAAAGGCTCGGGACAAGTCCGGAAGGCTCAGGAAAACTCCGGACATCTCCAGAATATTCTAGAATAACTTAGAATATTGTAGAGCTTTTAGACTATTTAGGATATAACTAGATATGTATAGAATTATCTAGAGATATCTAGGTTTAGAAGATATTTTGGGAGGCAAACTCCTAACCGTTGGATTAAATAAATCCTAGCCGTCCGTTGAGAAGGTGGAGCCTATAAATAGGGCCACCCCTCTCATTTGTAACTCACTCAAGAAGTCATTCACTTCATACTTGTAAAGTTCTCTTGTAAGCTTTCGTTGCTTAATACAAGGTTCTTTCCTTGTAAACTCTCTTGCTCCTTGTGTTTTGCCATAGCGTTGCAAGATTAAGGCTTGCTACCATCGTGCCGAGAGTGTTAGCATCGCACGGATTGAGATTGAAGAAATAAGTCCGTGACAGTTGGTATCCGAGCAAGTTACGATCGTTCGCGAGCATGGCCAAGACCGTCAAGAACCAAGTCGCTAGCCCGTCGGAGACCGAGGTCACGCATGACCATGGTGGGCAAGAAGTAAGGGCCGACCTTGCGGAAGGAAGGCCTCGTGCCAAATCCAAGGATGTACACTCTAGCTTGGAGTCGCGTGGAGGAAGGCGTATCGGGCATGGGTGCCTACGTGGACGACCTTCAAGAGCGGATTGAAGGCCTTGAGGCAGAGGATGCCGAGATCCACACGGCCATGAGAGCCATGAAGATCAAGCTAGAAGAGACCCTGAGCGCGGAAATGGGTGAAGTACGCGACGCACTCATGGTAGAGCTCACAAAGGTACATGAGACATTTCAACGTGAACTTGACAACATGCATTCCCAACTAGAGTCATTGCAAGGCGACCTTGCCTTGTGCAAACGTGCTATGGCAGCCGGGCCAAGCACCACCGTGGAGGCTAGGAGGGTCGAGGTGCCCAAGCCTCAATCATTTTCGGGGTCACGCAACGCCAAAGAAGTAGACAACTTCTTGTATGGCTTGGAGCAATATTTAGAAGCCATTGGCATCAGGGAGGATGCCTCTAAGGTCCAGACCGCGACCTTGTACCTCACCGACACTGCCATGCTTTGGTGGAGGAGGAGGCGTCTCAATATTGAGAAAGGTACGTGCACCATCTCTACCTTTGCCGATTTTAAAAAGGGGCTCAAACGGCAATTCTACCCGGAGAATGCCGAGGATGAAGCAAGGGCACGATTGCGAAGGCTCAATCAATCGGGGAGCATCAATGACTATGTGAAGGAGTTCACTAGCTTGGTGCTCGAGATTCCTGATCTTTCAGAGAAGGACTCACTCTTCAACTTCATTGATGGCCTCCAAAGTTGGGCCAAGGCCGAGCTAAGACGAAGGGGAGTACAAACCCTCGCCGATGCCATTGTCGTGGCCGAGAGCCTCATTGATTATTCCACCAACAAGGAGTCCACCCACGAGCCAAGGGACAAGAAGAGTGGTCACTCCAATGGGGGAAGAGATAGGAGCCCACACAAAGAGAGTCGCAAGGACGAGGATACACCGAAGCACAAAGGCTCGTCCTCATGGAGGGACAAAGACCGAGGTAGGTCTAAAGACTCTCATAGTGCCAAGAAGTCACCGCCTAGCAGTTGCTTCATCTGTGATGGCAACCATTGGGTTCGAGAGTGCCCTCAACGCCAAGCACTTAGTTCGCTCCTAGCCAGGCATCAAGAGGGAAGCGATGCGGACGAAGGTAGTGATGCCGAAGATGGCCAAGGTGCACAAATGGGATCACTACAGCTTTTGAATGGCATCCAGTCTGCCCCAAAGACCCAAGCCAAGGTGTTGATATACGTGGACGTCACCGTAAATGGAAAAGCATCGAGAGCCATGCTCGACAGAGGTGCGTCCCAAAACTTTATTTCTTTGGAGGAAGCAAAGAGGCTTGGTCTTAGTGCTGTGAAAGGGGGAGGATCCGTCAAGGAGTAAACTCTACCGCTCAACCCATCCACAGGTTCGTTCGAGGAGTCAAGACCATCGTTGGGACATGGTCAGGGCACATGGACTTCTCGATTGTGCCGATGGACGACCACCCAATCATCCTAGGGCTCGAATTCTTCGAGCAAGCCAAGGAAATTCCAATGCCATTTGCCAACAGCTTGTGCATCACGGAGGGTGCACCATCATGTGTGGTTCCAACACTAAGGGCCACCAAGCAAGGGTCAGGAGAACTCTCAGCACTTCAACTTGAAAAGGTCGTTCGTAGGGCCAAGCCATCCAAGGGACTAAACGAAGACAAAGGGGTGATCGTGTCTGGGGAGGCCACCAAGCATGTTCAAAGGGAGAACATCGCTTCGAAGACCGCCAAGGGTCAAGGGGCAAAGAAAAAACCTTCCAACAATGCCGACAAGTCGAGGGCAAAGGCGAGGTGAGCTAGGATTCGAGGGAAGCACTCCAGCAACACCCATATTCCATAAAAACATGACGAGGGCGTCGCGAGATCGGGTGGGGGAGGATGTCACGCCCCACCAAGACGCACCCAAGCCAACCGAGGGACGCACCCGCCAGGGTGCACCGAGAAGCACCGAGGTGCCCCACCTAGGTGTGCAACGCGTGCCCGAGAAGCCCCACCTAGGTGCACAATGTGCGCGCCAGGTGCCCCACCTGGGTGCCCTCGGGCCAACGAGGGAGAAATGAGACACATCAAGCATTTTAAGGCCAAAGGTGTTCCAAAGAAGACTCTAGAACGGCCTAGAGGGCCCCACACGTCTCCATACTTATCCGAGGGGTTCAAGAACGTTCCACCACACTCCGGAAGGCTCGGAAATATTCTAGAATAACTTAGAATATTGTAGAGCTTTGAGACCATTTAGGATATAACTAGATATGTATAGAATTATCTAGAGATATCTAGGTTTAGAAGATATTTTTGGAGGCAAACTCCTAACCATTAGATTAAATAAATCCTAGCCGTCCGTTGAGGAGGTGGGAGCCTATAAATAGGGTCACCCCTCTCATTTGTAACTCACTCAAGAAGTCACTCACTTCATACTTGTAAAGTTCTCTTGTAAGCTTTTGTTGCTTAATACAAGGTTCTTTCCTTGTAAACTCTCTTGCTCCTTGTGTTTTGCCATAGCGTTGCGAGACTAAGGCTTGCTAACATCGTGCCGAGAGTGTTAGCGCCGCACGGATTGAGCTTGAAGAAATAAGTTCGTGACATTATGCTCTCTTTTTTGCTCATCAATGCAGTCAATGTGATCTTTGGAGGCAGCACATGCAAAGGATCGGTGGGACAATTTGACTAAAGGTATGTTTTGGCTTTGGACTAGTGTAATAGAGGCAATGGGGGTGTCTAATGCTTTAAATATTGTTTTCGTGGTGTTTTCTTGTTTTGAGCAAGTTTATTATGCATTCGTGATATTGTAATTGGCCTTTATGTGGTTTTTGGACCATTAATTGGTGCTTTGGTCATGCTTCGGTTTGTGGTTGAAGACATGCTTTATTAGTTGCTTATTCAATATGAATTGTTGTGCCTAATGCTTGCTATGTGGCTAGTTTGTGATGCATATATGTTTGATGTGATTATATATGCATGTATATGAGTTATGGGTGTGATCGGATGATGATTGATGCGTTTAAGAGGTTGTTCATTGTGCACTTCTGGTATGGGTATCGATACTCGGGCCTTAGTATCGATACTCATAGGCTAATTTTGGCCAGATTGGTGCAGGTGTATCGATACGATTTGGAAGTGAATCGATACCCCTATGCAAAATGCACACATGTACCGATACTTGGGGAATGGTATCGATACCCTCTCTCAAACTTTGGTTACTGCCTTCCCGAGTATCAATATGGGCTATAGGTTTACCAATACCTGACCGTTAAATTAGTTAAATGGAATCTTTAAAAGTTTGAAATGTTACATTTTAGTCCCTAAATTTTGTGTATGCAATTGGATGGGTTTGGATAGTTCATTTTTGCTGAAATTTGTCAGAGAAACATTTTTTATAATTAATTAAAGGTTAGTATGCTTAAAATCGAAAAGGTCTCTGTAATTTACCGAAATTACGTTTTGGTCACTAAAAGCTTAAAATGTTCAATTAAACCCCTGAATGTTATCTATTTGTTGCATCGTTTCTTTCTAAATATTTTGTTAATCACATAGAGTTTTAAATTGCATCAAGAGAAGATAAAAAAGAAAAAAAGGGTCGTTAATTGAAGTCGGCTTTAACGAGTTGGCTTCGGTTTTCCCCATGTAATCTCCTTGGTTCGCGTCAGACGTCTAGGCCGGGCTAAGGGGGTTACAAACTCTTTCGAAGGCATACGATAGGGAATAATAGACATGTGATCTGTATTTTTATACAATTCAATGTCAATCTCAACCTCTCTATTCGGTAGCAAACTGGGCAATTCTTCTGGAAAGACACCTGGGGCCTCTATAACGCCCGGGTTTGGGGCCCGGGAGATAATCAGGTTTGGTTAAACCGGTTCGGGTTTGTTTATTTGAAAGAAAACATTATTAAATAACACTAAAAAGGGTTTTTATTGAATAAGGGAAAAAGGTGAATTTGGGATTTTAAAACAAAAGGTTTTTTATTCAAAAAGAAATCATCATCTTCCCCCTCCTCCTCCTCCTTTTTCATGTTACTTTGCCAAAACAACCATTTTCAACTATTCTATTGGAGCAATCATCTCACACACACAAGTTTACAAGGTAATTTCTCCTTTGTTTCGATTTTCCTTTCCTTGAGCTTGTTATTGTTTAAATATTTACTTAAAACTCATCGTTTAAAGTTTTTCCAAAATACCATGAGTTTGAAAAGAGGAAGGATGAGGGGATTTTCGTGTGGGTATTTTAATTTCATGTTTAAGGGTGTTTTTAATCATGTTTTGTTATCTTAAAAATGCTAAAATGGTGGCTAATAGTAGGAAACCCGAAATGGGTCTAAAATGTGGTTTTGGGGTTGAAAATGAAGAGTTTTTGGCTTGGTTTTGGGTTGAAATCGTGGCTGGTGGTTCCTTTGATGTTGGGGATGTTTCTAGATGATTTTGGATGTTTTGATGGTTGAAATTGATGGATTCAGTTTGGGTTTGTCTAGAACGAAATTGGTGAAGTTTTGGGTGAAATTTGTGTTTGAATCAATGTGTTTTGGTTGCAAGGAGTAGATTTCCTGGTTGTTACTGGTTTATAAGTATATTAGCACCCTAATATTCTGTTATGGGTTGTCTTGAAGTAGAGGAGATTGATTCGGGTACTTTGGGCGCAATACTGGTGTTGTGGAGGCTTGAGATCGGTGTTTAGGTTTTCATTTGGGCTCAATCGGTGAGCGGTAATGTTTTGAAGTTTAAAATGAGTCAAAGTGATTTTCTTGGGGGTTTGGGTGGAGCCTTAAGGGCTAACCTAAACCCAAGTGTAAGTTCGTCTAATTTGCCTTGTTTCGATAAGTGTTGGTGTGTGCGAATATTAGTGTTGTTATGTGAAATGTGGATTGCTTTTACTCTCTGTTCTAATGTTGTTGTGTAGTCGTAGTTGATGTCAAGCCTCACGTGATGGTTAGTTGTTGTATACGGTGATGTGTAGTCCCACCAGTAGTGACTAGTAGATGAGTACAATGATGTGTAGTTCCACCGGGGATGGTTGTGCTTATGCAAACCATGTTTCGTCTATGTTTCCATTCTGTTTTATCTCTTCCTTAAATGGTCTTGCTTTTAAAATTAAAATATATGTTTTAAACTGCATTGTTGTTGTGTTTTAGAGCTATGCTCACTAAGCTTTTAAGCTTACGCTCTCTTTTTCCAACAATGCAGAACGTTAGAGACTCCTAGAGGCTAGTGGACAAGGGAGGAGTTCTTGGAGTTCTTGCTAAGATCAAAGAATGGTTTTATGGTTGTAATAATGCTTAGACAATGGGAATACTAAACTTTTATGTTATGGAGTTTGTGTTCAAACACTTATGTTTGGTTTTGTTTAAGTTGCTAGCATGTTTTAAATGTTGATACCATGATATGTTGAGGCTTGTTACGGCTTTTGGTAGATTACCTTGCATTTTGACTTGTTGGTGTTTTTGAAGCTAAGTGTTCGTAGGTGCTTTGGGTTGAGATCCATTTTGTTGTGTGTATGCATGTTTGAAGTCGTGTTTAGGGTGTTTTGCCTCTAGATTGTTTGTATGATAAGTTGCTACGTGGTTTGTGATGGTTCGGGGTAAGTTTGGGAACGTTTGGAGATGTCGAAATGTGTTTTCGGGCCAAATTGTGTACAGGTGTTTATGAACGCCTGGTATGGTTTTGGAACGATCGAGCTCCAGGGGTACCCGTATTGGAACGGGGGTGGTGCCGTTTCGGTACGATTTGCCACTAGTGGTTCCTGCTTCGGAACCATGTAGGGTTGTTCCGGTATGTTTGGCTACTGGAGGATCCTATTCCGGAATAAGGTGGGACCGTTCCGGAACGGCTTGGTGTTACTTTAAAAATGAAGCCCGCGTTTCGGAACGGGCATGCTTGTTACGAAACGAAGGCAGTTAAAACGGTTAAAAGTCATCTTCGAGGGTTTCCAAATGTTACATTTTAGTCCATAATGCTTGTATGCTTCCTAGTTGAGTTTATATGTGTCATCTATGATGGTTTTGCCTCGTGTGCGAGAAACTTGACTAAATAACTACTTGGTAAGTTTAAATCATCATATGCCCTCTGCTTGGTTCGTATTTTGTTTTTGCTTTTCCGCTGTAGCCTTCACACATAGGATTAAAAGTGATATCTAGACAAGATAAATAAAAAAATTAGGGTTGCTAATCGGAGTGAGGCCTTAACGGGTTTCACTTCGGTTTTCCCCATGTAACCCGTTCGGTTCGGTCTGTTGGCTATGCCGGAACGAGGGGTTACATTTGGTGGTCTCAGAGCCTTGGTAATGAGGTCTCTTGGGAAGGTAAGTTGGGTAAGTTGGTTTGTTTTGTTTGCCATTGCACGTTGTGTGGAATCATGTTTTCTTGTTCATGTTGTTGTTGAAGTTTAGTCGAGCGTTCCTCTTGCTAGCTGTTGTTATTGGAAAATGGTTTTGGTTTAAAGAGCTTGAGAATTTGGATCCTTTCCCTTGCTAACCTAATGTTTTCTTGTGTGTGATGTGTTTGTTGTATTAGATTTTATCTTCGTTATGGTAAGACTGAGAGGATGGCCTAGAGCGGATGACCAGGCACCCGAGGATGAGCCTCATGTTCCTCCTGCTCCTGATGGTAATGGGGTGGATGTAGGAGGTAATGTGCCTTAGGCCGGTGCGAATGCTAGAGGTGATGGTAATGGACCTCAGGCCGGTGCAAATGTTGGGGGTAATGGAGCTCAAACGGGTCAGGGTCTGGCAGGTGCGGACATGACTCATTTGATTCAGACTATAGCCTGGGCTTTTCATACAGCTTTAGCCGGTATGCATGCTGCAGCACCACCTCAGGGTGCAAGGACAAGTTTACCCCTTGAGAGACTTCGTAGTTTGGGTGGAGTTGAGTTCCGTGGTTTAACTCCCGAGAGTTCAGAGGCTTGGCTCGAGAGCACTACACGAATCTTAGGCTAGATGGATTGCTCAGACACTCGTAAGTTGGGTTGTGTTGTCTCCTTGTTTCATTGAGATGCGTATGCTTGGTGGACTACCGTTACTTCGGGTATGGTAGAAGCATATGTCACTTGGGAATTCTTCCGAACAACCTTTAAGAAGAAGTATCTTGGAGTCCGATATCAGGATGAAAAGAATAGATTATTTATGGCTTTGGTTTAGGGTAGTAAGATGGTGTCAGAGTATGAGGTTCAGTTTGTGAGGTTGAGCAAGTATGCTCCCGAGTTGGTTCTCAGTGAGAGGGAACGATGTGAGCGTTTCCGATATGGTTTGACTAAGGATGTGAAGACGTATATGCTCGCTTCTGATTACACCGAGTTTGATGTTTTGGTTTCTAGAGCCAAGGATATTAAGCAGAACTTAGGCACGAGTACTCGTGCTAGTGGGTCTGATTCCAGGAAAAGACATGCGGATTGGGACAGAGATCATGCCAAGAGGCACAGAGATAGAAGGTATCAGCTCGATTCGAGACATAGGGGCGATAATCATGGACGGGGCCATCAGAGCCAAGAAGATGTTGTTCACACTCCTGAGTGCACTAGATGCGGGAGATGCCATCCGGAGAGTGTATGCGTACCTTTGAGGTATGTTGGAACTGTGGTTCCCGAGATCATTTGAGGCGTAACTGTCCACACCCAACTAGGGGTGGATCGGCTCCAGCTAGGGGGTTTGAGCATCAGAGAAGCCGTGGGCGCGGTCGAGGTAATTTTCACCCGAGGAACGATGGTCAGAGGAAATTAGCTCATGTGGTGGCAATTCAGCCCGAGGGTGGAGGACCAGCTAGGGTGTATGCACAGCGAGAGGTTGGGAATGACACGAATGTCATCGCATGTAATTTCTCATTACAGTCATTGACTTTGCTTTCTTTGATAGATTCGGGTTCGACACATTCGTACATTTTGGGTGAACATGCAAGATCTCTAGGTTTACCGTATGAGTGGTTAGAAGTAGGTGTGAATGTTACTAGTTCTTTCGGTGAGACCGTGGTAGTTAGGAAGATGTATAGGAGGTGTCTTTTGATAAATCAGAGCCATGTGCTTCCGATTGACATGATGGAATTGATGTTCTATGGTTTTGATGTGATTTTGGGCATGGATTGGCTTGTAGAGCATAGAGCTAGAGTATACTTTGAGACCAATAGAGTCTCCTTGAGGCTTACGAATGATTTTGAAGCTGTAGTGGTGGGCGAGAACATTAAGTTCTTCCAGAAGAGTTATCAGGCGTATTTGGCCCATGTGATGAATCCGAATATGGATGAGGTTAGACCACAAGACATCAGAACAGTTTGTGATTTTCCGAGTGTTTTTCCAGAAGAGTTGTTGGGTTTGCCTCCAGATAGGGAAGTTGAGTTTGCTATTGAGGCATATTCTGATTCTGCACTCGTGTCTATTGCTCCGTATAGAATGGCGCCGAAAGAGTTGAAGATGCAGCTTCAGGAACTATCAGATTGAGGTTTCATTAGGCCTAGTATTTCTCTGTGGGGTGCTCCGGTTTTGTTTGTGAAGAAAAGGGACGGCAATATGAGGATGTGTATAGACAATAGACAGTTGAACAAGGTAACGGTGAAGAACAAGTATCCTTTGCCGCAGATATATGACTTGCTTGATCAGTTGAGAGGTGCTTCAGTGTTTTCGAAGATTGATTTGAGATCTGGTTACTATCAGTTGAAGGTGAAAGATGTGGACATACCAAAGACAGCCTTCCGTACAAGTTATGGGCACTATGAGTTCTTGGTAATATCTTTTGGGTTGACTAATTCCCAGTTGCATTTATTGATATGATGAACCAAGTGTTCCATGAGTTTTTGGATATGTTTGTGGTAGTGTTCATAGATGATATCTTAGTGTACTCTAGGACCGAGGAAGAGCATGATGAGCATTTGCGGCTAGTGCTTCAGACCTTGCTTGAAAATCAGTTGTATGCCAAGTTGAGTAAGTGCGAGTTTTGTATTGAGGAGGTAGTCTTCCTAGGTCATGTGATCTTAGCCAATGGAATTAGTGTGGATCCCAAGAAGATAGAAGCCATAGTGAATTGGAACAACCAAAGTCAGTGACAGAAATCCGTAGTTTCCTAGGCTTGGCGGGGTATTACCGAAGATTTGTCTAAGGATTTTTGAAGATTGCGGCACCCCTAACTAAATTTCTTCAGAAGAATGTTCCGTATGAGTGGTCAGATGCAAGACAACAAGCGTTTGAGAAGTTGAAGAAAGCTTTGACCAAAGCTTCTATTTTGATTCAGCCTGAACCGGGGAAAGAGTTTTTGATTTACATCGATGCATCGTATGTAGGTTTAGGTTGTGTGCTTATGCAAGAGGGTAAGGTTGTAGCTTATGCTTCGAGACAGTTGAAGGTTTACGAGAAGAACTACCCCACTCATGATATAGAGTTAGCCGCAGTAGTATTTGATCTGAAGATTTGGACATACCATCTTTATGGTGAGAAGTACACAGTTTATACCGACCACAAGAGTTTGAAATACTTGATGACTCAGAGAGAGCTGAACCTTAGACAACGTATGTGGTTAGAGCTTTTTAAGGACTATGACCTTACGATAGAGTACCATCCAGGTAAGGCAAACGTACAGGCTGATGCTTTGAGTAGAAAAGTGACAGTTGAGTTGCGAGCCATGTTTGCGAGATTTAGTGTGTCACGGGATGGCAGTTTGATAGCCGCGTTACAAGTTAAACCTTCGTTGGTTCAGTTGATTCGAGATAAACAGTTTCAAGACGGGTCGTTGGCCCCTCACGTGCAAGATATAGCCAAGGGTAGACCCAAAGATTTCTTCTTTGGTGAGAATGGGATCCTATGTTTCAAGGATAGGATTATAGTCCCAGAAGATGTTGAGTTAAGGCGTACTATCTTAAATGAAGCACATAACAGTCTGTTTGCTATGCATCCGAGTAGTACGAAGATGTATCGTGTGTTAAAAGAAGAGTACTACTGGATTGGGTTGAAGAAAGATGTGGCTAAGTTTGTGAGTAAGTGTATGGTTTGTCAGCGAGTTAAGGTCGAGCATCAGTTCCCTTCAGGTTTGTTACAGCCGTTGAAGATTCCAGAATGGAAGTGGCAACGTATTACCATGGATTTTGTGTCGGGTTTAATGTTGACTCCTTCAAAGAAGAATTCAGTCTGGGTGATAGTCGACAGATTCACTAAGTGTGCCCATTTCATACCTGTTCATACTTCCTACACCTTAGATAAGTTAGCTGATTTGTACATTAGTGAGATAGTGAGGTTGCATGGGGTACCGAAGTCGATTGTATCAGACCGAGATTCGAGGTTTACAGCTAGATTTTGGGAGTGTTTGCATCGTGCCTTGGGTTCTTGGTTGAACTTCAACACTTCGTATCCCCCACAATCAGATGGTTAGTCATAGAGAGTTATTTAGGTGTTGGAGGACATGTTGAGGTGTTGCATCATCGACTTTTAGGGTTCTTGGGAGAAACACCTACCGGTAGTGGAGTTTGCATACAACAACAGTTATCAGGCTAGTATTTAGATGGCACCGTATGAGGCTTTGTATGGTAGGAGGTGTAGAACACCTATTTGTTAGGCCGAGGCCAGACAAAAGCTTGTACCGATGCCAGACTTGCTTAAGGGCACTATCAAGAAGGTAAAATTGATCTATGATCGCTTGAAAGCAGCTTCCGAGCGATAGAAATCATATGTCGGTTTGAAGAGAAAGGAGATAGAGTATGTCGTGGGCAAAAAAGTGTTTTTGAAAGTCTCACCTTGGAAGAAGGTGATGAGGTTTGGTAGGAAAGGTAAGTTAAGCTCGAGATTCATTGGTCCTTACGAGGTAGTTGAGAGGATCGGTTCCGTTGCTTATAGATTGAGACTGCCGACAGAGTTAGAAAAGATTCACGATGTGTTCCATGTTTCGATGCTTCAGAATTATAGATCGGATCCGTCTCATGTAATGCCAGTGGAAGATTTTGAGTTGAACCTAGACCTGCCGTACGAGGAAGAGCCGGTTGAAATTCTTGCTACGGATAGAAAGGTGATGCGTGGGAGATCTATTGAGTTAGTCAAAGTTTTGTGGAGACACCGAGGTGTAGAAGAGGCTACTTGGGAGAGGAAGGAAGACATGAAAATATAGTTTTCGTATTTTTTTCTGTCAGGTAATTTCAGGGACGAAATTCCTTAAGTGGGGGAGAGTTGTAAAGCTCAGGTTTGGGGCCCGAGAGATAGTCGGGTTTGATTAAACCAGTTCGGGTTAGTTTATTTGAAAGAAAACATTATTAAATAACACTAAAAAGGGTTTTTATTGAATAAGGGCAAAAGGGGGAATTTGGGATTTTAAAACAAAAGGGTTTTTATTCAAAAAGAAATCATCATCTTCCTCCTCCTCATTTTTCACGTTACTTTGCCAAAACCACAATTTTCAACTATTCTATTGGAGAAATCATCTCACACACACAAGTTTACAAGGTAATTTCTCCTTTGTTTCGATTTTCCTTTCATTGAGCTTGTTATTGTTTAAATATTTCCTTAAAACTCATCCTTTAAAGTTTTTCCAAAATACCATGAGTTTGAAAAGAGGAAGGATGAGGGGATTTTCGTGTGGGTATTTTAGTGTCATGTTTAAGGGTGTTTTTAATCATGTTTTGGTGTCTTTAAATGCTAAAATAGTGGTTAATAGTAGGAAACCCGAAATGGGTCTAAAAATGGGATTTTGGGGTTGAAAAGGTAGAGTTTTTGGCTTGGTTTTGGGTTGAAATTGTGGTTGGTGGTTCCTTTGATGTTGGGGAATGTTTCTAGATAGTTTTGGATGTGTTTTGATGGTTGAAATTGATGGATTCAGTTTGGGGTTTGTCTAGAACGATATTGGTGAAGTTTTGGGTGGAATTTGGGTTTGAATTAGTGTGTTTTGGTTGCAAAGAGTGGATTTCCGAGTTGTTGCTGGTTTACAAGTATATTAGCATCCTAATATTCTATTTTGGGTTGTCTTGAAGCAGAGGAGATTGATTCAGGTACTTTGGGTGCAATACCGGGTGTTGCGGAGGCTTGAGATCAACGTTTCGGTTTTCGTTTGGGCTCTATTGGTGAGTGGTATTGTTTTAAAGTTTAAAATGATTCAAAGAGGTTTTCTTGTGGGTTTGGGTGAAGCCTTAAGGGCTAACCAAAACCCAAGTGTAAGTTCGTCTAATTTTCCTTGTTTCAATAAGTGTTGGTGTGTGCAAATATTCATGTTGTTGTGTGAAACGTGGATTGCTTTTACTCTCCGTTCTAATGTTGTTGTGCAGTCATAGATGAGGTCAAGCCTCACGTGATGGTTAGTTGTTGTATACGGTGATGTGTAGTCCCACCGGTAGTGACTAGTAGATGAGTACATGAGTAGGGTGATATGTAGTCTCGTCGGAAAAATGCTAGTTGTTGTGTACGGTGATGTGTAGTCCCACCGGGGATGGTTGTGCTTGTGCAAACCATGTTTCGTCTCTATTTACATTTTTTTGTATCTCTTCCTTAAATGGTCTTGCTTTTAAAATTAAAATATATGTTTTAAAATGCATTGTTGTTGTGTTTTAGAGCTCCGCTCACTAAGCTTTTAAGCTTACGCTTTCTTTTTCCAACAATGCAGAACGTTTGAGACTCCGAGAGGCAAGTGGGCAAGGGAGGAGTTCTTGCTAAGCTCAAAGTATGATTTTTTGGTTGTAATAATGCTTAGACAAAGGGAATACTAAACTTTTATGTTAGGGAGTTGGTGTTCAAACTCCTATGTTTGGTTTTGTTTAAGTTTCTAGCATGTTTTAAATGTTGGTACCATGATATGTTGAGGCTTGTTACAGCTTTTGGTAGATTACCTTGCATTTTGACTTGTTGGTGTTTTTGAAGCTAAGTGTTCTTAGGTATTTTGGGTTGAGATCCATTTTGTTGCGTGTATGATGTTTGAAGTCGTGTTCAGGGTGTTTTGCCTCTAGATTGTTTGTATGATAAGTTTCTATGTGGTTTGTGATGATTCGGGGTAAGTTTGGAGATGTCGAAATGTGTTTTCGGGCCAAACTGTGTCTAGGTGTTTCGAAACTTCTGGTATTGTTTCGGAACGGTCGAGCTCCAGGGGTACCTGTATCGAAATGGGGGTGGTCTCGTTTCGGTATGATTTGCCACTAGAGGTTCCTATTTCATAACCATGTAGGGTCATTCCGGTACGTTTGGCCACTGGAGGCTCCTGTTCTGGAACAAGGTGGGACTGTTCCGGAACGGCTTGGTGTTACTTTAAAAATGAAGCCCCCGTTTCGGAACGGACATGCCTGTTTCAAAACGCAGGCAGTTAAAACGGTTAAAAGGCATCTTCGAGGGTTTTCAAATGTTACGTTTTAGTCCCTAATGCTTGTATGCTTCCTAGTTGAGTTTATATGTGTCATCTATGATGGTTTTGCCTCGTGTGCGAGAAACTTGACTAAATAACTACTTGGTAAGTTTAAATCATCAGACGCCCTCTACTTGGTTCGTATTTCGTTTTCACTTTTCTGTTGTAGCCTTCACACATAGGATTAAAAGTGATATCTAGACAAGATAAATAAAAAAAATTAGGGTTGCTAATCGGTGTGAGGCCCTAACGGATTTCGCTTCGGTTTTCCCCGTGTAACCCGTTCGGTTCGGTCTGTTGGCTAGGCCGGGACAAGAGGGTTACAGACTCACATACCGTACGTATATCCCGAATACGTACTTCCTTTGATCCCAAATTCATAACATATGCCAAGGAAGCCTCACAACCCGATTCCATTAAATAACTCGCTTCCAAAGCTGAAACAACATCGAACAAGAATTTAACATTTTCACCCTCGATTACCACCTCGTAATCATCAGCAAGTTTCAGGGTAACTCACATGGTTTCAAAATCAACCACAACCCTATGCTCACACAACCAATCCATACCCAATATTACATTAAAACCACGAAACGACAACTCCATCAAATCAACCGCAAACACATGACCTTGGACAGTCAAAGGACATCTTATAAACAACTGTTTCACCAAATTAGGCGTTATCTTTTATCATAATTCTTCTTAAACTGACTACCATCGAAACCAGAGTCCGCAACTCTCTAGTTAGAGCCAAAACCTCCCACACAAGAAGATAAACCCAAGTCTCGCTCAATATTTTTTGCACGTGTAACCAACACGTTGAAAACGATGTAGCCAAAAGCCAACATATATATCCTAACATCGTGTACAAAACCGTAACAGAATCAAGCACATCGATGTCTCACATCTAATACCAGTTCAGGAGCATACCTGCTCAACTGAAGAAATGGTACCTTAAACTCGGCCACAGACATACTGTCTTGAACCCAAGCCATGAATTCACATTTCTTGTCATCTAAGTATCTAACTCCCAGATACTTCTTCTTAAAGACAGTTCGAAAGAACTCCTAGGTCAAAACATCGGGTTCTAGGCTCACAACCACAGTTGTCCACAAACTGTACACATCTCCCTGCAACTAGGACACGACACATCTTCAACATACAGGCATCATTACACCCTATTTGTTCCATTATCTAAATAGTACATGCCATCCACTCTATGGATGCCTCAGGTGCCAACCCTCGAGCTCAACTCCTTCCAAACTACAAAAGCACCCTAACATCAACTCACAATTTTCCAACAGCTAGTGCAGTCCCATGCACTCCAGCAATATTTACACCATGTCACCTGTTGAGTGTGTAAAAGTTCTATTATTTACACCCTTTTAACCCATATTTCTGCTGCATTCAAGCATCATTTCATTGCATTTAGGTTAGTTTACAGCAAAACATCACAAATATATTAAAGGCACAGATTCTACTAAAGAATGACTGATTTTGCAGGTTGCTGCCATAGTAGACGGAGAAGGCAGGCGCTGGGCAGAGAAGCAGAAGAGCTGAACTAGACAAGCAGACAAAGAGGACGATGCTGCCATGGTGCTGCCGTGACAGCAGAGGACGACAGCAAGTTAGTGGAGAAAAAGCAAAGTGGACCTCGATAGATAGAGAAAATTCTGCTTGTCTGTCGTGTGAAAACCTTATATTTTTCCAAGCCCCGGATCAAAAGATATGTCAAGCCCAAAGCTCAAGGAGAGAAAATCCCAAGAAACAAGGAGGACGGCTGGAAAGTAGATTCCTTGAAGATTAAGTCTTTATTAGAATCATACTTTTAATTAAAGTTGTAATCCTTGTTAACTTAGATAACTTGAGCCCAAAGCTTATATAAGGGCGTGTATTTTAACCTAGGAGGGAGCTAATAGCCGATTACCCCATAACCGACAACCAAAAACCCCTAGCCGTTTACCCGCCGCCGACATGTTCTAAATTCCCCTTAGGGCCACGGGTTGATTTGTAAAGTAGTTGCAAGGGTTGTTTTGTTTAAGGAATTTTCAGTTCAATAAAATAAACTTCAAGTTCTCTTATTTTGGTTATTAATATCTTGCAAGAGCATCGGGAGAGCATTGTGAGGTTATCTATTTACTTAGCATCAGGAGAGTTAAGTATACGAAAGAAAGAAGAGCAAGTTCTCTAGTTTATAGTTGAACTATCTCGTGCCTAGGGATAGGGCGAGGTTAAGTGGCTAAAGAAGAATTCATACACATCGGTGTTCATCCTTCGATTCACGCCAGGAGGTATCATCAAGACGTGATCATTGACAGACTTGGACCTAGGGATAGGCCAAGGCAGATCTGGGATTCTTACCAAACTTAAAAGTACTGAGTTGAGCGTTTGCTGCCGCGACGATCAACGGACTGCCGCCGTGACAAGTGCTGTCGCGACGGGTGACGATAATAGAACTGGATTTCCTAAACTCTGCAATACCTGCACTACTGAGCAATTCAATACCAGCCCATTCTCTCTATCTTGATATTTCTACTCTTTTATTTATGTTTACTCTATTATTCTCGTGACAACTCTCAAATATTTCCTTTACTTTCGTGCAGTGAATTAAGGTGAAGCTATTAGCCCAATCCTTGTGGAGACGATATCCGATACTTCGTATCACTTTACTACTTGCGTCGTGTATACTTGCACTACCATTGCGATAGACTATTTTACACGCAACATCACCCAACACTGGACCAACTGGCGCAGGTTGTACTTACTTCAAGGCAACAAACCCCATAGAGATATAACACTCTCCTCAACTCCTTGCCCAAAGGAAATAGAACCGCGCTAACTTCTTCTCTCGGACGTAACATAACACATTTCTAAGGCATGATAATTTCAACAAAACAAAAACAATAGTGTCACCTTTAAGCAAGGATCCAAGACTTCCATTATAAATCAAAACATTTCAGACTATAGTAATAAGGCAATAGTTTCCCCAAATCATACCCCATAAGACATATCACAATCAACATATATATAACAATCATCGTGCATAAGAATCAACAACATTCAACTAGTATCAACATTCCAATTTATCACAAACTTGGTTTAAGCAATCAATCACAACTTACCTCCCAATTATCGCAAACCTGGCTTCGACACCAACAAATGTAAACCCAACGACTTGGTCTAGACGCGAGACCGAACCGAGTGAGTCAAACAGGGAATATTGAATTAAACTGGGAAAGTTTACCTCAATAAACAACTTTTTTTCTTTTTATCTTATCTAGATACACATTATAATTCTATGTGATTTGAACTCGTAGCAGAAGAAACTGCAACTCAATCTGACATCGATTAAGCATTCGTTTGACAACATACATGATCCAAGGACCAAATCATAACTTTTACAAATTATAGGTACTTTAGACAATTTAAAGTTACGCCCCTTTAATTAGTCATATTTCATGTCACGATGTCAAATCTCAACTCAAACGGACATTAATAGGGCATTCAATTGCGATCACAAACATTAAGGGACCAAATTGTAAATCTAGAAATTATAAAGACTTACTTGAATTATATTCACCAATCCTCAATTAGTCAGGTTCCATGCATACATGTCAAATTTCAGCTATAAAAGATCATCCAAACTCATTCAATTGCATGCATAAAGATCAAGGACAAAAACAAAAGAATTTAAAACTTTTATTTACCAAAATAACCAACCTAACTACCAGACGTATAGATACGGCTCCAAGGTGTATAGAAACGTGGGGCATATCGATACGGTTCTTAGGCGTATCGATGCGCAAAATTCTAGAAGCCCAACTCGCATTGGTACACCTCTACCAACATCGTTACACCTTGCCACAATACACTTACTCGTACTGATACACTTCTACTCGTATCGATACACTCACCTGTATCGATACACCTCAACCCGTATCGATACACCTAGCCAAAATATTCTTACCTGTATCGATACACCTGGGCCTGAAATGCCCCAAATTGTTAATTTTTCATGCTTTTAAGGTTTCAAACTCATACCAAGATGCCTTAAACATAATCACATGCATATTAGAGACCAGACCATGTCAATCCAACACATAATTATCATCAAGAATGTTACCCCCTTAGCCCGGCCTAGACGGTTGACCCGAACTATGAAGATTACACGGGGAAAACCAAAAGTCAACCCAAAAGTCAACCTTGATTAACGACCCTTTTTTCCTTTTAAACTTGTCTAGATGCACATTAACCCTAAGCGTACTCTTGAGAAACACATACGTGAAAAGCACAGCGATCAAATTATAATAAGGGACTCAATTGCACAAATCACAGATATATTAGGGACCAATTTGTAAATTCTGAAAACTAGAAGGTCTTAACTGATTTTTAAGTTACCAATATGAAATTAATCATATTACATGCTTCCCTGTCAAATTTCACCTTTAATGGACTTCTCGAACTCATGCAATTGCAAATACAATTTCCGGGACTAAAACATAAAGCATACAAACCTCAAACCATTCAAATCAATGCCCAACGGTCACCTGTTTCGAAACGGGGTTGACCGTTCCGAAACACGGGTTCGTTTCGAGAGTTGTTTCGAAACAAGGCCTTCCAGTGGCCAAACCGTATCGATACGGTCACCAGCCGTTTCAAAACACCAAGGCCATTACAAGCCCCCGTTTCGAAACGCCAATGCTTGTTCCGATACGCTGTGCCCAGAAACTGCAGAAATTGCTGGTTTAACATGCATTTAACCACTCAAACACATCCTAATGACCTCCTAATAATGCCAACAAGTCATCATGCATATAAGGTTCATGTTTGCAACATCAAAACACATTCATGGCATCAATCAAGGAAGTCCACAAGTCTATAGGCATGCACCCTAATATCCAAAACCAAACAACCATCAAAACACCAAAACAAGCATCAAAATGGTCATTTACAAATCCAAATCATTAAAGGCATCATGCCACAACTAGGGAGTCCAAAACATCTCCCAAAACACAACCTAGGTTCCCATTTCCAAATATCAAAAACTAATAGTATTGTGAAAACATCACCATACATGAGCTTAGCTTTCCCTTGGATTCTTAGCCTCCTTGTTTCCCTCAAACACTTCAATTATCTGCATTATTGGTTCAAGAGAGAGAGCGTAAGCACAATTGCTTAGCAAGGCATGCTCTAAAGAACAACACAATAATGCTTTATATAAAACAATTTTAATAAACCTTACAACACATAAACACCATTATTCATGCAACCTTGCATTCATAAACAAGCATCTCATGCTTCATTAAAATCAACATGTCATATTGGCTTTCAAGTGATAATCCATAACCATTTACAACACAAAACACAATCGGATACGCGGATTACAAGCGTTGTCCAACACGCTTCAAACACACTACCGAACACACAAGGTGGAGTTTACCGGTACAATCACAACACCTCAACACCCGTGATGGAGTTTAACGGTACAATCATAACCCCTCAACATCACTCATCGGTAGTTGTATAACATCACTAACGAGAACACAGGACACACAATACAAGATCCACACATGGACTTTAAACCACCATTGTGATCTTACCTTTCTCGTTAGTGTACTTGGATGGAGTTTACGGTACAATTACAACCCCTCGACATCCAAGGCGACTTTATTCACGGTGCACCCAATCCTATAGCCGGCTAACTATATCCGATTCAAGTAATTTTAAACCAACACATCACTTGCCAATATACATCATTTATCATCAACAATTCACTATTTTAAAGCATTTAATCAAAGCCATTTAACAACATGCATCACTATGCATCAAATCCACATTTACAACATATCAATCCAAGGATCTCTTACCTTGAGCATCCTTCAACATATGGCTTTCAAAACCAGCATTAACCATGCTAAAACATGCTTTCAAAATAGAATTTAAACATTCAATTTAACAACAAATGCATCGAACCACTCTATGGCTCATACAAGAGAGTTTTTCTGAAAACTTACTCTTGAGCTTAGTTAAGTTGCTTAGTCTTAAACCAAGCTCCCAAAACCTTCAAACACTCGTTACAAAGCTGGAAATCCAACTTCACTCACCAATTCTGTTTCGCAAGCTTGCCGAAATGTCGATCAAGCCTCCGGATCAATACCACAAGTATCCGAAGATGTCTCCCCTGTTTTAAACACATCAAAGAAGAGGATTAATGCATCATCATGCATTAAAATCTTCAGCCACCACACCTAAACTCGTAGCCCTAACCAAATCTAACATTTCGGCTACCAAACACAACTGAACTCACCTCCAAACTCTTCCACAACATAACCCAGCCAAGATCCATCACTTCTAACCATTTCTAAACATCAATTAACATCCAAAATGAACCTAAACTCGTCCTTATACCTCCAGCTATAACAGAACACCAAGATCACCCCAAAAACCATTATTTTCATAAGCAAAAACTTAGGAAATTCAACCTATTTGGGATTGCATTGATCAAACCTCATTTACTCATCATTAAACATCCAAAATACATTTAATAATCATCTCAAAACAGAGCCCAAACAATCGCAACGAAATTCTTCAAGATTTCCTCCAAATCTTGAGTTTTAAGCCAAAATCAAGTTCATAACATCAAAACCATTTATAAAACTTAAATTAAGGATTGATAACTTGGAAATTTCAGTAAAGAACTGAGTATTTAGAGGAGAAGATCAACCTTACCTCTAAATGTAGATTTCTCCTTGATTAGAGCCAATTTTCTTGAAAATCCAATAAGCAAATCAAGAGGATTTGATGTAGAAAGGATTAGGAATTAATTGTTGATTGAAATCTCATCAATTGCTTTGAAAATCAATGGAAAAGCTGCTGGAGAAAAGTGTTTGGATGAGGGAATTTTGAGAGAAAAAGAGATGAGAAAGTTTTAAGAAAAGTTAGTTATGAAAATCTAAAATGTGGTTTTCCACTTTTCATTTCATTAATTAAACATTAATTAAATCATTTAAATCTAAGAAAAATCTGGAGAAATCATTCTTGGGTAAATTAGCTCCTTAAAGATTCAAAGTTTCAATCCTTACAAAACAGTCACCACTGAACTTTTCAAAAATCGCATTTTAGTCACTATTTCAAAATGTTGCACTTCCAAACCTTATTTTGTAAAATTGATTTCATCACTCTCTTATATATATATATATATTAAAAGAGGATTTTTAGATATTTTTCCATATTTTTAAAGCATCCCGAACTAGGCTTTCCCTAAAACCTCCTTTTATATTCTAACCGAAAATCAGACCAGTCCGGTTCAGACCCTAAACTTCTAAGCCCAAAATTGGGGTGTTACAACTCTCCCCTCCTTAAGAAATTTTGCCTCGAAATTTACCTGAAGGAAAGAGATACGGAAACTGCTTCTTCATGTCATCCTTCCTTTCCCACGTGGCTTCCTCAACACCACGATGCTTCTACAACACCTTTACCAAATCAATGGTCTTGCCTCGAAGAACTTTACTGTCCGAATCCAGAATTTCCACCGGCTCATCATCATAGGTTAAGTCTGGATTCAACTCCACTTCCTCCACAAGCATAACATGCGAAGGATTCGATCTATGTCTCCGAAGCATAGAGACGTGAAACACATCATGAATGTTTTCCAACTCTTGCGGCAACCTCAGCTTGTACGCAACAGGACCCACACGTTCAATCACCTCGTATGGTCCAATGTACCTAGGGCTCAACTTACCCTTTCGGACAAACCTCATCACCTTTTTCCAAGGTGAAACCTTCAAAAACACACGATCACCTACCGCAAACTCAATATCTTTACGCTTCAAATCCGCGTAAGACTTCTGTCGATCAGAAGCTGCCTTCAATCGCTCACAAATGAGCTTCACCTTCTCGGTGGTTCCTTTCAACAAAGCTGGCATTGAAACCAACTTCTGACCTGTTTCAGCCCAACAAAGAGGAGTTCTGCATTTCCTCCCATACAAAGCTTCATAAGGTGCCATTTGAATACTTTCCTGGTAGCTATTGTTATAATCAAACTCCACCAAAGGCAAATGCTTCTCCCAAGAGCCTTGAAACTCAATCACACAGCACCTCAACATATCTTTCAGCACTTGGATAACACGCTCAAACTGTCCATTCGACTGTGGATGATAAGAAGTACTAAAATTCAGCCGTGTACCCAAAGCTTGATGCAAACATCCCCAGAAACGCGATGTATACCTCGGATCTCTATCCGAAACAATAGACTTTGACACACCATGCAGCCGCACAATCTCAGCAATGTACAACTCTGCAAGCTTGTCCAAAGTGTAAGTGGTATGCACAGGTAAGAAATGAGCACACTTCGCTGACAAACCATGCACTTACTCACATACTCAGCAACATCTTTCTTTAACCCCACCCAATAGTACTCATCCTTAAGATCACGATACATCTTAGTACTACCATGGTGCATAGAAAAAGGACTACTATGAGCTTCAACCAGAATAGTACGCCTCAACTCAGCATCATTGGGCACTACTATCCGACTCCCAAAACATAAAACCCCATCGTCATTAATACAGAAATATGATGGTCTATCCTCAGCAATATCCTGAACATGTGGCACCAAGGAATCATCCAACAGTTGTTCATCCTTTATCAACTGAACCAAAGATGGTTTCACTTGCAATTCAGCCACAAGACCTCCATCTCACGAAATACTCAAACTGGCAAACATAACCCTCAACTCCACTGCCACCTTCCTACTCAAGGCATCCGCTACAACATTAGCTTTTCCTGGATGGTACTCGATCGTCAGATCCTAATCTTTAAGCAACTTCACCCAACGTCGTTGCCTAAGATTCAACTCTTTCTGAGACATCAGATACTTCAAACTCTTGTGATCCGTGTACACCGTACACTTCTCACCATACAGGTAATGTCTCCAAATTTTCAAAGCAAAGACCACCGCAGCTAACTCAATGTCATGCGTAGGATAATTGCGCTCATGCACCTTCAACTGGCGTGATGCATAAGCCACCACCTTACCCTCTTGCATCAACAAACACCCCAAACCAACATAGGATGTGTCAATGTACACTACAAACTCTTTCCCTGATTCAGGTTGAACCAAGATAGGAGATTGCGTCAAAGCTTCCTTAAGCTTCTCAAAAGCCTGATGTCTCGCCTCTGTCCACTCATACTTGACATCCTTCTGCAACAACTTCGTCAAAGGTGCAACAATCTTTGAAAATCCATCCACGAACCTCCGGTAGTATCCCGCCAAACCAAGGAAACTACAGACTTCATGAACAGACTTAGGAGGCTTCCAATTCATCACTGCCTCAATCTTCTGAGGATTAACACGAATACCCTCAGCAGAAACCACATGACCAAGGAACACAACTTCCCTAAGCCAAAATTCACACTTACTCAGCTTAGCATAAAGTTGATTCTCCAACAAAGCCTGCAACAAAACCCGCAAATGCCCCATCATGCTCATCCTCTGTACGAGAATACACAAGGATATCATCAATGAACACCACAACAAATTTGTCCAAGTATTCATGGAACACTCTATTCATCATGTCCATAAAAGCTGTTGGAGCATTCGTCAAACCAAACGGCCTCACAAGGAACTCATAATGCCCATACCTCGTTCTGAAGGCTGTTTTTGGCACATCCACATCCTTCACCTTCAGCTGGTAATAACCTGACCTTAAGTCAATTTTAGAGAACACAGCCACTCCCCGAAACTGATCAAAAAGATCATCAATCCTCGGCAATGGATACCGATTCTTGATAGTCAACTTGTTCAGCTGACGATAGTCGATGCACATTCTCATAGTGCCATCCTTTTTCTTCACAAACAAGACCGGTGCACCCCAAGGTGACACACTCGGCCGAATGAAACCATGATCAAGCAACTCCTGAAGTTGCGTCTTTAGCTCCTTCAATTCCTTATGTGCCATTCGATAAGGAGTAATGGACACTGGAGTTGTGTTTTCATACAGCTCAATTCCAAACTCCACCTCTCGGTTAGGAGGCAAACCAGGTAACTCCTCAGAAAACACACCAGGAAACTCTCGCACAGTCCTGATATCTTGGACTCGCAACTCCTTAGAGCTAGGTTTCATGACAAAGGCTAGGTAGGCCTCACAACCTTGCCTTAGCATTCGGCTTGCTTCCAATGTAGACACCACATTGGCAAGAAACTTCACATTCTCGCCAACCACCACTACCTCATAATTATCCACAAGCTTCAACGAAACCCGCTTGTTCTCAAAATCCACCACAGCTCGATGTTCAACAAGCCAATCCATACCAAGGATTACATAAAAACCATAGAATGGCAATTCCATGAGATTAACAAGAAAAACATGGTTTTTCACTACCAAAGGACATCTTCTATATAACTTTCGTGTCACAACGGTCTCACCAAAGGAACTAGTTACACGCATACCAACATCCAAAGACACAACAGGTAAACCAAGCAATTGAGCATGTTCACGCAATATGTATGAGTGTATAAATCCAGAATCAATCAAGGAAAGTAATGACAAGGATTGCAAAGTAAAGGTACCTGCGATCACATCCGTGTCATTTCTCCCCTCTCGCTGAGCATACACTCGAGCCTGGCCACCACCCTCAGGTTGGACAGCCACCACATGTGCCACATTCCTCCCACCATCATCTCTGCGCTGGAAGTTACCACGGTCGCGCCCACGACCTCTGTGGTGCAACAACTCCAAGAGCACGTCCCTGACCACCACCGGCCAACAAAGGACACTCCCTCCTCATGTGATCTGCCGAACCACAATTCCAGCATGAATTACTCGTCACTGCCACATGAGCCTGAACCTCCCTCGCTGCTCGAGGACAATCACGCCTCAAATGGCCACGCGATCCACACGTCCAGCACGTGTTCTGATAAGCACTAATCCTGTCTCACTGAACAGGCGCACCATGCCCACCACTACCACGCCTAGCAGAAGACTGATACCTCTTATCTCGTCCTCTCTTGTTCCGTCCACCACCGGAACTATACTCAGCAGCTCTCTTGCCCGAGGCAGAACTAACGCCTCTGGAAGACAAACCCAGGTTCTACTCAATGTCTTTCACCCTACTAACCAGCACATCAAAATCCGTGTACTCAGCTGCAAGCATAAAGGCCTTTACGTCCGTCACTAGACCATATCAGAAACGCTCACACCTCTCCCGCTCATCCGGGATAAGCTCAAGTGCGTACTGACTAAGACGGACAAACTGGATCTCATACTCAACCACCGTCATGCATCCTTGAACAAGAGACATGAATTCTCTTTTCTTTTCATCCAGGTATCACACACCTAGATACTTTCGCTTGAACGCGTTCAGAAAGAACGTCCAAGTCACATCAACTTCCTCCATCCCGGAGACAGTGGTCGTCCACCAAGTATACGCATCATCATGTAACAACGATACTACACAACCTAACTTCTGCACATCATTGCAGTTCATTTGTCCCAATATTCTCTTGGTGCTTTCCAACCATGATTCATAACCTTCAGGAGATAAACCTCTGAATTCAGCCCCTCCCAGATTGCGAAGACATTCTAAAGGTAATCTCATGTTAGCATCACCCTGATGCACAACTCCGTGAGCTCCAGCTACTGCCGCATGAAAGGCTCCAGCAATAGCCTGTATCAATACAGTCATGTCAGGAGCAGCTTGCCCCTGCACAACTTCAGGTCCAGCAACCCTAGCACCATCACCTCCAGCTCCACCTCCACCGGGCAATCCACCACCAGGAGGAGGAGGTATATCCACAACATTCTCAACGTTTTCCTCGTTCTCATTCTGAGCCATAGCTCTCGTGTTCATCCTTATTTCTCTACGAGACCCCATTATAAGAAACTACAATGCACTGACACAAATACAATAAACATAATTAGGCTCAACAAGGTAAGTAATCCAAGAACTCAAGCTCATTTTTCAAAAACAATTCCTTTCATTAGTTTTGATATGGCAATGGGTTCCTCTAACATGCTTCAACATAGCATACATCACAATTGCATCATACTTTACAATTTCACATCATACTTTCATTTAAAAAGGCACATCATGCAAACACACATACATCACCCACATAACCATTCCCATTTACACAAGAACTCAGCTCTGATACCACCAAATGTAACCCCCTTAGCCCGGCCTAGACGGTTAACCCGGACTACGAAGATTACACGGGGAAAACCAAAGTCAACCCGAAAGTCAACCTTGATTAACGACCCTTTTTTATTTTTAAACTTGTCTAGATGCACATTAATCCTAAGCATACTCTTGAGAAACACATACGTGAAAAGCACATCGATCAAATTATAATAAGGGACTCAATTGCATAAATCATAGATATTATGGACCAATTTGTAAATTCTAAAAACTAGAAGGTCTTAACTGATTTTTAAGCTACCAATATTAAATTAATCATATTACATGCTTCCCTGTCAAATTTCACCTTTAATGGACATCTCGAACTCATGCAATTGCAAATACAATTTCCAGGACTAAAACGTAAAGCTTACAAACCTCAAACCATTCAAATCAATGCCCAACGGTCACCTGTTTCGAAACGGGGTTGACCGTTCCGAAACACGGGTTCGTTTCGAGACCTGTTTCGAAACAGAGCCTTCCAGTGGCAAAACTGTATCGATACGGTCACCAGCCGTTTCGAAACACCAAGGCCATTACAAGCCCCCGTTTCGAAACGCCAATGCCTGTTCCGATACGCTCTGCCCAGAAACTGCAGAAATTGCTGGTTTAACATGCATTTACCCACTCAAACACATCCTAGTGACCTCCTAATCATGCCAACAAGTCATCATGCATATAAGGTTCATGTTTGCAACATCAAAACACATTCATGGCATCAATCAAGGAAGTCCACAAGTCTATAGGCATGCACCCTAATATCCAAAACCAAACAACCATCAAAACACCAAAACAAGCATCAAAATGGCAATTTACAAATCCAAATCATTAAAGGCATCATGCCACAACTAGGGAGTCCAAAACATCTCCCAAAACACAACCTAGGTTCCCATTGCCAAATATTAAAAACTAATAGTGTTGTGAAAACATCACCATACATGATCTTAGCTTTCCCTTGGATTCTTAGCCTCCTTGTTGCCCTCAAACACTTCAATTATCTACATTATTGGTTCAGGAGAGAGAGCGTAAGCACAATTGCTTAGCGAGGCATGCTCTAAAGAACAACACAATAATGCTTTATATAAAACAATTTTAATAAACTTTCCAACACATAAACACCATTATTCATGCAACCTTACATTCATCAACAAGCATCTCATGCTTCATTAAAAACAACATGTCATATTGGCTTTCAAGTGATAATCCATAACCATTTACAACACAAAACACAATCAGATACGCGGATTACAAGCGTTGTCCAACACGCTTCATACACACTACCGAACACACAAGGTGGAGTTTACTGGTACAATCACAACCCCTCAACACCCGTGATGGAGTTTAACGGTACAATCATAACCCCTCAACATCACTCATCGGTAGTTGTATAACATCACTAACGAGAACACGGGACACACAATACAAGATCCACACATGGACTTTAAACCACCATTGTGATCTTACCTTTCTCGTTAGTGTACTTGGATGGAGTTTACGGTACAATTACAACCCCTCGACATCCAAGGCGACTTTATTCACGGTGTACCCAATCCTATAGCCGGCTAACTATATCCGATTCAAGTACTTTTAAACCAACACATCACTTGCCAATATACATCATTTATCATCAACAATTCATTGTTTTAAAGCATTTAATCAAAGCCATTTAACAACATGCATCACTATGCATCAAATCCACATTTACAACATATCAAACCAAGGATCTCTTACCTTGAGCATCCTTCAACATATGGCTTTCAAAACCAGCATTAACCATGCTAAAACATGCTTTCAAAACAGAATTTAAACATGCAATTTAACAACAAATGCATCAAACCACTCCATGGCTCATACAAGAGAGTTTTTCCAAAAACTTACTCTTGAGCTTAGTTAAGTTTCTTAGACTAAAACCAAGCTCCCAAAACCTTCAAACACTCGTTACAAAGCTGGAAATCCAACTTCACTCACCAATTCTGTTTCGTAAGCTTGCCGAAACGCCGATCAAGCCTCCGGATCAACACCACAAGTAACCGAAGATTTCTCCACTGTTTTAAACACATCAAAGCAGAGGATTAATGCATCATCATGCATTAAAATCTTTATCCACCACACCTAAACTCGTTGCTCTAACCAAATCTAACATTTCGGCTACCAAACACAACCGAACTCACCTCCAAACTCTTCCACAACATAACCCAGCCAATATCCATCACTTCTAACCATTTCTAAACATCAATTAACATCCAAAATGAACCTAAACTCGTCCTTATACCTCCAGCTATAACAGAACACCAAGATCACCCCAAAAATCACCATTTTCATAAGCAAAAACTTAGGAAATTCAACCTATTCGGGATTGCATTGATGAAACCTCATTTACACATCATTAAACATCCAAAATACATTTAATAATCATCTCAAAACAGAGCCCAAACAATCACAACGAAATTCTTCAAGATTTCCTCCAAATCTTGAGTTTTAAGCCAAAATCAAGTTCATAACATCAAAACCATTTATAAAACTTAAATTAAGGATTGATAACTTGGGAATTTCAGTAAAAAACTGAGTATTTAGAGGAGAAGATCAACCTTACCTCTAAATGTAGATTTCTCCTTGATTAGAGCCAATTTTCTTGAAAATCCAATAAGCAAATCAAGAGGATTTGATGTAGAAAGGATTAGGAATTAATTGTTGATTGAAATATCATCAATTGCTTTGAAAATCAATGGAAAAGCTGCGGGATAAAAGTGTTTGGATGAGGGAAATTTGAGAGAAAAAGAGATGAGAAAGTTTTAAGAAAAGTTAGTTATGAAAATCTAAAATGTGGTTTTCCACTTTTCATTTCATTAATTAAACATTAATTAAATCATTTAAATCTAAGAAAAATCTGGAGAAATCATTCTTGGGTAGATTAGCTCCTTAAAGATTCAAAGTTTCAATCCTTACAAAACAGTCACCACTGAACTTTTCAAAAATCACATTTTAGTCACTATTTCAAAATGTTGCACTTCCAAACCTTATTTTGTAAAATTTATTTCACCTCTCTCTTATATAAATTAAAATAGGATTTTTAGATATTTTTCCATATTTTTAAAGCATCCCGAACTAGGCTTTCCTTAAAACCTCCTTTTATATTCGAACCGAAAACCAGACCGGTCCGGTTCAGACCCTAAACTTATAAGCCCAAAATTGGGGTGTTACAAAGAATCAACCATTTTGGTTCAAAGGAAATCTAGAGGCATGCTTCCTAGAAAATAAACCATCGAATATCCAAAACATTAATCCCAAGCAAAAACCAACATGTAAAGGCCATTTACAACTTCAAAACAACAATATAAACTTGCTCAAAACATGGAGTTTAACAAACACACTCCCAAATCAACAATGAACCCCATTGCCTTTATTACTAAAAGTCTATTTTGAAACCATACTTTCAAAGAACGAAGCCCTTGGATCCTCTTTGCCCACTAGCTGCCTCCACTCCTTTAATTCTATGCATTGATGGACAAAGAGAGCGTAAGCACACTAGGCTTAGTGAGGAGTGCTTAAAACAAAATATCATCAATGCAATTTGAAAATATTTTCTCAAAACCATTGAAATTATCATTTCAGTCCATTTATAAAACATCATGCCTTGAAAGCCATGCACTTAAACCTTTACAAAACCAGCATATTAAACCATATTCATCATGTATCATTATTCAACAGCAAATACCATTGTTAAACCTCAATTTAAGTCTTCCCATGCATAACAATCATACGCAAAGCTTAAAGAGTAAATATGTATAAATCACATTATGCAACATAAACGTTTTCATGAGACATCAACAATTATATCGGCTTTCAAGTGATCATTAACCAAGTTCTATTCCCAAAATATCATATCGGATACATGGATTCACAAGTGTTGTCCAAACACTTTATACATTCTCACCGGCATCTCAAGGTTCACACACGAGTATTCAGTACATAATATAAACCCCTCAAACATTGTGACACTCGTGGTGGAGCATTCGGTACACTGTATAAAACCCTCAACACCACTCATCGGTAGATGTATAACCCATCTAAACGAGAGACGGGACAATACTCTTCCTCGATCGTTAGGGTACTTGGATAGAGTATTCGGTACACCGTATAAACCCCTCAACATCCAAGGCAACTTGTTTACAGTACACTCAATCCTATAGCCGGCTAACTATATCTAATAACATTTTTAAAACCACATCACTTGCCAATATAATTCATTATAACCACATAACTCATTGTTTTCATATGCATCAACATAAAACCATTTTCCAAAGCATCAAATCATGCTTTAAACACAAGTATAAAACACATACTTACATGAATCACTTATCACGTGCATCCATCATCATCTCATGATTAAAAACAGTATATCACATACTTAAACATGCATAAGCAGTATGTAAATCCATATAATCAAAATCAAATGCATAAACCATTTCGTAAAAGCACAACCGAGAGAGAAAATCCACTATACTTACTTCCGAACTTATACAAGCGTTTCAAGCTCAAATATAAGTTCCCAAACCACCTTTAAACCTTTTAAAAGTTGAAATCCACGTTCTCACTCACCGACACGCGAACCTTCAATTCGTCGACACGAATTCAAGCATCCGAAGCCTTCAAAGCTTCACTGATCTCTTTCGGATCAATCTCCCCTATTTTAACCACATAACAAAAGGTGACTAATTCATTGAAATTCATTCTAAATCCCAGTGAAACAGAACCTCAACATCGCCTTGCTAATGGCTATCAATCGTCAACCGAAATCATCTAAAGTAATCACCAAAACACTTCTAAACTTAACTCGGTCACAAAATAACGTTTTAAACCACCAACCATCATTGATTAACATCCAAAATCATCATATTATCATTCTTATACCTCCAGCATTCATAAAACTACCACAACTCAAAAAAACCCTAAATCTAGCATCCTAAACAATTATAGATTCTCATAGTTTTGAAATTACAATGTTAAAACCTTTTCTTAACATTATTAAACTTCAAAATCATGATTAAAATCAATCATAAACCCAGCAAAATAGATCCAATCCAAAAATCATGTAATTCCATCAATTAAATCTTGATTTCATCATTTCCTCCAATTAAATCCCAAAACCTTAATAGAAACAACATTTAAAGAGTCAAGAACTTGGAAATTTCATTAAAGAACCTTTTATTAGAGGAGATGAACGAACCTTACCTCCAATAATTGAGTTTCCCCTTAATTAGTTTTTTTCTCTTGAAAAACAATGAGATTTAATAAGATATTTAGAAATCTAATTGAAGAATCATTTAGGAAATCAAAGAGTAAGGAAAACAAGATCATTACCTAGAAATCTCTAATGAGAAAATTTTCATTGGCTGAAAGGATTTTGAGAGAAAATGCGAGATAATGAAAGTTACGTCAAATTCTCATTTTATGAAATAACCAACTTATTAACTAATTCCCCTTATATTTTCTTAATTAAAATACATTTTAAAATAAGCCTAATTAAGGTTAAACTCATATTTAACCAGTTGGTCAAAAAGCTCCTTAAAGATTCAAAGTTTTGACTCTTTACAAAACAATCATTAAAACTAGTTTCTAAACTTTACATTTTGGTCACTAGTCCAAAATGTCACATTTCCAAAACTCATTTTCCAAATTTGATTTCACCAAAACCTTTTATATATTTAAAAAGGATTTTAGATAATTTTTCCATATTTTTATCACCTTCCGAAATATGTTTTTCTTGAACTCATCCCGAAACTTACTTGAATCTCTAATCTCGGTCCAACGGACCCTAAAACCATCCCAAAAACATCTAGGCCTAAAATTGGGGAGTTATACAGTTGCCCTTTTTTCATCTATCTCTTTCTCCATCTGCACGAATTCAAATCTTGATCCATCTCGTGCCCCTTTTTTGGTACAAAGACATCTCTTACTTATTTGTGTCGATCAAATGCCTGCCAAACACCTTTCTAATGGATTTGGATCGGTAAATTAGTGACGAAGATCGTCCACCGTTGCCGACGGCCGTTCCCGCTCTCTATTTTTTTAATTTTTAAAAATTGAATATCCAATTATTTTAAAAATTATTTATTCTTCTCTCGCTTTTGGTAATTTTTTTAATAATTATAAAAATAAAAAATGAAAATCATGGCAGCATCAAAATTGTCATGTGATAGTCATAACCTTAAATTATTAAAAATTAACGGTTAAAATTGTTCAAAATATTCAATTATGTGTTTTTTAATTTAAGAGTTTAATTTTTTTTGTTTATATTTGAGGATTTAATAAAAAAAACAAGAATTGAACTAATTAATTGAGGATCTCTTAAACCATTAAGTCAAAATACTAAAAAATTAGGGTGAACGTTCGATCGAGTCGTGTCGAGTTAAAAAGTTTTGAGTTATACGAGTTGACGCGTCGTTTTTTACAACTTGAACTTTATTTGAAATTTTATCGATACGAGTAAAGTTTATGAAATTCGAGTCGAGTCGAGTTTCCGAGTTCCTACACAAATTTAATTGTAATTATTATGCATATTTCTTCATATTATTTTTCACTTATATAAGTAAGATTTGCAATGTTATTTAATGAAAAAATATCATCTAAACTTCTAAAATATATTTCTTCATATTATTTTTCACTTGTATAAGTAAGATTTGCAATGTTATTTAATGAAAAAATATCATCTAAACTTCTAAAATATATTTCTTCATATTGTTTTTCACTTGTATAAGAATGTAGGGTTTGGGATTTAGAATTTAGAGTTAGGGCCTGAAATTTAATTTTGTAGTGTTTTTTAGTGTTGGGGCATAGAAAGGGGCACCGAAAAGAGGCATTGGATTTTTATCCGTTAAAATTTTTCTTTTATTATCAATGGAGTTAGTCCAAGTAGTAAGTAGGTCGGTATCATTTAAGCATGTCTTGAGCTCGGGGATTATATATGCAAACCATCCCGTTAAAAGAATCACCCATCAAAATTAAGTGTATAATATGAATCAGTTCGAATTAATCATCACAAAACTTTGAATAACCGGAAACACAACAAAAAAATTCTTTTATTGAGACCATTAATGGTCGGTGCAGTGTTGTTTGAACTAATAAATAGCATTCATAAAGATTGCACCAAAAAATCATAAAAGATAATATATTTTTAATATTTAGTATGGTTTATTTTAAAAAAATTTATTCGAGTCGAGTTTTACTCACGCTAAATAAAATCCAGGGAAACGGTTTGATAGAATTATTGGAGTGCTGCAACTGGCACAAATAGACGGTTTTCAATCATACTTCAGTCTAGTTAAAATTGAATAGAAATAATTCGCCTATTTTCGGTGTCCTTATTTATATCCCACATTAAAAATTAAGTTTATAGTTTAAGGTTTAATGTTAAAATTTATGGTTAGGGTTTAGGGAATTTAGTGTAAGATGTGTTTTTAGGGTGTAGAATTTGGGATTTAAAATTTAAGGTTAAGACTTGAAATTTAATTTTGTAGTATTTTTTAGTGTTGAGACATAACAAGGGGCTCCGAAAAGAAACATTGAATTTTTATCGTTAAAATTTGTCTTTTATTACCAATGGAGTTAGTCCAAGTAGTAAATAGATCGGTATCATTTAAGCAGATCTTGAGTTCGGGGCTTATATATGCAAAACATCCTGTTAAAAGACTCACCCACCAAAATGAAGTGTATAATCCGGATCGGTTCGAATTAATCATGACAAAACTCTAAAGAACGAAAAGACAAAATTTCTTTTATTGACCCCATTAATGGTCGGTGCAGTGTTGTTTGAACTAATAAATAACATTCATAAAGATTGCACCAAAAAATCATAAAAGATAATATATTTTTTTTGACAATAGATAATATATTTTTAATATTTAGTATGATACTACTCTGGAAATTTCACGTGACTTGAATCAAATGCTCGTTTAGCATATTATTGAACACGTTACATTATTTTTTTCATTTACTTGACTAAAATTTAAAGTTTTTGTTGGTATGACTAAGGTATTCACCATCTATAGCAGTAAATAATTCATTAGCTGCGGGTACTCTCACTAAGAATAAAACTGTAACACCCTGATATTTATACGATTATTTTAGTGAAGAAAAAAAATATAATAAAGTGGTATTCAGGGGATTTGATCCCACAACCTTTGGTTTGGAATGTAATTGCCTTAACCAACCGAGGCAAGCCATTATTGGTTTTTAAGTTTACCCAAGTTTGATTTTAAGCTAAGTTTAGTATGTTATCTAGAATAAAATAAGTCAGTCAACCTCCCACCTACCATCATAATTGCTTCTTCTTCCTTGCGTCTGAAAGGGGTGTGAGTGAGTATACCAAAGGTCCAAACCTTTTCATCGTTCGATCTCACTCACCGGCGGTTCGTGGTCGTCACCGCCGACGACATCAGAACCATCGTCCTGCCCGGACCGCACCCTAGCCGCCACTCGCGGAGAGCAGCCACCGTTCGTCGGGAAAAATTGATTTGAAGGTTCGCCCGAGACTTTGTTTCGTTTTTTTGTGTTTTCCGGCGCGGTTTGACGTCGTGGCTCAAATCGGAGACCACCACCGTCTTCAGCAGGCCAAGCCGGTCAAAACCCAGCCTGGAGATCGACCAACCGTCACCGTTCAAAACCTCGTCGGAGACGCAACAGTCTTAAATGTTTACCGTCGGTTTGGATAAGTTCGGTAAGTTTTGACTTGTAATTTTGAGTTTCCGGTTGCGATAAGTTGGATTTAAGGTTGTTTTCGACGTTTTGGTGCTGCCCGACGTGTTTCCCGACCGGGGAAGGCCGCGCGTTGGCTTCACGCGCCATCCGGGGCGATTTTCGGCCGCCCCGGACGGTGGCCGTTGAACCGGCCGGCTCAGACAGTCTGACCCTTGAACCGATCCACCCAAACCCGACCCGACCGAGTCAAACGAGTTGACCGACCCGACTCGACCCGTTGACCCGTTGGCCGAGTCAACTCACCCGAGTTAACCTAGTGAGTCAACCCGGTCAACCAGTGATGTCAGCATGACGTTAGCGTTGACTTTGACTGCTGACGTCAACATTGACCGTTGACCGTTGACTTTGACCAAAAAGTCAAAAATTCCAGAAAAGTCCTATTTTATGTTTTTCGACGTCCTGAGTCCGATGTTGAAGCCCGTTTCGTGAAATTCTAACCCGAAAGCCTCAAAATTGGACCTTGAACTCGAGTCTACTTATGTATTTTAATAATCAGTTGTGGGCAATGTGATTAAGGACTGAAATTTGATTTTTGTGCGATTGAAGGTATTCGAAGTTCCTTGTATTCGGGATGTAGAGGACGTCGCATACGGGTTCGAGAGTGATCGAACGGAGTATAATGGTCGACCGATATAGCAAGTATTAAAGGTAATACACTACTACCTCTTGTATACTTTATGAGCATGTTGGTATTTGTTAATGCATGCATAAAAAATGATGATAAGTACTGTTAATTCTGCTCAAGTCAAACCGAATATAGAAACGAGTATGATATTCTAGATAAGATTGCAATGCTCGAATAAGAAGATCAATAAATCAGAAGGATCTAGAGTTCAATAAGAAATTAATAAGACAAATAAATCTCCAAATCCGACTATTAGTGTCAAATGATAAAATGTGAAAAATATTTTGATATGAGATTACGAAAATGCCCTTGAGGTATGAGAATGACTAAAATACCCTTGGAATTGGAAGCGATTTAGAAATCTACAGTGGATATGGTAAAACAACTCGATTCATCTGGAAACCTCAATCTACTTGTAAGTTATGGTAACAAGATTTAAGCATTCAAGATTGTAAGGTGTTAAGCTTCCTTGAGTTTGAAATAAATCTCTGAATGTAAATTTACGGGAAACTATCAAGCGACTCAAAATATTGAATTGATTGAATTACTATATACATGGCTCAATTGACATGAATGAGGGATATCCTGAATGTCAAAATGACCGAAATACCCCCATGATTGGAATAAGTAAATTACCTCTGATAAAGTTTTGGAAATGCCAATAAAGCTAAAAATGACTAAAATGCCCCTATGGGTTGAAGCATGACTTACGTACGTCAATCACTCCTGATATTAATGTAAGGTTGTAAGTTTCTCCACACAGAATATAAGTTTGACTACTCCGTGGAAAATCTTGTGGTGAAATATGAAAGCAACCGTTCAGATATACGATACAGTTGGATGCATCAGAAGCGTTGGTTAGTACTGCAAGGTTGGAATATGTTAGTTCGAATGGTTTTGGAGGCTCGATAAACTTCTAGGAATCTTAAATATTGCAAATTGTCATTTCATCATTATTGGGCTAAATTACAAATCACACCTGATAGTTAAATGACCAAAATGCCCTCGTTGGCCCAAGTAATAAAAAATAGCCCTGAATGTATCTGATATCATGAAAGATCTTGACGTAGAAATCCCTAAATGCCTGGTTGGAAACGAGATGAGCAAAATAGAATTTTTGAGCCACTGTTTACGCCATGTTGGTATAAATTACCAAAATGTTGTGTATGATAAAATGACCATAATGCCCCTGGTAGAATTAAATGGCTAAATCACTCATGATATGCCTAAACTCTCAAGATCTTGATGTATCATCTCCTGACTATCTGGTTTGAATCTTAGTACAAACACCTCTTTTAATAGGGGCCTTGTTTCAAAGATCCGTTCAGCTATCAAAAGTTAATATGTTCTCTTCCGTAAATGTCAAGTATCTCCAAGGAAATAAACTATTCCACCTAGTGTGTTCCATGTGTGCTACACGACTGTTTTTGCATACTGATTTACATGTTATAATACCGATTATGTGCACATGATAGAATACTTGAACTCACATGAACATGACATGTTTTATAATTAAACATGACCGTACTGTATTTTTGATATATGCATATGTACCTGATATGACCAACATGCTATATGGATAATGTATTACTAAAAATACAACTATTGATTAATCGAACCGTTACATAGATTGTTACTAGGGTACTTGGGATAGAATATGAAGTGACCGCAGGTTCAGCCCTGATCCAGCTGGTAATTCCTTTACCGTTACAGGTTCCTATGCTTCGGCTAGGGTAATACCTACCGTACCGTACCGTTCCTAAGGTAATCCCTTAGGATGGCACATATGCCCAATGGGCACTGGTTAACGCCTTTGACGCAGTTTTGGGGAACTGCCTCTTGGAGTATGGTTGGAGGGTAAATAAAAGATTAAATCGAACCGTATTATTACTTGAACTTATGTTTTTGAACTAGAAATGCATATTATACTGTTGTTGCACATGTTTTACTTACATTGTTGGAACACACTAGGAACCGAACTCTCTAATTCCACCTCCGTACATTAATAGCCTATAATTTTCGTCTAATTCTCAATGATTAAATAAAGAACAAATACCGTTATTCTCAAGTATAACGTTACCCTGAAATATCGAAAAAGAAATGAAGATCGTTACTGCGTGAAACATCATGAAAATGTTATGCCTACCATATATCTGCATGAGCTTATAGCATCTTTTGGTAGTTTTGTATTACTGAGCTTTTCCAAGCTCACGTTGTTTTTACCATCGCAGGTTAAAGGAATATATCATGGTATAATGTTTGACATCAGTGTTGGGAGTTCTCTCGGCGTTGCTTTTGGAGTACGGTACCGACATAGTTAGTGGGCATGCATATCATTATTGTTTTATGATAGAGTCTGTAAAGCACTTTCTGAAATATCTGTTATATGTTTAAATAAGTTTTTGAAAGAGCATTTTCAACAAAAGTTACCGTTATAATTTAATATGTGTTTTTTTAGAGGAAATGTTTTTATGTGTATTTTTAACGTGGGTCGCTCTTGTGACCCTAATGTGACTTCCTAGGATCCGTCGTAATGCATAGGCGGGTCTAGGGGATTACAAAAACGACTAGTCATAAAATGTGTTTCATTCTCATTAATAGGAATCAAACTCCTGAACTCATAGTTAAGGGATGAGGTGAGCAACCATCACACTACATTTCATAGTTACTAAAATTTAAAGTTTTGGTAGTTAGTTGATGAAATTTGTAATTATGTAAAAATCATGTTTTATAAAATTTATTTAATAATAATTATTTTTTTTACTGTTTATTACATAAATATTGAAGCTTGTTATTTTATTTTAGGGTAATTATTTGATACACTGGCGGTGAAAACTACAAATTTTCACAAGTGCCTTAGTTTTAAGTAGGGGTGAGAATCGAGTGGGCGGGGACAACTTTACATTCTCCATTCCGTCCCCAACATTTGCGGTTACAGTTTCGGGAAATCCCCATTAAATGCTTTAGGGATTTTTTTCGTCCTCATACCCTCCCCACGAGCATTCCCATGTTTTTCTGAGAATCCACATACCCAAAAATATTAAACAAAATTATTATATTACTAACTAAAATAAATGGCCAATTCATTTTAAAATATAAGGTTTAGATACTTTGATTAAAAGCAGTTATGAGATGATGAAAATTAAAAGGGTGTTGTGTTGGGGAAGATTTAGATGAGGGTTTTAGCTTATATCTAAAAACTAACATTGAAACATGTTGAGAAACTTGAGTGTGACTAGGTTTGACAGAAAGTTAAATGATAATTATATAGTTAATATTTTTTTATTAAGATATATATTAGAGGTATATATATATATATATATATATATATATATATATATATATATATATATATATATATATATATATATATATTAAAAAACATTGTAAAATATCGGAATCTTTGCGGATATTTTCTGGGGATCTCTACAGTTATTTATATGGTTACTGTTCGTTATCCTCGCGATTCGGATATAGCAATCTTCGTCCACATCCCCATTTGAGCTTCGGTGAAAACTTCTCTCGTCATCGTCTCGTGGGTAAAGATTTCGGTTATTCCTCATACCCATCGGTTCAGATCCCCACGGTTTTCGGGTATTCCCCACCAATTCTCACTCCTAATTTTAAGGTTTAGGGATTTAGTTTAGGGTGTATGGTTTATGAGTTTAGGGGTATGTGTTTTGAATTTAGGGATAGTGGTTGAAATTTACAGTTTATGGTTTATATATTAAAACCTAAATTCTCACCATATTACCTTAAAAATTAAACCCTAACCTTTAAACCCTAAATTCTAATAAATATCCCTAAGTTCTAAATCCCTACACCTAAACCCCTAAACCTTACACCCTAAACTAATCTAATAAACCCTAAAACTAAGGTGCTTGTGGAAACTTTTAATTTTTACCGTCAGTGTATAATGCTTTATTTTATTATTAAACAAATGCATTCTCTAGTAAATTTATTTCATTATTTTTTCAAATAAATAATCTGAAAATATTGAACAGCTATAATCGACACCAAATACAAGATTCCAATAGTATCTTGTGTAGTTGGTATTTGTAAAAGCCACTTTCTCCCCCCTCTCATATTTTTTCTACATCGGTTATTTTTTCTGGAAAGTTTTTAAGTAATTTTTAAAATTTTCAAGTCAATTGTGACAACTTTGGTTGTCTATCGACGGTGATTTCTTTTAGTTGTTTCATTATTTTTACTTTTGTTCCTTTCTTTTTATTTTTTGTTTTTTTCCGAATGTTTTGGCCTGATCTTCATATGCTGTTATGGCACGTTCTTTGCTGTCTCTATGACACGCTGATTTTGAAGACGTCTACAACCTGGTACATGTTCAAATTGAAACTTACTGCACAACATTGCGTGGTTGGTTGTTCGTGAAGTTAACCAATACATTTTTCTCTTTTTTGTTGATTGCAGTAATTCAATGATCTGCACTCTTCCGGTAAGCACTTCAAGTTTTCGATATGATGATAGATTTAAAAAACATTGATGAAGATTTCATGAGAATATTTAAATTTGCTATTAGATGTTTGCATACTCTTTGCTTTTCTACGTTTATTATTGTATTTTAGAGTATGCTTATCTGTGTATTTTATTTTTATTTTAATGAATTCTGGTGTTTGATTCAAAAAAGTGACAGAAAAAATGAAAGAAAACAGTTTTTTTCTTTATTAAAACTTGTTATTTGTTATGGTTAAGAGCTGGAATGTAATGGGAAAAGCTGTAATATTTCTCAGCAAAGAGGTTGACGACAACAAATAAATAATATAGTTTAGGAGATCTACTAATCGGTCTAGTTGCTAAAAATGTTTACCTTGTTTTATTTTGTATGGGTACAAATTTTCACATAAGAATATAATATCTATTTATTTAATAAATCAATATATATATGAACTATGCATTGACAATAGAAATTTTATTTTTCGCCAACATGTCTAATTTAAAGTTTAGAGTTAGAGTATAAGAGTTCTATGTTTTATTGTTAGAACTGTAAAATTAGTCGTGCATGTAGAGTATTTTTTTTCTACTGTCAGTTGGTCGAGTAGCTAAAGATGCTCATGTTGCCTTATTTTGTATGAATTCGAATTTTGTATTTATTTTAAGAATATAATACCTCTTTATTTAATAAAAATAATTAAAGAGTCTAAAAAAGAAATTACTTATGCATACAATTAACATGTAACTTTTATACTAAAAAAATTCCACTTATGCATTTCAATTAAATAAGTAACGTCGTTAACGATTTTGACAAATTAATAATTTTTTTGATAAATATTAATTCTAATATTAATCCTACTTAGGAGAGGGATATTTCTAGTGAGTTTAGAACCCATACTTAAAAAATAAGAGAAAATAAAGATGAGCTGTTTGATAACGGGCCGAATATAACACACTAATAATATTATATAATCATACCATGTCAAATTAAATAGATCAAATCTTTATTACACATAACTGAAATACAAAAAGAAACCTACAGATTATATATATAAAAAAAGGAAGTGCGAGGCTGAAATGGTTGAATCAATCGGATTTGTGGTCTGCTGAAACCAAGGTTTTATGGAGTCCATTAATGGGCGGTGCAGTTTTGTTTGAAGTAATAAATAAGAAGCGATTGCAGGACTCGACCAGGTCAGGGCACAGCACTTTGAGCAGATAGAGTGAGTTAACCCAGGATGGCTCCACCACGTACTTGTCCCCTCGGCATGCACTCCTCACTATTGCCTTCCCACATTGCTCCGGCGACGCCATCGGAATGCAACCCAGCGCTGACTGAATGAATAGTACCCCACCACAAGTTCCAATATCAAATACTAATAATTATGCTAGTAGTAGTAGGAATCACCTATAATAAATAAAGGGTTCATTGCTTCAAACTTTTATATATCAAAGGTTTGAGTAATTTGGAGTTTAAATTTTAAGGGTTTGACAATGAAATTGAAACTTAAGTCAATATAGTATATAACTTATTATTTTTAAATACGATTTTATGCATTAATATAGTAGATATTAGGGGGCCGTTAAGAATTTTATGATAACTAATTTCGTCTTATTTACTGATTTATTTCAAGTTTTCTCCTTTTGAATATCAAACTCCATCTCTTTGTTTAAATACAACTTTCTATAGTCATATTGACTTTAGATCAAATTTAATAAGCTTTCCTCAAATCTTAACCTGAATATAAAATATTTAAAATATTAATTTAAAAAATTCAGTTAACACAATTTAATTTATAAATATTAATATAAGTCGATGGGTGTTGGAAGAGCAGTCGCACCCTAAAAATTTCAAACTCGCATATAGTTTATGTTTTTCCTTTTTTTTCTTCTATTGATGATTTAAGTTTACTTACACCTTCTAAAATTTTATAATTTTGCACTCTTTAAATTTCCAATATAATTTTTTTATAGCTCGTATCTTAACATAAAATCATACTTCTATTACTGGATATTAGACTTGCTCATAATTTAAACGCTTTATCAACCCCTAAAATATTGAAATGCATGGTGAAGTGGAGTGTACCTTTGCGGGTTCAGTTTGAGACAATGCCGACTTGACCAGTCCCGGCGTCACAATTGTTATGCCAATATTCGAATTACCAATCTCCGTTCTCAATGTCTCGTAGAAGGTTATCACTGCTGCCTTGCTTGCCTGTACCACCAAATTTTCACATATTCTTTAAAATTATACAAATATATTTTTTATAACTATCGATGTTCGATTTATTGACTTACGTTGTAGAAACTGAAGCGTGGGAAAGGATACCATCCAACTGATGAAGCCATGACAATAATCTTCCCTCTAGTTTTCCTTAAGTGTGGAATGGCGAAGTGAGTAGCATACGCACCTCCCCAAAAGTTTACGTCCTATCAAATTCAAGAAAACACACTTATATTATAAGTTGATATTTGATGCGTTAATAATGTATAATTTTAAGTATATTACCATTACATAAGAGAAATCAGAGAAGCTTTTGATTTCTTCATACAGTTTCACTCTTGCAATCCCAGCATTGTTCACCAAATGATCCACTGTTTCAGGGTGAAGAAACAAACAAATTACCAAAGGGAAAAAGGTCAAATTACAATTTTAATCCCTCTATTATGACCAAATCTGTAAACATAAACTCACATCGATGGAAATGCTTTACTGCTTCTTCAACAAATCTCTTACAATCGTCTTCCTTGGAAACATCAGCTGTAATGGAAATAACTTCAGGAGATCCAAAGCTTCTAACATTTCGGACAACCCTTCCTAGAAGATCATCTCTTATGTCTACCAAAACCAGCCGAGCTCTTCTTCTTGCATATTCATAACAGATTTGCTTCAAAAAGGAAAAAGAAATGGTAAGTAAAAATCACACAGTTTAAGACAGTGATAATAATGGTGTTAAATTTTATGAAATATGTTAAAATAAACCTCCCCGATTCCCGAAGCTGCACCAGTGACGAGCACTACTTTTCCAGCAACATTTTCACTGGTTATGAGCCTTTTTATGAAGTGGAGGAGCTTGTAAATCAGGTAGAGTGGGTAAACAATGAAGAGAGAAACGATCATTAATGGAGGCACTATCACATTCAGGATATTCTGAATCAGATCCATTAGACATGCACCCTTGGTATCTCATAGATGTAGATGTTTGATATGATGGGGTGGGGGTGTTCTTTTATTATGCTTAATACCTCAGCTTATATAGAGTGTTGGGCGAGAAAACTTGGTTGTTTATGGTAGGTTAACCGTATTGTTTAGCCTAAACAGCCGATTAACTATTATAACGGTTTATGACTTGTAAGCTAACCGTTAAAACATGGTTGAGAATAATAAAATTATCTCTCCGATAAATATTATCTTATAACAGGGCCACGAGATTGACGTAGCCAATCATGTGAACAAAGTATATGCATAAATAATTTAATTAACGGTTAACCTATAGATTAACCATTAACCATCATTTTAAAAATTTCAGTTAACCAAAATTGTTTAGTATTAACGATTGAATTAATTAAACTATAAAATGTAACGATTATATCCATTAACAGTTACAATCCAATATGAACACGCATAAAGAAAACTATTAGAAAGTTGAGTCTACGTGTTTGTTTGTTTGCAAAATGCTCGAGGTAACATTTTTAGAGGGCTATGATAAAAAAGGAAAAAAATATAGAGGGATTAAGGTACAATCCCTCCTAAATTATACTTATTTGACTGTGTTGCTGCTAAAGTTTTTTGGGTTGTGATAACTCTATAGAAAATTTATATTTTGTGTCATTTTACTTGAAATATTGTATGTGTTCAAGCTCATATAGTTGCATTTAGGATTATTTTACATTTATTTAGGGAGTTTTATGCTTGAGTTTAATATTTTTATATATTGATTCTATTAATGGGAAAGGTAGGGTGTTTTAGTTGTTTTTGTGCAGGAAAGAATGGAGTGGAAGGAAGTGACGGAGCAGTGAACCAACATTCTATCGTGATGGACCTGATGTCACAACATCGATGTGAAGCTTGAGATGAATCTTTGACCCTTTTGACGGATAATTAACGCGTGGACCCATCTCCTTTATTGAGAAATTAATGACACAAAAAGCAAGATCTTTATTAAATTATCACATGTTACTTCAGGGATGTAAAACCCCTAGGAGAGCCACCTCTATATAAAGACATCAAGGGCATCAATTAACACAAGTTGCACTTAAGGCACAAACACGCAAAGAGCTTGATCAAGAAGAGAACAACTTTTGTCTTCATTAATCGGAGAACCACTATTGTCGAAGGTCCAGATGAGTTTCCAATGATGAATCGAAAGAGGCTTGAAGAGTTGGAGCGCTATAAAATTGGTTTGAGGGCTTGAAGAAGAAATTCGAGGACACTTGATTTTTTTTCTTTCTTGCTTTACTAAACTGCCATGACTTATAATTTTATTACTATGTATGTTGTTTGCTCAGACCTGAGCTAAATACTTTTTGTTGGGTTTATTGTTTTAGGATAGTATGTTTTAAGTATCATTTAATGCTACAACACTTGCTTCTTATCTATTTTACCATTGTTCTTAATGCTTAATTATTGTAAGAGCTATCGAGAGAGGTTGTTAATTAATGATTCATGACTAAATATCGAGAGAGTTAAGTTAGACCATATGAACAATAGAGCTTAAGTTGTTAACTTAGGTTCTAATTCGGCTTAGACATAAGTTTAGGGTTTATGTAGTCATGTATTGTCATAGCATCTTGTTATGAACTTATAGATGTCGAGAGAATTTAGGAGTTCGTTAGAAAACCCTGTCGAGTAGATAAGAGTGACTGTAGACTCTTTAGGGAGATCAGTAAAGTGATGCTGGCAAAAGGGGAAACTTATAGATAATGGGTAATTGTATGCCAAGAGTCCTTTGCGTGCAAGTATACACGGTCTGCGAGTAATACAACAATAAGCCGAGTTATCAATCCCACGAAGATTGACTTGGAATTCGATTTCTTTGATGGTTTACTTGTCTTGGGAAAAAGATGATTTGTTTTGGAGTTGTTTTAGAAACTGTAGAACTAAATGTTTTGATATAATAATTGAAAAATGTTTTGGACTAAATTGAAAAGAATTTAAAACATGCTTTTAGTCAAAACAACTTGAAAATATGTTTAAGGGTTTTTAAAAGGCTTTGGAATAAATTAAAATGGTTTTTAAAGTAGCCAAACCAATATTTTTCAAGTAATCGTACCGATACGATATGGTACTATATCGATACGCCTTAGGGTTTCAGCCACAATGAAATTTCAGTAGCCAAAACCTGTACCGATATGCTTTGTCCATATCAATATGGCGTGTTTTAAATATCTAATGGCTAGTTCACGTACCAATACAGTTGTATTGCGTATCGAGATGCTCAACTAACCCCAATGGTCAATTTCCCAACGGTCTTTTAAATTGTAGGATCGTACCGATACTCTTGCCACGCGTATCGATACGCACCAGCTGAAAGTGCTCAATGACTATTTCCTTATCGAGACCGTATCGATACGAATTTAAGAGTATCAATACGCTAAGCTGCAGAACTACATTTATGGTGGGAAATAAAGGCTCCAACGGCTCCAACTCAACCTCAACGGTCTACAACGGCTACGAACCCATTTAGGAGTATAAAAGGGACCTCCAAGCATCAAGGAAAGGTTAATGCTTCAATTGTAAACAACATTATGATGAAGAAATTATCTTAGAGCTAAATTGTCCATTCTTGTATAAACAAACACTTGTGAGCTAAAATTGTCAATGTATGCTCAAGTATTCTAGGTTATGTGTGAGAGCTTAGGAGTGCAAACACACACCTATTAGGAGGATTTCTTGTTTGCTAGAATTCTTTGTTTTGAGAGTGTTCCCAAAGCTCGGGTTGTGAGCTTTGGATGCTAGATCACGGGTTGTGACTCTAGGTTGTAACGGTTGCCTCCTTAGCCTAGAAAAATGGAAGAATTCTTAGTGAATTGGTTGAAATCCTTAGTGGGGAAGCTAAGGTAGTGGATGTATGCTTTGGTTAGAAAGCGGAACCACTCTAAATAATCGTGTTATTTATTTTTCGCTTCCACCATCAATCACCCAAATAATCCAACTTCTCCACCACTTGACAATCCATTTCGGTTGAACGGAATCGAGCATTTCAAGCCTAACAATTGATATTAGAGCAAGACTCAATCGAAGGGGATTAACATCGTATTGAGGCGATCCGGGAAGCTCGATACATCAATTCAGTCAACCGATTGAATGACGCAATCCATCGACAAGCCACCATTATTCGACAGGACCAACTATGCATATTGGAAGAGAAGAATGATTTTCTTCATCAAAGCCAAAGATTACAAGCTTTGAGACATAGTTTAGGATGATCCGTTTGTGTCACAAGGAAGCAAGGCGGAATGGAATGCGAATTATCGGAAGAAGATGGAGCTAAATTGCAAGGCTTTGTACATTCTCTTTTGTGCATTTAGCCCTAACATCTATGAGAAGATGTCTTCTTGTTAAGATTCCAAGGAAGTATGAGACAAGCTCGAAGTTACATACGAAGGAACCAACGAAGTAAAGGAGACTAAGGTCGGTCTTCTCAACCTCAAGTATGAAAACTTCAAGATGGACTCGGATGAAGACATCACGAAGATATTCGATCACTTCTCCACAATCGTCAACCAACTCAAAGGTCTTGGAGAGGAGATTCCGGAAGATAAGCTTGTCCGAAAGCTTCTTTATTCCCTTCCCGATTCATGGGACTCAAAGAAGACCGCCATCATCAAAGCCTAGAATCTCAAAATTTTAAAACTTGATGAACTCATGGGGTCACTTCTCACTCATGAAATAATGAAGAAAGGAAAAGAATAGGAGAAGAAAAAGGAAGAGATAAAGAAGATGAGGAAGAAGAAAATCTTGGAGCTTGGCATTAACACAAATGATATTGCTCTCAAATCTTCCAAGTGCAACCATGTTGATACAAACGAGGAGGAGGAGGATGAAGAATGTAACGCCCCGGTTTTGGGCTTAGGAGTTTTGGGCGTTGACCGGTTGGTCAAAGTGCTGTTCGAATCTTAAGAGGTTAAATTAGGAAAGCCTAGTTCGGGTTGCATTAAAAATATGGAAAAATGTTCTAAAATCATCTTTTAATATAATTAAGTGAACTGTGAAATCAATTTTGGAAAATGAGTTTCGGAAGTGTGACATTTCGGCTAGTGACCAAAATGTAATTTTCGCAAGTTTGGTGGCTGTTTTATAAAGGGTTGGAACTTTGAATCTTTAAGGAGCTATTAATCCAAAAGTGGTTTCTCCAGATTTTTCTAAGATATTATAAGCTATTTTCTGATTTTAAAGATATCAAAAAGGAGGGAAAAGCTCATTTGGCAATTTTCTCAACTAACTTCTCATTTTCTTTCTCTCATTTTCTCTCAAACCAAACACTACATTTCCAGAGATTTGTTTCTGATTTTCTCACCTAAATTCCTCCTTTCAACTCTCATTTGATTCCAAATCAACATATCTTCAAAACCTCTTCAATTGCTACAAGTTTCAACAAGCATTTTGATTGCAAAAAGTGGAGAAACACAAGTTTGGAGGTAAGAACGTCCTTCTCCTCTAAACTATCAGTTCTTTACTGAAATTCCTAAGTTTTCAATCCTTAATTGACGTTTAATTAAAGGCTTTTAAGTTGATTTATGGATCTTGGCTTATTATGCAAGATTTTGATGATTTTTGATGATTTTCGTTAGATCTGAGTAATCTGTGATTTAAGAGGTGTTTTTGATGTTAAATGATCTCTAAAATGATGTGGAATTGAGTCTTGATTGATGCAATCCCGGATAGGTTGAGTTTCCTAAGTTTAGCTTGTGTTTTAAGGTAGTTTTTGAGGTGATCTTGGTGATCTGATGTTGCTGGAGGTATAAGGTTGTTAATAGGTTGTTTTTAGATGTTATATGATGTTAATGGAAGTGAGGTTTTGCTGGTTTATGGCTGGGCTTTGTTTAGAAGTGGTTTGGATGCGTTTTCGGTTGTGTTTGGTGGCCGAAAATGGAGGTTGGATGAGAGCAGCGAGTTTAGGTGCTTTCATTGAAGCAATTAATGCATGATGATGCATTAATCCTCTGCTTTGATGTGTTGAAACAGGGGAGGCATCTTTGGATCCAAGATTGGTTGATCCGGAAGCTTGTTTTGGTGCTTTGGCTTGAAGCAAAGTGGTAATCGGTGAGTGCATTTGTGGAAATTGGATTTTTCAGCTTTAAAACCAAGGTTTGAAGGTTTTGGGAGCTTAGTTTAAGTCTAAACAACTTTGCTAAGCTCAAGTGTAAGTTTTCGGATTTTCTCTCTAGTGGTGGCCATGACTTTGATGTGTTGCAAAATGATGATTTGCATGTTTTTAATTACTGTTTTGAAAGCATGTTTTAGCATGGATTTTGCTGATGATATAAGCCATATGTTGAAGGTAACTCTAGGTAGGAGTACCTTGCTTTTGTACATTGTTTAAATGTGGATTGATGCTTTAAAATGCATGATGAAAATGGCTTGGTTTAATGCTTTAAAACAGTGGAATAAATGATGAATATGATGTATATTGGCAAGTGATGTTTTGAAAATGTTAAGGTCACTAAGGTGGTTAAAAGTCCTTGAGTGAGCCTTGTTACTTAAGATCATCAAGGTGGTTAAAAGTCCTTGGATGAGTCTTGTTGCGGACACTAAGGTGGTTAAAAGTCCTTAGGTGATCCTTCCATGGTGTTTAAAAGTCCATGGGGCCAAGGTGTTTAAAAGTCCTTGGGGCCAAGGTGTTTAAAAGTCCTTGGGGTGATTCAAGCATTGGACACAAAGGTGGTTAAAAGTCCTTGTGTGGTCCTTATTCATGGTGTTTAAAAGTCCATGGCCAAGGTGTTTAAAAGTCCTTGGGGCCAAGGTGTTTAAAAGTCCTTGGGAAAGTTGTTGAACTTGTTTTAAGAAATGAAATGTATCACTTGAGCCAATATGACATGTTAAGTATATTATGAAGCATGAGATGCTTGTTTTAATGATTATTTTGAAGCATGAGATTGCTTGTTTTAAGTATGCTTTTGAGCATGTGCAAGGATTGATTTTAAGCATGATTTATAAATGGTTTTAATTGCATTATTGAATTGTTTTTAATGAGTATGCCTCACTAAGCTTTTGCTTACGCTATCTACGTTTTCTTAATTCAATAATGCAGAGCATTAGAGTACCTTGAGGGGCAGCAAGAAAGGGCAAGCAATCAAGTTCAAGTGAAGCTCAATGTATGAAGGTTTTATAAGTACATTTTAGCTTTTGTGTGATTTGGCAATGGGGGACCAATGTGTATGTTTTGGGAGGTGTTTGAGACTCCCTAAGTATGTTGAATGTTGTTGAGATTGCTGGTTTTTGAATTGGAACCTTATATGCTTGTTTTGGAAGTTTGGTGTTTGAATAACTAGCTTGTGTAGGAAGCATGCCTATAGAATTGGGGCTTTTTGCATATGATGTTAGATTGATGTTGTGATGGTGCCTATAAGTCTTAAATATGTTTAATTGCATGCTGATAAAGTTTGGTGACATTTGGAGCATGTTTGAGTGATCAATTGCATGTTTTGGAATGCCAATTTGCTGCAATCTGTGCAGGCGTTTCGGAACAGTGTGCACCGTTTCGGAACGGGTGCCTTACATGAACCCAGGCGTCCGAAACGGTATGCACCGTTTCGAAACGGTTTGGTCTCTGCCAAGGCCTTGTTTCGGAACGGTGTCGATCAGTTTCGGAACGGCCCGTGTTTCGAAACGGGGTTGATTGGTTTCGGAACGGCCGACCGTTAGGGGCTGACATGGCAGTTATATGTTTTGAATTGTTTGCGTTTTGGTCCTGAATCTTGTATGTTCAATTGCTTGAGCTTGGAAAGTCCTTTTGAGCTGAAATTTCACAGAGAAGCATGAAACCTGATTAATTTCAAGATGGTAACTTTAATTTGGGTTAAGTCCTTTTAATATTTAGAAATTACAATTTGGTCCCTAAAATTGTAATTTGTTCAATTGGGTCCCTGTTTGATCTCTGATGTTTGTGATCTTTGAGTATGATGTTTGTGTGATCACAATTAGGATTAATGTGCATCTAGACAAGATTAAAAAGAAAAAAAAGGGTCGTTAATCAAGGTTGACTTTCGGGTTGACTTTGGTTTTCCCCGTGTGACTTTCTTAATTCGGGTCAACCGTCTAGGCCGGGTTAAGGGGGTTACATTTGGTGGTATCAGAGCTGAGTTTGCTAGTAATTGGGAATGAATGTATGCATGATTGAAGTATGTTTGGCTTGTATGCTTGTTGTTTGAAAGCATGTTTAGTGGTTTGTGATTTGGATGCAATTGAGATGTATGTTGTGATGTTGCATGTTGAGGGTACCCATTGCCAAACAAAAGCTAATGAAATGAAGTTGATTTTGAATGAAATTGAGCTTGAATACTTGGATTGCTTACCTTGCTGGGCCTGACTTGTTTTATTTTGCATTGTGATTGCATGGTAAAAGTATGGCACCACGTAGAGAGTTAAGAGGTAGTGTGCGAGCTACGGCTCCTAACGAGAATGAGAATGAAGAGAATACGGGTAGTGCTGTGTTACCCCCTCCTCCGCCTGGTGGTGGTGCTGGAGGTGAGCGAGCTGAAGCTGCAGCTGGTGCTGGAGCTGCTGGACCAGAGGTTGGTCAGGGGCAAGCTATGCCTGATATGTCGATGCTGGTACAAGCTATTGCGGGTGCTTTTCGAGCAGCAGTAGCTGGAGCTCAAGGAGCTTGGCATCAGGGAGATGCTGGAGTCAGATTACCTTTGGAGCGTCTGCGCAATCTGGGTGGGACAGAGTTTAGGGGTATGTCTGCTGAAAGTTCGGAAGCTTGGCTAGAGAGTACCAAGCGTATCTTGGGTCAGATGAGCTGCACGGATGTGCAAAAGTTGGGCTGTGTTGTGTCCTTGCTGCAGGACGATGCATATACGTGGTGGACGACCACCATAGCTGGGATGGCTGAAGTTGATGTTACTTGGACATTCTTTCAGAATGCGTTCAAGAGGAGATATCTTGGAGTGAGATATCTTGATGAGAAAAAGCGTGAATTCATGTCTCTTACCCAAGGGAGCATGAGTGTGGCTGAGTACGAAGTGCAGTTTGTACGGCTCAGTCAGTATGCACCGGAGCTGATACCTGATGAGCGTGAGAGGTGCGAAAGGTTTCGTTATGGCTTGGTGACGGAAGTAAAGACCTACATGTTGGCTGCTGAGTACAATGATTTTGATGTGTTGGTTAGCCGATCCAAGGACATTGAGATGAACTTGGGTTTAGCTACGAAAGGTGCTGGAGCAAGTTCTGGCAAGAGAGCTGCTGAGTATAGTTCCGGAGGTGGACGGAACAAGAGGGGACGTGATCAGAAGTATCAGTCCTCAGCCAAGAGAGGTGGTGGTGCACCTGCTAGAGGTGGTTATGCTAGAGCTGATCCTAGTGCTTGCTGGATCTGTGGTTCGCGTGGTCACATGAAGCGTGACTGTCCTCGTGCTGTGAGGGAGGTGCAAGCTCCTGTTGCGGCAGCTGGTAATGGATGTTGGAACTGTGGTTCTGTTGATCATCTGAGGCGAGATTGTCCGAGGTTGGCTGGTGGCCAAGATCGTGCTCCTGTTGTTGCACCGCAGAGAGGTCGTGGGCGCGGCCGTGGTAATTTCCAGAGGAGAGAGGAAGGTGGTCGCGGAGTAGCTCATGTTGTGGCTATTCAGCCTGAGGGTGGAGGCCAAGCTAGGGTGTATGCTCAGCGCGAGGGAAGGAATGATGCAGATGTGATTGCAGGTACCTTTACTTTGCAATCCTTGTCATTGCTTTCTTTGATTGATTCTGGATCTACGCATTCATACATTTTGCGTGAGCATGCTGAATTGCTTGGTTTGCCTGTTGAGTCTTTGGATGTTGGTGTTCGTGTCACTAGTTCTTTTGGTGAAACTGTTGTGACTCGAAAGCTTTATAGAAGGTGTCCCTTGGTTGTTCAAGAACATGTCTTTCATGTTGATCTTATGGAGTTGCCTTTCTATGGTTTTGATGTGATCCTTGGTATGGATTGGCTTGCTGAGCATCGTGCTGTTGTGGATTGTGAGAATAAGCGGGTTTCGCTTAAGCTTGCGGATGATTATGAAGTTGTTGTAGTTGGCGAGAATGTGAAGTTTCTTGCTAATGTTGTGTCTACCTTGGAGGCGAGTAGGATGCTGAGGCAAGGTTGCGAAGCTTACCTAGCTTTTGTGATGAATCCTAGCTCTAAGGAGTTGAGGGTGCAAGATATCAAGGTTGTGAAGGAGTTTCCTGGTGTTTTTCCTGAAGAGTTGCGTGGTTTACCTCCTAATCGCGAGGTGGAGTTTGGAATTGAGCTGTATGAGAATACAACTCCTGTGTCCATTTCTCCCTATAGAATGGCACCTAAGGAGCTGAAGGAGCTGAAGACGCAGTTGCAAGAGCTGCTAGATCGTGGTTTTATCCGGCCGAGTGTGTCGCCTTGGGGTGCTCCTGTCTTGTTTGTGAAGAAGAAAGATGGCACGATGAGGATGTGCATTGATTACCGTCAGCTGAACAAGTTGACTATCAGGAATCAGTATCCTTTGCCGAGGATTGATGATCTCTTTGATCAATTTAGGGGAGCTGTTGTGTTCTCTAAGATTGACTTGAGGTCAGGGTATTATCAGTTGAAGGTGAAGGAGGTGGATGTGCCTAAGACAGCTTTCAGGACAAGGTATGGGCATTATGAGTTCCTTGTGATGCCGTTTGGTTTGACAAATGCTCCTGCTGCTTTCATGGACATGATGAATCGTGTTTTTCATGAATACCTGGACAAGTTCGTTGTGGTGTTCATTGATGATATCCTCGTGTACTCGCGTACTGAGGAGGAGCACGAAGAGCATTTGAGGATTGTGTTGCAAGCTTTGTTGGAGAATCAGCTTTATGCTAAGCTGAGCAAGTGTGAGTTTTGGCTTAAGGAGGTGGTGTTTCTTGGACATGTGGTCTCAGCTGAGGGGATTCGTGTTGATCCTCAGAAGATTGAAGCGGTGATGAACTGGAAAGTTCCTAAGTCTGTTCATGAGGTCCGTAGTTTCCTTGGTCTGGCGGGATACTACCGGAGGTTTGTAGATGGTTTTTCCAAGATTGATGCTCCTTTGACGAAGCTGTTGCAAAAGGATGTTAAGTATGAGTGGACAGAAGCGAGACAGCAGGCTTTTGAGAAGCTGAAGGCGGCTTTGACGCAAGCTCCTATCTTGATTCAGCCTGAATCAGGGAAAGAGTTTGTGGTCTATAGTGATGCATCCTATGTTGGTTTGGGGTGTGTGCTGATGCAAGAGGGTAAGGTTGTGGCTTATGCGTCGCGGCAGTTGAAGGTGCATGAGCGCAACTATCCTACGCATGACATTGAGCTGGCTGCAGTGGTGTTTGCTCTGAAGATCTAGAGACATTATCTGTATGGTGAGAAGTGTACTGTGTACACGGATCACAAGAGTTTGAGGTATCTGATGTCTCAGAAGGAGTTGAATCTCAGGCAGCGACGTTGGTTGGAGTTGCTCAAGGATTATGATCTGACGATTGAGTATCATCCTGGTAAAGCTAATGTTGTTGCTGATGCCTTGAGTAGGAAAGTAGCTGTTGAGCTGAGAGCTATGTTTGCTAGCTTGAGCATATCGCGAGATGGTGGTCTTGTTGCTGAGTTGCAAGTGAAACCATCTTTGGTTCAGTTGATCAAGGAAAAGCAGTTGCTGGATGATTCCTTGGTGTCTCATGTTCAGGATATCGCGGAGGGTAGACCTTCGGATTTCTGCTTTAATGAGGATGGTGTGTTGTGTTTTGGTAGTCGGATAGTAGTGCCTGCTGATGTTGAGTTGAGGCGTGCTATTCTGACTGAAGGCCATAGTAGTCCTTTTGCTATGCACCCTGGTAGTACTAAGATGTATCGTGATCTTCGTGATGAGTACTATTGGGTAGGTTTGAAGAAGGATGTTGCGGAGTTTGTAAGCAAGTGTTTGGTGTGTCAGCGAGTTAAGGCTGAACATCAGGTTCCTTCTGGTTTGTTGCAACCGTTGAAAATCCCTGAATGGAAGTGGGAGAGGGTTACCATGGATTTTGTATCTGGTTTACCTTTGTCTCCTTCGAAGAAGAATTCTGTTTGGGTGATTGTGGATCGCTTGACGAAGTGTGCGCATTTCTTGCCTGTGCATACTACGTTCTCTTTGGATAAGCTGGCAGAGCTGTACATTGCTGAGATAGTGAGGTTGCATGGTGTGCCTAAGTCGATTGTGTCGGATAGGGATCCGAGGTTCACATCGCGTTTTGGGCAGTGTTAGCATCAAGCTCTGGGTACAAGGTTGCATTTCAGTACATCCTATCATCCTCAGTCGGATGGTCAGTCTGAGCGGGTTATTCAGATTGACGAGGATATGTTGAGATGCTGCGTGATTGAGTTCCAAGGTTCTTGGGAGAAGCATCTGCCTTTGGTTGAGTTCGCTTATAACAATAGTTATCAGGCGAGTATACAGATGGCACCTTATGAGGCTCTGTATGGGAGGAAGTGTAGGACTCCTCTTTGTTGGGCTGAAACTGGTCAAAAGTTGGTTGCGATGCCTGCTTTGTTGAAAGGGACCACCGAGAAGGTGAAGCTCATTTGTGAGAGGTTGAAGGCTGCCTCTGATCGGCAAAAGTCTTACGCAGATTTAAAGCGTAAGGAGATAGAGTATGCGGTGGGTGACCGTGTGTTCTTGAAGGTTTCGCCTTGGAAGAAGGTGATGAGGTTTGGCCGGAAGGGTAAGTTGAGCCCTCGGTACATTGGACCATATGAGGTGGTTGAGCGTGTGGGTCCTGTTGCATATCGGTTGAGGTTACCTCAGGAGTTGGAGAAGATTCATGATGTGTTCCATGTTTCTATGCTACGGAAGTATAGATCTGATCCTTCGCATGTGATGCCTGTAGAGGATGTGGTTTTGAATCCGGATTTGACCTATGATGAGGAACCGGTGAAGGTTCTGGATTCGGATTGCAAGGTTCTTCGTGGCAAGACCATTGAGTTGGTGAAGGTGCTGTGGAAGCGTCGAGGTGTTGAGGAAGCCACGTGGGAGCGGAAGGAAGACATGCTGAAGCAGTTTCCTTATCTCTTTCCTTCAGGTAAATTTCGAGGACGAAATTTCTTAAGGGGGGGAGAGTTGTAACGCCCCGGTTTTGGGCTTAGGAGTTTTGGGCGTTGACCGGTTGGTCAAAGTGCTGTTCGAATCTTAAGCGGTTAAATTAGGAAAGCCTAGTTCGGGTTGCATTAAAAATATGGAAAAATGTTCTAAAATCATCTTTTAATATAATTAAGTGAACTGTGAAATCAATTTTGGAAAATGAGTTTTGGAAGTGTGACATTTCGGCTAGTGACCAAAATGTAATTTTCGCAAGTTTGGTGGCTGTTTTATAAAGGGTTGGAACTTTGAATCTTTAAGGAGCTATTAATCCAAAAGTGGTTTCTCCAGATTTTTCTAAGATATTATAAGCTATTTTCTGATTTTAAAGATATCAAAAAGGAGGGAAAAGCTCATTTGGCAATTTTCTCAACTAACTTCTCATTTTCTTTCTCTCATTTTCTCTCAAACCAAACACTACATTTCCAGAGATTTGTTTCTGATTTTCTCACCTAAATTCCTCCTTTCAACTCTCATTTGATTCCAAATCAACATATCTTCAAAACCTCTTCAATTGCTACAAGTTTCAACAAGCATTTTGATTGCAAAAAGTGGAGAAACACAAGTTTGGAGGTAAGAACGTCCTTCTCCTCTAAACTATCAGTTCTTTACTGAAATTCCTAAGTTTTCAATCCTTAATTGACGTTTAATTAAAGGCTTTTAAGTTGATTTATGGATCTTGGCTTATTATGCAAGATTTTGATGATTTTTGATGATTTTCGTTAGATCTGAGTAATCTGTGATTTAAGAGGTGTTTTTGATGTTAAATGATCTCTAAAATGATGTGGAATTGAGTCTTGATTGATGCAATCCCGGATAGGTTGAGTTTCCTAAGTTTAGCTTGTGTTTTAAGGTAGTTTTTGAGGTGATCTTGGTGATCTGATGTTGCTGGAGGTATAAGGTTGTTAATAGGTTGTTTTTAGATGTTATATGATGTTAATGGAAGTGAGGTTTTGCTGGTTTATGGCTGGGCTTTGTTTAGAAGTGGTTTGGATGCGTTTTCGGTTGTGTTTGGTGGCCGAAAATGGAGGTTGGATGAGAGCAGCGAGTTTAGGTGCTTTCATTGAAGCAATTAATGCATGATGATGCATTAATCCTCTGCTTTGATGTGTTGAAACAGGGGAGGCATCTTTGGATCCAAGATTGGTTGATCCGGAAGCTTGTTTTGGTGCTTTGGCTTGAAGCAAAGTGGTAATCGGTGAGTGCATTTGTGGAAATTGGATTTTTCAGCTTTAAAACCAAGGTTTGAAGGTTTTGGGAGCTTAGTTTAAGTCTAAACAACTTTGCTAAGCTCAAGTGTAAGTTTTCGGATTTTCTCTCTAGTGGTGGCCATGACTTTGATGTGTTGCAAAATGATGATTTGCATGTTTTTAATTACTGTTTTGAAAGCATGTTTTAGCATGGATTTTGCTGATGATATAAGCCATATGTTGAAGGTAACTCTCGGTAGGAGTACCTTGCTTTTGTACATTGTTTAAATGTGGATTGATGCTTTAAAATGCATGATGAAAATGGCTTGGTTTAATGCTTTAAAACAGTGGAATAAATGATGAATATGATGTATATTGGCAAGTGATGTTTTGAAAATGTTAAGGTCACTAAGGTGGTTAAAAGTCCTTGAGTGAGCCTTGTTACTTAAGATCATCAAGGTGGTTAAAAGTCCTTGGATGAGTCTTGTTGCGGACACTAAGGTGGTTAAAAGTCCTTAGGTGATCCTTCCATGGTGTTTAAAAGTCCATGGGGCCAAGGTGTTTAAAAGTCCTTGGGGCCAAGGTGTTTAAAAGTCCTTGGGGTGATTCAAGCATTGGACACAAAGGTGGTTAAAAGTCCTTGTGTGGTCCTTATTCATGGTGTTTAAAAGTCCATGGCCAAGGTGTTTAAAAGTCCTTGGGGCCAAGGTGTTTAAAAGTCCTTGGGAAAGTTGTTGAACTTGTTTTAAGAAATGAAATGTATCACTTGAGCCAATATGACATGTTAAGTATATTATGAAGCATGAGATGCTTGTTTTAATGATTATTTTGAAGCATGAGATTGCTTGTTTTAAGTATGCTTTTGAGCATGTGCAAGGATTGATTTTAAGCATGATTTATAAATGGTTTTAATTGCATTATTGAATTGTTTTTAATGAGTATGCCTCACTAAGCTTTTGCTTACGCTCTCTACGTTTTCTTAATTCAATAATGCAGAGCATTAGAGTACCTTGAGGGGCAGCAAGAAAGGGCAAGCAATCAAGTTCAAGTGAAGCTCAATGTATGAAGGTTTTATAAGTACATTTTAGCTTTTGTGTGATTTGGCAATGGGGGACCAATGTGTATGTTTTGGGAGGTGTTTGAGACTCCCTAAGTATGTTGAATGTTGTTGAGATTGCTGGTTTTTGAATTGGAACCTTATATGCTTGTTTTGGAAGTTTGGTGTTTGAATAACTAGCTTGTGTAGGAAGCATGCCTATAGAATTGGGGCTTTTTGCATATGATGTTAGATTGATGTTGTGATGGTGCCTATAAGTCTTAAATATGTTTAATTGCATGCTGGTAAAGTTTGGTGACATTTGAAGCATGTTTGAGTGATCAATTGCATGTTTTGGAATGCCAATTTGCTGCAATCTGTGCAGGCGTTTCGGAACAGTGTGCACCGTTTCGGAACGGGTGCCTTACATGAACCCAGACGTCCGAAACGGTATGCACCGTTTCGAAACGGTTTGGTCTCTGCCAAGGCCTTGTTTCGGAACGGTGTCGATCGGTTTCGGAACGGCCCGTGTTTCGAAACGGGGTTGATTGGTTTCGGAACGGCCGACCGTTAGGGGCTGACATGGCAGTTATATGTTTTGAATTGTTTGCGTTTTGGTCCTGAATCTTGTATGTTCAATTGCTTGAGCTTGGAAAGTCCTTTTGAGCTGAAATTTCACAGAGAAGCATGAAACCTGATTAATTTCAAGATGGTAACTTTAATTTGGGTTAAGTCCTTTTAATATTCAGAAATTACAATTTGGTCCCTAAAGTTGTAATTTGTTCAATTGGGTCCCTATTTGATCTCTGATGTTTGTGATCTTTGAGTATGATGTTTGTGTGATCACAATTAGGATTAATGTGCATCTAGACAAGATTAAAAAGAAAAAAAAAGGGTCGTTAATCAAGGTTGACTTTCGGGTTGACTTTGGTTTTCCCCGTGTGACTTTCTTAATTCGGGTCAACCGTCTAGGCCGGGTTAAGGGGGTTACAAAGAAGAAATGGTTCATCACTTTAAGAAGTGTGCCCCATTCATGAGGAAAGCAATGAAAGAATTCAAACGTGAATCAATGAAGAAGAAGAGGGCAAGCGCTTCAAGCCATAAGAAGAAGGCATATGTGGCTACATGGAGTGATGAAGACTCCACCGACAGCGAACAAGACAACATTTGCCTTATGGCCATCCAAGAAGATTCAAGGGTGAAGAATTAATGTTTTGATATAATATTTGAAAAATAGTTTTGGACTAAATTGAAAAGATTTCAAAAGTGTCTTTCAGTTCAAACAACATGAAAATAAGTTTGAGGATGGTTTAAATGGTTTTGGCAAGGTTTAAAACGGTTTTAAGTAACCAAAACCAGAGTTTTCAAGGTAACCGTTTCGAAACAGGGGGATTTGTATCGAAACATTTTGAAACTGCCAATACCCGTACCGAAATAGGGCTTGCCCATTTCAATACGAAGAGGGCTTCATTTTGAAATACTCCTTTGGTGTTCGGATACGCCCAACGGTCAAAACCTCCCCAACGACTTTTTAAATTGTAGCCCAACTATCACACGTTCTAAAACGAGGTTGCTACCTGTAGTAAATCAGAGTAATTCTCTTATTTTATTAGAAAGATCTGTTACATATTTATATACAAGCTATATCTCTATCTTAGGAAACTTTAAATTAGGAAAGAGACTAATTCTAGGAAAAGATATAATCCCTTAAAGTAAGGGATTGTAAATACAAGAAATATTCTCGTAATCCTTAATTTACTCTACACATATATTCCTACATAACTAACACTCCCCCTCAAACTGTGTATATGTTGTATATACCCAGTTTGGATGTAAACTCATCAAAAATAACTCTTGGAAGTGCTTTAGTAAAGATGTCAGCTGTCTGGCTCCTGGTAGGAATATAATTTAGCTGTGCAATACCACCATTCACTTTCTCATAGATAAAGTGCCTATCTATTTCAATATGTTTGGTTCTGTCATGTTACACTAGATTTTTAGCAATACTCATTGATGACTGGCTGTCACTATAAACCTCGAACTCAGTCTTTTCATCCAACTCCAGCTTTTTGAGAAGCCTCTTTATCCACATTCCTTCACATATTCTAAGAGCTAATGCTCTAAATTCTGCCTCAGCACTGCTCCTTGACACCACAACCTGTTTTTTGCTTCTCCAAGTAACCAAGTTGCCCCAAACATAAGCACAATATCCACTAACCGACCTTCTATCAGTGAGCTCTCTTGCCCAGCTTGATCCGTGTATACCTTCACTGTTCTGTCTGAATTTTTCATGAAAATTAGCCCAACACCAGGGGTGAATTTTAGGTACCTCAGAATTCTGTTAACAGCCTCCAAATGTTCTTCTCGAGGATCACTCATGTGCTGGCTTATAACACTCACTGAGTATGCAATGTCTGTCCTTGTTGGAGAAAGATAAATCAGTTTTCCAACTAACCTTTGATAGGGTTCTTTGTCAACTGGATTACCAGCTTCTTCTTTGTTGAACTTCAACCCTGGGTCCATGGGTGTCTTGGCTGGCTTGCACCCAAGCATCCTGGTTTCTGTAAGAAGATCTAGGATGTACTTCCTTTGGTTGATGACTAAACCTTCACTTGACCTTCCTACTTCCATACCCAGAAAGTACCTTAGACTCCCCATTTCCTTTGTTTCAAACTCTCGGGCAAGAACAACCTTCAAATTCTCAATTTCTCTACTATTATCCACTTTAATAATTATGTCATCAACATACACAATTAATAAGGTCATTTTACCAGTTGTTGCAACCTTTCTGAACAGGATGTGATTAGCCTGACTTTGTTTGAATCCATTCTTTACCATAGTCTTTGCAAACCTCTCGAACCAGGCTCTTGGAGATTGCTTAAGTCCATACAGTGATTTGTTGAGTTTGCACACTATATTTCTATTTGTTTTACCTTCTAGACCAGGTGGTATTTGCATATATACTTCCTCCTCGAGCCTCCCATTGAGAAAGGCATTTTTTATGTCTAGTTGGTGTAATTTCCAGTCCTTGTTCACAGCTATGGACAACAAGACTCTAATGGTATTCAATTTAGCCATTGGTGCAAAGGTTTCTTGATAATCCACCCATAGGATTGTGTAAAACCTTTAGCCACCAGCCTTGCCTTATACCTCTCAATGCTCCCATCTGAGTTGTACTTGATGGTGAACATCCACTTGCATCCAACAGCTCTCTTTCCCTCCGGTAGATCTGTCAAACACCATGTCTCATTTTTCTCAAGTGCCCTTAGATCTTCTTCTACAGCTTTCTTCCATTTGGGATTTTTTAAGGCCTCCTCCATGGTTTTAGGAATATGCACACTGTCTAGGTTGGCTGTAAAGGCCTTAAAAGTGGGTTGAAGTCTACCATAGGCAACAAATTTGTTAATTGGGTGCATAGTACATTTTCGTACCCCCTTTCTAATAGCAATAGGAAAGTCACCAAGGTCACTAGAATCTTGAGAAGTAATGTTACCTTCAATCTCAGCAGTAGCAGGATTTAAGCCCGGTTCAACAGCAACAGGACTTGAGTCTGGTTCTTGACAAGTGCTAGGCTGGTTATTTAATTCATTAGGGGTTCTTCTTCTCTTGGTATACACCTTAATTTGACTGTCAGCCGGTTGTGGATGCACAAAAGTAGGGGAAATTTGTGCTATAGCCCTAGGTGCTGGAAGAGGTGTTGTACAAGGACTTGGTGATTTGTTGGTCTGAGGAGAGTGCATTTCTGTCGGCATAGTGTTTTCTTTTCTGGTGGTTTCAGGATGGGATATGAGAGGAATGTCTGGTAGAGGAGAAATGATGGAAGGTGGAAAGACAAAGGGATGAAATTCCTCATTTTTCTCCCCCTGAAGTTCAGTCCCTGCAAAATATGGGTTATCCTCAAAGAAAGTGACATCGAAAGAGACATAGGTCTTTTTAGAAATAGGAGAATAACATTTGTAACCCTTTTGACTAGAGGAATATCCTATAAACATACACCTACTTGATTTAGGGTCCAACTTACTTCTATTTTTATCATGCACATGAACAAAAGTTGTGCTGCCAAATACCCTAAGAGGAAGAACAAATGACAATGGTTTAAAGTGAGGAAAATGTTTGAATAAGGCTTCTGTTGGTGCTACAAAACCTAAGGTTTTGCTGGGCATTCTGTTGATAAGGTAGGTGGCAGTAAGTAAGGCTTCCCCCCCAAAGATATTTAGGTGCTTTGGCGGAAAAAAGAAGAGACCTCGTAACCTCTAGTAGATGTTTGTTTTTTCTTTCGGCAACTCCATTTTGTTGTGGAGTGTTGACACAGGAAGTAAGATGGACAATACCTTTTTCCCGAAAATAACACCCAAGAGATTGACTAAGGTATTCACGCCCATTATCACTTCTCACAACCTTAATACGTTTGTCAAACTGATTTTCAATCATTTGATAAAAAGTTTTCAAAATTGACTCAACTTCTGTCTTTTCCCTCATTAAAAAAGTCCAAGTAGTCCTAGAATAGTCATCAATAAAGGCTAGGGGTGAGCAAAACTCGACTCGACTCGAAAAAACTGAATAATTCGACTCGACTCGAGGCAAAAATACTCGACTCGTCTTGACTCGACTCGAAATTTCATAAACTCGAATAACTCGAAAAAATTTCAAATAAAGTTTGAGTTGTGAAATGGAAATTCGAATAACTCGAAATTTTTAATAATTAGTGGATTTATTTTTAAGTTCGAGACGAGTCCCTCTATTTTTTATAATATATACATATTGATATATAAAAATATGAAGAAATATTGGCACATGTGAAAAATATATATGTGCATATCTTATATGATTAGAGAAATGAGTTTAAATTTGAATCAAACCCTACTATAACATGATAAATAATTACAATTAAATTTTTATAGGAACTCGAAAATTCGACTCGACTCGACTCAAATTTCTTAAACTCGACTCGAATCGAAAAAATTTCAAATAAAGTTTGAGTTGTAAAATATGACTCGTCAACTCGAATAACTCGAAATTTTTTAACTCGAATCGACTCGACTCGATCGAACGCTCACCCCTAATAAAGGCAATAAACCACCTAGACCCAGATAAGCTTCTGACCTTAGACGGACCCCAAATATCACTGTGGATTATAGAAAAAGAAGGTGTGGGTGTAAATGAGGAAGGAGCATATGTTTTCCTGGTATGTTTAGCAATTTGACATACTTCACACTTAAAAGAATTAGGCTTTTTTTGGCTAAATAAATTGGGAAACAATTTTGAAAGATACACAAAATTTGGATGTCCTAGCCTACGATGCCACAACATAATCTCATCAGGGTTACTTAAAGAAGAAGACGATGAAGTCTTAAAACAACGTGAAACAGAAAAAATCTAAGTTGGTAATTCATCAAGGATATAAAGACCATTGGATAGCCTAGCACTGCCAATCACCTTCTTCGAGCCCTGTTCCTGAAATACACACCCATTAATTCCAAAGTGAGCATCACATTTAATATCTTGAACTAACTTACTAAATGATAACAAGTTGCAGGCAAGATTAGGAACATATAGCACATTAGGCAAAACCAATTTATCACCCAATTGAATAGTGCCACTTCCTTTTACTTGGGAGAGAGACCCATCTGCAACTTTGATGGAGGTTTTAGAGTTGCAATGGTTAAAGGTCCGAAATAGCTGAAGGTTGCCTGTCATATGGTCAGAGGCACCAGAATCTATAATCCAGGAGAGAGGATTAGAAGTGGCCAAACAGGAAAATCTACCTTCTATAGCAGGAAATGCAGTAGAATCTGATTGGGAGGAAATTGGACCAAACATCTGTTGGAGCTCCACAATCTGTTGCTGACTGAAATTGCTGGAAGGACTGTCATGTGCAGTAACATCTGCTGGTCTCGCTGATTGAGACGGAATGGGAGAAAGAGACGCATCCGAAAGGGTAAAATTAGATGGACGAGGGCTCACTGGAGAGCTAATTGCAGAAGCAGTAGGTTCTGCTGTACCCATATTTTCTAAATAGGGAAGAAAGGTCGAGAGAAGAGGGAAAAAAGAAAAAAATTGAAATTTGGAAGAGAGGATCGGCCCGCCTCTGATACCATGTAGTAAATCAGAGTAATTCTCTTATTTTATTAGAAAGATTTGTTACATATTTATATACAAGCTATATCTCTATCTTAGGAAACTTTAAATTAGGAAAGAGACTAATTCTAGGAAAAGATATAATCCCTTAAAGTAAGGGATTGTAAATACAAGAAATATTCTCGTAATCCTTAATTTACTCTACACGTATATTCCTACAGAACTAACACTACCATTTTGATACGGATCAAGAGTGTTTCGAAACAGCCAGAGGCGTTTCGAAACAACTTGCTGCATCATACATCAACGGCTAGTTCTGAAGAAGGTCGTTCCGAAATGGGGTCGATTGTTTCGAAACGGACGTCTGCAGAACAACATTTATGGTGGGAAATAAAGTCTCCAACGGCTCTAAAACAACCCCAACGGTCCTCAACGGCTACAAACTCAATTAGAAGTATAAAAGGGACCTCCAAGCATCAAGAGAAGACTAATGCTTCAATTGTCAACAACATCATGATAAAGAAATTGTCTTAGAGCCTAATTGTACATTTTCTTGTATAGACAACACTAGTGAGCTAAACATTGTTATATTTGCTCAAGTGTTTAAGTTTTGGGTGAGAGCTAAATAGTGCAAACAATTACCTATTAGAGGGATTTCAAGTTTGCTTTAGAATTTCTCTTGTAAAGAGGGTTTACTCAAGCTTTGGGTTAGAAAGCTTTGAGTGTGTAAAAGTTGCCTCCTTAGCCTAGAAAAGGGGAAGAAATTCAAGAGTGAATTTGTTGAAATCCTTAGTGAGAAGCTAAGGTAGTGGATGTAGGTTCTTGTTAGAAGGCCGAACCACTATAAATTCTTGTTTCAATTGCCTATCTTTCAATTCCCACAAAACACCCAAATATCCAACTTCTCCATACTTGACGAGCTAGAACGGTTGAAGGAAATTGAGCACACAAAACTCAAAAATTGGTATCATAGTTTGGCTCAATTAAAGGTGATTAACATCCTATTGAGATGATCTGGAAAGCTCGTACAATATTTCAACAATCCATCGACAAGCCGCCCTTCTTCGACGGGACCAATTATGCTTATTGGAAGACGAGGATGATGTTCTTTGTCAAATCCAAAGACTACAAACTTTGGGATATCATTTAAGATGACCCGTTCGTACCATAAGGAAGCAATACGGAGTGGAGTGCTGACGATCGCAAGAAGATGGAACTAAATTGCAAGGCTTTGCACTTCATTTTTTGTGCACTTAGCCTCAACATCTACGAGAAGATGTCTTCTCGCGACAGTGCCAAGGAAGTTTGGGAAAAGCTCGAAGTTACATACAAGGGAACAAACGATGTCAAGGAGACCAAGATCGGCCTCCTCAACCTAGAGTATGAAAACTTCAAGATGGACCCGGAAAAGGACATTGAGAAGATGTTCCATCGATTCTCCACCATTACTAATGGACTCAAAGGTTATAGAGAAGTCATTCCAAAAGAAAAGCTTGTCCGAAAGCTTCTCTATTCTCTTCCCGAGTCATGGGACTCAAAGAAGACTGCCATCATCGAAGCTAAGAATTTAAAGACCTTGAAGCTTGATGAACTCATGGGGTCACTTCTCACTCACCAAATCATGAAGAAAGATAGAGACAACGAGAAGAAGAAGGAAGAGATAAAGAAGATGGGGAAGAAGAAAATAATGGAGCTAGGCATCCATGCGAATACCATTTCTCTCAAATCCTCCAAGGGCAACCATGTCGATACAAGCGAGGAGGAGGATAAAGAATAAGAGACAGTTCATCTCTTCAAGAAGTGTGCCCATTTCATAAAGAAAGCAATTAAAGAATTTGAGTATGAATCTATGAAGAAGAAGAAGAGGACAAGCACTTCAAGCCATAAGAAGAATGCATATGTGGCTACTTGGAGTGATGAAGACTCCACCGATGATGAACAAGCCAACCTTTGCCTTATGGCCATCGAAGAAGATTCAAGGGTAACTTCTAATTCATCTACTTCATGTTCATATTCTTTTGATGAATTACAAGATGCCTATGATGATTTGGTTTTAAAGTTTAAAAATCACATTTTGAAAAACAAGAAAGTGATTTCAAATTCAAAATGATTTGATTTCTAAAACCAAAATTGAACTTGAAGCAAAACTCAATGAGTTTGAACAAAAATGTTTTGATTTACAATTTTTTTTTTCATAAAGTTCAAAAAGAAAAAGATTTGATTTCCAAAGAGTTTGAAAAGAAAAATAATTTTAGAAAATCAAATTTTTATGTAAGACAATCTAGTGCCCCTAGATTTATAAATGGAAAATGTTTTAGAAGTGTTTGAGTCTCAAAAGGACTAACCACTTCAACTAAAAAGGATGAAATTGAAAAATGGATTCCTAAGGGGACTAAATTTTGTGCTACTAACGTCTATGGATCCAAAGCAATATGGATACCAAAACCACTTGATTGTCTTATGATAGGTGTGATGGAGATTGATCAGCAAGTCAAATATTAAGGGGGAACTCCATGCACACAAGGAAGAACACTTGAAGAAATAAGACTTCACATCCTCCCTTGAGTTCAAGTGTGGTAAAATCTAGTTGTTTTTATTTGTTTAATTTGATTTATTTTCTTTTAATTCAACTAGATTATCATGTGTTGGACTAACATTGTTTAATGATGCTTTGAGTAAGGGGAGCCATTTTTAAAACCAAAATTCTTATTTGTGTCATTTTTAACCTCCTAAGTTATTTTGAACTTAAAGTTACCACACATGAGAATAAGGGGGAGATTTAACTTCTTTTAACCTTTGAAATCTCTTATTCAAATTTTTAAATACAAAAGGGGAGAATACCAAACAATTTTTCAAGTTGGTTTTTTTATATCAAAAGGGGGAGATTGAAGAACTAATGCTTTGATATAATAATTGAAAATTAGTTTTGGACTAAATTGAAAAGATTTCAAAAGTGTCATTAAGTCCAAAAAACTTGAAAATAAGTTTGAGGATGGTTTAAATGGTTTTGGAAAGGTATAAAACGTTTTTAAGTAACCAATCCAAAGTTTTCAAGGTATCCGTTTCGAAACAGGGGGACATGTATCGAAATATTTTGAAACTGCCAATACTCGTACCGAAACAGGGCTTGCCCGTTTCGATACGGAGAGGGATTCGTTTCGAAACACTCATTTAGTGTTTCAATACGCCCAACGGTCAAAACCTCCCCAACGACTATTTTCTCAACAACTTTTTAAATTGCAGCACAACTATCACACGTTCCGAAACGGGGTTGCTACCGTTTCGATACGGATCAAGGGTGTTTCGAAACGGCCATAGGTGTTTCGAAATGGCTTGCTGCATCAGAATTCAACGGCTAGTTCTGAAGAAGGTCGTTTCAAAACGGGGTCGATTGTTTCGAAACGGACGTATGCAGAATAGCATTTATGGTGGGAAATAAATCTCCAACGGCTGCAAAACAGCCCCAACAGTCCTCAACGGCTACAAACTCAATTAGAAGTATAAAAGGGACCTCCAAGCATCAAGAGAAGACTAATGCTTCAATTGTCAACAACATCATGATAAAGAAATTATCTTAGAGCCTAATTGTACATTTTCTTGTATAGACAACACTAGTGAGCTAAACATTGTTATATTTTCTCAAGTGTTTAGGTTTTGGGTGAGAGCTAAATAGTGCAAACAATTACCTATTAGAGGGATTTCAAGTTTTTTTAGAATTTCTCTTGTAAAGAGGGTTTACTCAAGCTTTGGGTTAGAAATCTTATAGTGTGTAAAGCTTGCCTCCTTAGCCTAGAAAAGGGGATGAAATTCAAGAGTGAATTTTTTGAAATCCTTAGTGGGAAGCTAAGGTAGTGGATGTAGGTGCTTGTTAGAAGGCCAAACCCCTATAAATCCTTGTGTCAATTGCCTATCTTTTAATTCCCACAAAAACCCAAATATCCAACTTCTCCATACTTGGCGAGCTAGAACGGTTGTAGGAAATCGAGCACACAAAACTCAACAAAGGGTAACTTATAATTCATCTACTTCTTATTCTTTTTATGAATTACAAGATACATGTGATGATTTGGTTTTAGAGTTTAAAAATCACATTTTGAAAAACAAGAAAGTGGTTTCAAACTTTAAAATTCAAAATGATTTGATTACTAAAACCAAAGATTAATTTGAAGCAAAACTCAATGAGTTTGAGCAAAAATGTCTTGATTTACAAAATTTGCTTCATAATGTTAAAGAGGAAAAAGAATTGATTTCCAAAGAGCTTGAAAAGAAAACAAATTGTGGAAAATCAAATTTTTATCAAAGACAATCTAGTGCCCCTAGATTTTAAATGGTAAATGTTTTAGAAGTGTTTGGGTTTTTAAAAGAACTAATCACTTCAAACAAAAAGGATGAAATTGAAAAATGGATTCCTAAAGAGACTAAATTTTGTGCCACTAACGTTTATGGATCCAAAGCAATTTTGTTATAAAAAATTACATGATTGTCTTGTTTAAGTGTGATGGAGAATGTCAACAAGTCCAAATTTGAGGGGATCTCCATGTACACAAAGAGAACACTTGAAGAAGGAAGGCTTCACATCCCCCCTTAGATTCAAGTGTGGTAAAATTAGTTGAATTTATTTTTATTTAGTTTTATTTCTTTTAATTTAATTAGTTTAATCATATATGTTGGAATAACATTGTTTGGTGCTTTGAGTAAAGGGGAGCCAATTTTTTAAAAAACCAAAATTTTAATTGTGACAAATTTTTTTTAACCTCCTATGTTATTTTGAGCTTAAAGTCATTTAAATTCTTTTTGATATAACAAAAAGGGGAGAATTAATTTGTTTGAAGTTTGAATATTTGACTTTTCAAGTGAATAAGGGGGCTTTACATGATTTAATTTTTAAAGTTCTCTTATTCAAAATTTTTGATACTAAGGGGGAGAACCCCAAACAATTTTTCAAGTTGGTTTTATTATATCAAAAGGGGGAGATTGTAGAACTAAATGTTTTGATATAATAATTGAAAAATATTTTGGACTAAATTGAAAAGAATTTAAAACAAGCTTTTAGTAAAAAAAACAACTTGAAAATATGTTTAAAGATTTTTAAAAGGCTTTGGAATATCATAAAATGCTTTTAAAGTAGTCAAACTAGTGTTTTTCTAGTAATAGTACCAATACGATATTGTATTGTATCGATACGCCTTAGGGTTTTAGCTATAGTGAAATTCCAGTAGCCAAAACCTGTACCGATACGCTTTTTCCGTATCGATACGTTGTGTTTTAAATATCCAACAGCTAGTTCGCGTACCGATACGCCCAATTACCCCCAACGGTCAATTTCCCAACGGTCTTTTAAATTACATGACCGTACCAATACGCTTGCCACGCGTATCGATACGCACCAGCTGGAAGTGCTCAACGGCTATTTTCTTATCGGGACAATATCAATAAGGATTTAAGAGTATCAGTACGCTAAGCTGTAGAACTACATTTATGGTGGGAAATAAAGGCTCCAACGACTCCAATTCAACCTCAACGGTCTACAACGGTTATGAACCCATTTAGGAGTATAAAAGGTACCTCCAAGCATCAAGAAAAGGTTAATGCTTCAATTGTCAACAACGTTATGATGAAGAAATTGTCTTAGAGCTTAAGAGTCCATTCTTGTATAGACAAACACTTGTGAGATAAAATTGTGAATGTATGCTCAAGTGTTCTAGGTTTTGGGTAAGAGCTTAAGAGTGCAAACACACACCTATTAGGGGGAGCTTAAGAGTCCATTCTTGTAAAGACAAACACTTGTGAGATAAAATTGTCAATGTATGATCACGGGTTGTGACTCTAGGTTGTAACGATTGCCTCTTTAGCCTAGAAAAGGGGTAGAATTCTTAGTGAATTGTTTGAAACCCTTAGTGGGGAAGCTAAAGTAGTGGATGTAGGCTTTTGTTAGAAATCCAAACCACTCTAAATCATCATGTTATTTATTTTTCACTTCCACCATCAATCACCCAAATAATCCAACTTCTCCACCACTTGGCAATCCATTTCGGTTGAAGAAAATAGTGCCTTTCAAGCCTAACAGAAACTAAAGAAAAGAAAAATAAAATGAAGTAAATTGTTGGAAAGGAAGGTGTTTCTAAATGAGTGATGATTGTTGGCAGGGAATGGCTGGATTCAACATGCCTCATGCCAGCCTTCATTGGCAAAATTGTCTTGGCATTGTTTGTCGAGTAGATTCAACATTAGCAAAGTCTCTCTCGATGGTCATTGTCCTAAATTGGCCAAGTAGAAACCCCTATATCTCTATATTGTATGTTTTTCTTGAACCTATTTGATTATAACAAATCCATACTCCGAGGGGGTAGATTTCACTTCCGAAGTAAGTTCATCTACTTGAACGACTCCTCTCGAAGCTCCTTTCCCAAGTATTCAACAACTTAATCGTCGCCAACCCAAGTCTGTTAAGATATTGGGAGACAATAGGTGTACTGTGCCAGCTCTCGCTTGGCAGAGTGTTTAGGAAAAAATAGAGTATGCCAAATAGAAAACTTTGCCAAAAACAGATTTATTATAAAAGGAACTAAGACATAAAGCCAATATTGAATTCAAAACATCCCCCACCAACTATGAAAATTAGTTCATGGTGAGGGGATTAACCAACACAACCATATTCGTTTTCAAAAACATCATCATAAACAAAACTAAAGATAAACAACTTGTTCCAAGGGAATAGGCGGAGGGGTCTCTCGATGCAGCCCTCCATGCCAGACTCTCGGCCAAGAGGTTGAACCACCCTTCCTCGGTGTAGCCGGCCGTCACTCGTCGTTCACTCCAACATCGTACTCCAGTCACTCTCCACCCGATCACTCTCACTTTGTCTCTCCTCGTCTCGTCGTTCTCAAATGCTTGATCGGTTTGGTATTTATATAGGCATGAGTGGGAAATAATGAGATAAGCCTTTTCATTTGAATTTGAAATGTTCAAGGGATAAGAGATAGAGCTCTATCCGATCATTTTGACATGTTACCAGCTCGATGTGATATCTTATCAGGCTAGGGCTGACGTCATCATGCCGATGTTGCCTTGGCATCCAAGTTTGGCACAACATCGCCAACTTCACTTGGCACCACCTTATCCGTTATTTTTTCGGAAGTTGATCCAATTGCGATCTTTTATGAGAATGATCCTTTCTTATTTTTTAGGGTTTCATCGTATCTCTGTATGGCATCAAATGCATCTTGTTGCGTGTAAAAGTGTCTTTCACGATGTAGTGCAAGTGTACACGACGCAAGTAGTAAAGTGATACGGAAGTATCATATATCGTCTCCACAGGGACTGGGCTAATAGCTTCACCTTGAATTACTGCACGAAGGTAAAAAGAATAGTTTAAATTGTTGTCACGAAAATAGTAAAGAGAACTGGAAAATAAGATTAAAGTAATCAAGATAGAGAGAATGGGCTGGTATTGAATTGCTCAGTAGTGTAGGTGTTGCAAAGTCTAGGAATATCTGCTCTGTCGTCGTCCCTGTCGTGGCAGCACCCGTCGTGGCAGTGGTCTGTTGTTAGCCACGGCAGCGATTACACAACTCTATACTTCAAGCTTGGCAAGAATCCCTGCTGTGCCTTGGCCTATCCCTAGGTCAAAGTCTGTCGATGAACACGTCTTTGATGATACCTCCCGGCGTGAATCGAATGATGAACACCGATGTTGTTGAATTCTTCCTTAGCCACTTAACCTCTTCCTATCCCTAGGTCCGAGATAGTTCAACTATAAACTAGAGAACCCGCACTTATTCCTTTCGTATACTTAACTCTCTCGATATTAAGTAAATAGATAACCTCACAATGCTCTCTCGATACTCTTGCAAGATGTTCAAAACCAGAATAAGTGAACTTGAAGTTTATTTTATTAAACAGAAAATTCCTAAAACAAAAGCAATCCTTGCAACTACTTTACAAATCAACCCGTGGCCCTAGGGAAAGTTTAGAACATGTTGAGAAGGGAAAAAAGGCTAGGGTTTTGGGAAGAAGGCTAAAGATAGATGATGTCCTCTTCTAGGTCGAATTACATGCCTTTATATAGGCCTTGGGTTCAAGTTTTCTAATATGGCAAGAATACAAGTTTAAATTAAAGTACAACTCTATTAAAGACTAAATCTTCAGAGCATAAGTCTTTAATTCGTCCTTCCTTCTTGCTTGGAGTTTTCTTCCTTGAACTTTGGGCTTGGCCTTCATTCTTATCTAGGGCTTGGAAAAATATAAGGGCATTCCACGACAGACAGGCTTAATTTTCTTTTTCTGTCGAGGCCCACTTTGCTTCTTCTCCTTACTGTTGCCGTCGTTCGTGGCTGCCACGGTAGTGGCCTTGGCAGCATCGTCCTCCTCGTCTGCACTTTCAGTTCCAGCTCTGCTGTATCACTGCCTAGCGCCTGCTGCTACAACAGCAACCTACAAAAGCAACCAATTTCAGTAGAAACTGTGCCATTTAATATATTTGTGATGTATAACTGAAATCTTACCTAAATGCAATGAATTATGCTTGAATGCAGCAGGAATATGGGTTAAATAGGGGGTAAATAATAGAACTTTTACACACTCAACACACCTCCAAACTCAAGTTTTTGCTTGCCCTCAAGCAGTTCAGACCTAAATAAAATATTTTTGTTTGGCTTAAAACAATGAACTTTCCCTTACCTACCATTCGCTCCCTATTGAGAGCAACACCTTGTCGGATAATTTAGGATTCGTTCGAAACTTTGCTATAATCCTCGTGTAGTGTGTGCATGCTTGTGAACAATTATATGCCAAGACTCTCTTAGTTTCACTACAATATTTCAGCCTCTAACTTGAATTTTTATGCCAAATTTCATCTTTTTGGAGGTAATTCTTAGGCTCCTTTTATTTAGACTCAATTTTATTTTCTCAAGGCTTAAGTTTGACTAGAGCCGGTTTCAGGCACCTCTAGCTAACTTCCTAGAGCCGGTTTCGGGCACCTCTAGGTGTATTGAGTCTATTTTCTGAACTTCTTTTCCTAGAGCCAGTGTTAGGCACCTCTAGGGGCTATTCAAGTGCTAAGCTTCCTATTCTAGTTTACTAGTAGAGTTCTAGGTAGTATAAAAGTCACAAATGGTGTTTAAGTTTCAGAACTATAGTAAGGCTCTAAACTGTTCCTAAAACTATCCTAAAGGCACTTCCAAGACAGAGGTTGTCACGGCAGGTAAGTTCAGTTCAAAGACTTAAGCCAAATGGAGGGATGCCACCCCCAAACTCAAAGGTTGCATTGCCCTCAATGCAAATGACAACAAAAAGAAAATAAAGAGTACATCACAAAATATCAAAAGGCAGGCATCAATATAAGGTAAGAAACTTAAAATTTAGGCGTTGTTGTCGCTGCTGCTGCTTAGTCGGATCTGTCGGCGGGCAGGAGCCTTCTTGGCTGGCTGGCGGATGGGGGAGGCAGAGGTATTCTTCATTTTGGCCTTCCTTGGAGGTTGAATACGTGTAGGGGAGATGTGAGGATGTTTCTCCACTACCTGTACCTCGGAGCTGCTACTGCTGCTACTACTGCCGCTGCCACGATCTTTCTTGTTCTTGTCTGCCACTATTTTCTGCCGCTTTACCGGTGTGAACTCTTTAGACAAATTCCTCTTGACAGAGGGTTCGTTGTCGGATTCCTCCCAAATTGAGGAAGAGGAGAAACCGACTATGAAAGCATCGAGTTCTTCTGAAGGCATCCTTCTCTTGGTTCCTTGGGGTAGAGGTGTCGGCTGCTCGGTTGCTACCTACAGCTGCTGTGGCAGGGGTCGGTGTGGATGCTGCAGAGGGCGTCTTGGGCGTGGCTGCAGGTGTGGGGGTATGGGCAGGGGTGGGTGTATCAAAATATTGGTTTGGGAAGGCGGGAAATACAACATCAGGAAAATTAAGAGAGGTTTGAATGAATTGTACCGTGGTTGTGGTGAAATCCCTGATGAAACTCATGAGGCCGAGCTGTCGTTCCTCCAATTTTTGTAAGGCAGCAAGGATCTTGGAGGAGGTGTCGGTTGGAGGTGCTGTTGCTGTAGGCTGCCTGGGTTCTGTGGCAGCAGGCTCAGTGTCGGTTGGTTCTATCGTCTCTGCTGCTGTGGCAGTGGGGTCGAAAGACGACAACGGGGTGGCAGTAGTGAGTTCCATCAAGCTGAGTATGTTCCGCTCAGTCCAGCCCTTCCCTTGGACACGTAAATCAGTGGCAGCTTCTAGTACATGATGGCCGCGGCAGAGGGCGGTGATGAGATAAGGGAAATAGAATGGTCCCGACGGCTGGTGTGCACATTCCAATATACTCTTCCGGATGTAGCTGCCAACGTTAATAGGCCTCTCATGTAGAATAGAATGAATGAGGGATAACCTGGGTTGGTCTACGGTTGTATTGTGCGAGGATGGCATGATTCTCTTTTTGATGAAGGCGTTCCATAATTTGGCCTCCGAGGTGAGTTGAACTCTCTTCACCGTCCTCGGGTTTTTCGTATTAGTATTCCACTGGGTACCTTTGTCCGTGAGCTCTGCCATGACAGCGTCGTAGGCAGCAGTGTCTAGGCTCTCGAGAAATTGCTGGTGGCCATCTTCGTTTCTGCCCACATAAAATCCGTAGAGAGTGTTGATATATTCTGGCTCAAAGGGTACCTCTCTGCCTCTGACGGTGACTGCTGTCGCGTTCTTGCTGCTGATGGCAGCATAAAAATCTCGGACCAGAGACACATTCATTTCCTCTAGTTGTTCTGTGAATATCTGCCACTGCAGTTCCTTGATTTTCCGAGCTATAATTGGTTGCAGTCCCAGGTTCCCCTCCTTGGTAGTGTAAATAAAGCCCTTCTCCTCCCACATGTCACGTATCTGGAAGGATCGTGGGGTTGATGCTGCCGGTGCTGAGCCTGAAGCAGCACTTCTGCGGGTGTTTCTAGAAGACATGATTGCAAGGATTATGTAAGAGAAAAAACATGAAAGCAAGTAAAAATTCTAGAGAAGAGAAGTAGAAAGAGTTGAAGTGAAGTGAAAAATGAATAGTAAAATAGGGTTTATATAGGGAAAAGATTGCTACACGTTGGAGCTGTAACGGCAGGCGCGAATAACAGGGCCAGCGGTTATGCGGTTTCTGACGCGTCTGCCACGCATTTCCGTGTCTGCTGTGCGTCTGTCGCGACAACGTATCGACAGGCTAGATTTTCCGCGTCTGTCGCGGCAGTTGTAACGACAGGCTCCAAAGTTGGGCTTTTTGGGCTGATAGAAGGATGGTGGGCTTAATTCACTTCTCTTCTTCTTCTTGTCTCCTTTATTTCCTAAAAATAATAAATATAAAAACTTAGTTCCTAACAATAAAATAATTCTAATTACATAATATATATATATATAAATAATAAATATTAAAAATAAAATTAGGTTGAATTAGGGATGCCAGGAGGGGTATCTCCTAAAGTAACCACTTCCTGCATTCTTGGGGCTTCAGTCCCTTTATAATGCTTCAATCGTTGTCCGTTGACTTTGAATTGGTGCTCATCTTTTAAAGATCTGATCGTTATGCACTATGAGGAAAAACTTGTACCACTTGGAACGGGCCATACCATCTAGATTTCAACTTTCCTGGGAAGAGTTTCAACCTAGAGTTAAATAGCAACACAAGCTGCCCTGGGCAGAACTGTCGTGGCAGCAACTTCTTGTCATGCCACTTTTTGGTCTTGTCTTTGTATATTCTTGCGTTGTCATAAGCCATTGTTCGAATTTCTTCAATTTCGTTCAAATCAAGTAGCCTTTTCTTCCCTACTTTTTCCAAGTCCATATTAACTGCCTTGATTGCCCAGTATGCTCTGTGCTCAATCTCGACAGGTAAATGGCACGTTTTCCTGTAAATCAACCGATAGGGGGACATTCCCAATGGAGTTTTGAACGCTGTCCTGTAGGCCCATAATGCATCATTGAGGTGTAGAGACCAGTCTTTCCGAGTTGGCTTTACCATCTTTTCATGAATGTTCTTGACTTGCATGTTGGATATTTCAACATGTCCATTGGTCTGAGGGTGGTATGCTGTTGCAATCCGATGCTTGACACCATACTTTTTTAAGGCAGCAGCTATAACCCTATTGTCAAAATGTCTCCCTTCATCACTGATTATCGCTTTAGAGATGTCAAATCTGGAAAAAATGTTTTTATGCAAAAATATTTGAACCGTCTTGGCATCATTTTTCTGAGTGGTGATCGCTTCAACCCACTTGGATACATAATCCACTACACATCTCCTTGGGAATGGTCCCATAAAATCTATCCCCCAAACGTCGAAGATCTCGACTTCAAGAATATTTTGCAGCGGCATCTGGTGTCTCCTTGAGATGTTTCCGGTCCGTTGACACTTGTCACAGTTCTTGTAGAATATTTGAGCATCCTTGTACAGTGACGACCAATAAAATCCCGACTGCAAAACCTTGGCAGCAGTTTTGTTACCTTCTAAGTGTCCTCCATACTGTGAAGCATGGCAGTGATGTAGTATATCTTCTTGTTCATCCTGTGGTACACACTACACATCTCCTTATAACCTGATCTGCACAAATTTTGAAAAGAAGAGGTTCATCCCAATAATAATGCTTGACATCATTTTGAAACCTCTTTCTAGCTTGATAATTGAGGTCAGGAGGAGTTATTCCGCTAACTAAAAAATTAACAAAATCAACATACCAGGGAAGTTCAGAAGACTTACCTGCCGCCATGGCTGTCGCGGTAGTGATTGTGGCAGCAAACAACTGCTCATCAGGGAAGGTCTCCAGTATGTTTGTCTCGTCTGCCGGTAGACTCGTTCCCTTCTCCAACCTTGACAAGTGATCTGCGATTTGATTCTTTGTTCCCTTTTTGTCCTTGATTTCAAGGTCGAATTCTTGCAGTAGCAGAATCCAACGTATTAGTCGAGGCTTTACATCCTTTTTGGTGAACATATACTTCAATGCAGAGTGGTCTGTGTGGACTATGACCTTCGTCCCAAGTATATAAGAATAGAACTTGTCGATGGAGAATACCACAACTAATAGTTCTTTCTCTGTGGTGGTGTAGTTCACTTAGGCGTCGTTCAATGTTTTGCTGGCGTAGTATATGACATGAAAAAGTTTGTCTTTCCTCTACCTAAGTGCTGCCCCGACAGTATAGTCACTAGCATCACACATGATCTCAAACGGCAGTGTCCAATCTGGTGGCTATATTATTGGGGCTGTTACCAGCTTTTCTTTCAGAACCTTGAATGCCTCAGTACATTCAGCGTTAAAGTCGAAGGGACGGTTCTGCTCCAAAAGATGGCATAAGGGCTTGGTGATCTTTGAAAAGTTCGCGATGAACCTTCGGTAAAAACCAGCATGTCCTAAGAAACTTCTGATCCCCTTGACTGTGGTGGGTGGTAGTAGCTTTTCGATCACTTCTATTTTAGCTCTGTCGACTTCTATGCCACGACAGCTTATTTTATGGCCAAGGACTATCCCTTCATCCACCATGAAGTGACACTTTCCCAATTCAATACTAAGTTTGCTTTTTCACATATCTCAAGCACCTTTTGTAGGTTGCCTAGGAAGCTTTCAAAGTTGTCTCCAAAAACTGAAAAGTCATCCATAAATATTTCTAGGAAATCCTCTACCATATCGGAAAATATTGCCATCATGCACCTTCCGTAAGGGCATGTGAACGTCGTCTTTTCTTGATCTTCCGGTGCGATTGCTATTTGATTGTAACCTGAGTAACCATCAAGAAAACAATAGTAAGGTTTACCCGCTAATCTATCTAGCATTTGATCAATAAAGGGTAAAGGAAAGTGGTCCTTCCGGTAATCCATACAAACCATCCAATCGGTCACAGTCCTGGTTGGGATTAGCTCGTTTTCTTCATTGGTTACCATGGTTATTCCTCCTTTCTTTGGAACGCAGTGCACCGGGCTCACCCATTTGCTATTCGAGATGGCGTAGATTATTCCAGCATCTAGCCATTTGATTATCTCTTTACGCACTACTTCTTGCATAGCATGGTTCAGACGTCTTTGTGCATCAATGGTCGGCTTATGATCATCCTCTAAAAGAATTTTATGCATGCATAATGCCGGACTGATGCCTTGGATATCAGCTATCGTCCATCCAATAGCCTTCTTGTGTTGCTGCAGCATCTCTATCAGCTGTTGTTCCTGTTTCTGCATCAACTTGGAAGAGATGATTACGGGCAACATATCATTTAAACCAAGGAAAACATATTTTAGCTGCCCTGGCAGGGGCTGAAGATCTATAACAGGGGGCTCAACAGTTGATGGCTTTTGAATTACATGGTTATCCGAGGTATAGTTTAAAGGATAGAACAACTTACCTGGACGATTGCCTATCCAGTTTACCTCCTCTTGATCTTCAGTATCAGGTTTTGATGAGCTGCTGTTGTCGGTGCTGTCATGACAGTCATCTAAGTGGTTGCCGAGGAAGTGGCCAATTTTTATGTCGAGGTAGCCCGACCTGATGCAGGGTTGGTCAAGGGTAATTTCAGTGATAACCTTGCATTCCTCTTCTGCGTCAGCATGTTTCATTGCCTGGAGAACATTCAATTTGATTTCTTGATCGTTCACTCTCATGGTGAGTTCTCCTTTTTCCACATCAATTAGTGATCTTCATGTGGCTAAGAAGGGTCGCCTTAGGATGATTGGTGCGTTTTCATCTGCTTCACAATCTAAGACAAGAAAGTCAGCAGGAAAAATAAACTTATCCACTCTCACCATAATATCTTCAATTTTTCCTTCTGGATGAACGTAAGAGCGGTCTGTCAGCTGCAATAATACTGTTGTGGGCCGAGCTTTTCCAATACATAATTTCTGAAAAATAGATTTGGGCATTAAATTTATACGAGGCACCAAGATCATAAAGTGCATTACCCACAAATTTGTCTCCGATTACGCATGGTATGATGAAACTCCCAGGATCCTTCTTCTTCTGGGGTGGTTGCTTGTGCAGAATACTCATGCATCCTTCTGTCATCTTAACTGTTTCAAATTCCCCAAGTCTGGATTTCTTTGACATAACATCCTTGAGAAATTTGGCATAATCGGGCATCTCCCTAACGACATCTAACATCGGAATGTTGATATGAACCTGCTTAAAAATATGATAAATCTTCTTAAGCTGTGATTCCTGTTTCAATTTTTGTAACTGCTGAGGAAAAGGGGGCGGGGGACGATAATCAGCAATACGTCCTTCCCACTGCATACGGACCTGAGGAGGTTTAGGTTCATCATCTTTCTCCTCTTTCCCTTCTGCTGTCGTGACATGCTCATCGGCAGCAGGCTGTTTGTTACCTGTCGGGGTAGCTTCCTCGACAGTCGACTCCAAGGCTGGTTTCTTAACTGATTCGGCTTCCTTCTCTAGCCCTGGTAATTTCTTCCCACTCCTAGTAGTGATAGCTTTACACTGCTCATGTGTGGGTTGTCTAGCATTTTTAGTATCGCTAGGAAATCCTCCATTCTGCCTCGGTTTAATATGCTGGGAAACCTGACCCATCTGTGTCCTTAATGATTTCAGAGTAGCTTCATGAATAGTCATCTGCATCTCTGTTTTATCCATAAATGTTTCGGTCTTCTTCACAAAGTGATTCATGTTCTCTATGTAATTTCCCGTTTGAGACATAAACGTAGCCAAAGTCTGTTCCAGTATACTAGTTGTGGCAGATGGTGGCTGTTGCTGCTGCTACTGCGGTTGCTGCCGAGTCAGCAATCTAGGTCCTCCCTTGTTTTGTGTATTATGTGCTTGAGGATTTAGGGCATTATTAGGATTGCTCCAAGAGAACTTGGGATCCTTTCTCTAGTTGGGATTGTAGTTGTTGGAGTTATAATTCTACTTATTGTGATTCCCAACATACATCCACTCTTCTAACTGTATTGGACATTCCTCCGAACTGTGATTTCCTTCACAAATGTCGCATACCTCTTCAACAGAGTAGATAGGCTGTGAATCTTCTTTTAAGAGCTTTTTCATTGCCTTAGTGAGATATGCCACCTAGGATTTTAATGAACTGCCGACCTCATAATCTTTTACATCTAGAACCCGTTTACCCCCTCTTCTTGCTGTCAGAAATTGTTCCTCATTCTTCGCCAGATTTTTCAATACTGCCATTACCTCATATGAGTCTTTGTCGAACAGTAATCCATTTATTGCTGAATCAATTCTGATACGTGTTTGTAAATTGGCAGCATTATAGAATTTAGTTACCTGGTTTCAACGGGGAATCAATACATCGGGCAGTTCCTTAGAAGAGTGGTAAATCTGTCCCAGGCCTCGTACATTGGCTCGTCATCTTCCTGTTGAAAAGTAGCATTTTCATTACATAATCGCTCAGATAAGTGTGAAGGATTAAAACGAGACAAAAATTCACGGGTTAAATCTGCCCAAGTTCGAATTGAACCCGGCGTAAGTTTATTCCACCAAGTCTTTGCCCTATCCCTCAATGAATGAGGAAATAACCGAAGCCTCAGTATCTCTGGATTAACTCCTGGTAGTCTAAACGAACCACGGATTTCTTGGAACATTTTCAGATGCTCCATAGCATCCTCTGTAGCAGCACCACTAAATTGGCCAGCGTTGTTGATCATGTTGAACATTACCAGTTTCAGCTCAAAGTTGTCAACATCTACATCTGGTAGGGTAGTTTCTAATTCTACTTGATCGTTGAGCATGTAGTCTCGGCATGACCGGCGTGCGGCAGCGACATGAGGGTCGGCAGGTGGATCGTTCCCTCCATCTCCGGCAGGATTGTTATTATCCTAAGGATTCCTTTGGTTGTTTGTGGCCTCTAACTGTTCTTCAAGGTATTCGTTTCTGGCTAGTACGTGGCAAAGTCGGTTCCTAAGATTGCACGAACGTTCAATTTCAGAATCTAATGGATACTTAGGTTCCTTGAATTACTGCACGAAGGTAAAAAGAATAGTTTAAATTGTTGTCACGAAAATAGTAAAGAGAACTGGAAAATAAGATTAAAGTAATCAAGATAGAGAGAATGGGATGATATTGAATTGCTTAGTAGTGTAGGTGTTGCAAAGTCTAGGAATATCTGCTCTGTCGTCGTCCCTGTCGCGGTAGCACCCGTCACGGCAGCACCCGTTGCGGCAGCGATTACACAACTCTGTACTTCAAGCTTGGCAAGAATCTCTGCTGTGCCTTGGCCTATCCCTAGGTCCAAGTCTGTCGATGAACACGTCTTTGATGATACCTCCTGGCGTGAATCGAAGGATGAACACCGATGTTGTTGTATTCTTCCTTAGCCACTTAACCTCGTCTTATCCCTAGGTCCGAGATAGTTCAAATATAAACTAGAGAACCCGCACTTATTCCTTTCGAATACTTAACTCTCCCAATATTAAGTAAATAGATAACCTCACAATGCTCTCTCGATACTCTTGCAAGATGTTAAAAACCAGAATAAGTGAACTTGAAGTTTATTTTATTGAACAGAAAATTCCTAAAACAAAAGCAATCCTTGCAACTACTTTACAAATCAACCCGTGGCCCTAGGGAAAATTTAGAACATGTTGAGAAGGGAAAAACGACTAGGGTTTTGGGAAGAAGGCTAGAGATAGATGATGTCCTCTTCTAGGTCGAATTACATGCCTTTATATAGGCCTTGGGTTCAAGTTTTCTAATATGGCAAGAATACAAGTTTAAATTAAAGTACAACTCTATTAAAGACTAAATCTTCAGAGCATAAGTCTTTAATTCGTCCTTCCTTCTTGCTTGGAGTTTTCTTCCTTGAACTTTGGGCTTGGCCTTCATTCTGATCTAGGGCTTGGAAAAATATAAGGGCATTCCACGACAGACAGGCTTAATTTTCTCTTTCTGTCGAGGCCCACTTTGCTTCTTCTCCTTACTGTTGCTGTCGTTCTTGGCTGCCACGGCAGCAGCCATGGCAGCATCGTCCTCCTCGTCTGCACTTTCAGTTCCAGCTCTGCTGTATCACTGCCCAGCGCCTGCTGCTACAACAGCAACTTGCAAAAGCAACCAATTTCAGTAGAAACTATGCCATTTAATATATTTGTGATGTATAACTGAAATCTAACCTAAGTGCAATGAATTATGCTTGAATGCAACAGAAATATGGGTTAAATATGGGGTAAATAATAGAACTTTTACACACTCAGCACATCTCTTTGCCAACAAGCGCTTGACACGCCACTGGTCCATCCATGCCCACAGCTCTTGGCAATCCTCTTGGCATTCCTAACTGCGTTTCTAACTGTGTTGCTTTCCTGCGTCCATTCCTTTTCCAAATCCTATGCCAAACCTGCAAAATAGCCACAAAACAATCATTCTCTCTGGCATAGGTAGAATACTAAACTCTTTATGCAAATGCATGATTCTAACAACCTAATGCAACTAAATCTACTCGAAAACAAGCAAAAACATATCATTATAGTCATGAAAAACAATACTTTTGAGGAGGTAACAGTAACCATTCACTATAACATTCGAATGGTAGTTAATATACGTCTTCTGTAATAAATCTAACATCCATAATCATTAGAATTTCTGCTACAACATCCGTTTGTTCTCTGATCATTGCTACAATTTACTTTTTATTTCATTTAGTTTATAATTCTATTCTTCACACGCAGTGGCAGAGCCACATATATCCTTGGGTGGGCCCGTGCCCACCCTAAACTTTTAAAAGTTCATACATTTGACTTCAATTTTTTAATTTTTATGAATTAGTCTTTAAATTTTATAATTTGTGCCCACCCCGAAATTTTAAAATTTCTATGATTCGTGCCCATCCTAAAAAATATTTTGACTTGTGTCCACCCTAAAAAAACATTCTAGATCCGCGACTGATCACACCATCATTATTTCACTAACTCTTAAGTGTGATTGCTTGAGTTTATCACTTCAATCCATGTGGGTTCAACACTCTACTTATCACTTTATTACTTGAGCGACGAGTATACTTGCTCTAATTTGTGCATACATTATACACGTATCAGTTTTTATGCTCCTTAACTTAAAATGTTACTCGAGTTGTTATATTTTTCAACACTCATAAGAAAAAAAATACAACTAATCAAAATGTGACGTGTGATACTTTTAACTAAAGAAATGTTGTTGACTTAATGAAAAGTGGTAAAAGACAATAAGTTTCTTAGGTTTTAAAAAACTTTTTAAGGACTAGACTGAATAAAAATAAAACATGATAGACATGACATATCATTTATTTATTTTATTAAAATTAGCAACATTTCTTTAGTCAAAATTATGATGTATTTCTTGTTGTGTATATGCATGCTCGATATTTTGGGTGATTGGCGTGCAAATGATGACATGTATGTTATAACGATGTTGTGCTATGCTAAAATGATGTCTAAATGTCTAAATATATTTATGTATTAATGTGAGACTTTCTAAAAATCAAATATGATAGTTTGGGACAAAATAGAATTAAATTTATAATTGAGTGGTCATGAATGTAATTTACTAAAAAATTTAACCTTCTAAAAATCTGAACCAGTTGTCATGTTGACAGTGGCAGACGCCAATCGGAGAAGAAGAAAAAGAGAAAAAAAATGGAAAAAAATAAATATTTTTTATAATTAAGATTAAATTAAAATAATTATAGAAGTTTTAGGTCAAACTTGTTATCGTACTAAATTTATTAATTATCATGATATTGTCTGTTAAATTTTAAAGACTTGATCTAATTGGTGCCTTTTTAAAGTCAAATAATTATTTTATAATTCTTATAGTTGATAAAAAAAATGAAAAATAATTTATAATTAGGGGTAAATGAATAGAGTGTGATATATAAGTTTAAATCTCGATATTTGTCTTGATAAGAAATGCGAGTGGTGAGCGAGGGACGATCGCAAGGGCATGGACGACGGATGTGGACTCTGTTTATCGCCAATCTCCCGGATCAACTACATTGGAAGGGTGTATGACAAGTGTCCGATCGCCACGGGGTAGTGGTCGATGTTTTCGTGCCAAAGAAGCGAGCGAGGGACGGTACGAGATTTGGCTTTGTACGTATGGGCTCTAAGGCGGACGCAGATAGGGTCATCAGCCGATTCGACGGATTTTGGTTGTATGGATCGAAGATTAGGGTTTCGATGGCAAAGAGAGAAGGAAGGAATGTGGATTGGAGAGGGAGGAATCTGTCTTACACCGTAGGAAGGGCAGAGGAAAAATCAACGGGAAAAACGAAACAAAAGGAATCGAACGTCAGGAGTTCCATTAGGGTAGGAAATGACATAGGGGAAAGGCAAACAAAATCATCGGATGAAGTGGAATTTAAGGAGGAGAGGCGGAAACAGGTTATGGGTGTTATATATGAGGAGAAATGGGAGATCCTTCAATCATGTGCAGTAGGTTTTTGTCGAGCACCTTGTCAAGTGGCGGATTTAGCCAAATAATTTCACAGAGCGAAGATCGAGGGGTTTTCGGTGATGCGCGTAGCGGGGTCTATGATGTTACTAATGTTTGAAAGTAAGGTAGTGCGCAAAGAGTTAGTAGCATCAGGCAAACTTGATACGTGGTTGGAGAATGCCATGGAATGGACGCCACAATTGGTGATGCCAAATAGGCGATTGTGGGTGTCAGTAAGTGGATTGCCGATACATGTATGGTTAGAGGAAACATTCAGGAACATCGCGACGCTCTGGGGAGAATTAGTTCACATTGATATGGAGACATTGGCACCGTCATCATTTGAACGTACACGATTTCAAATTGAAATGGACTGGAACCTTCACATCGACGAAAGGATTGAATTGAAGGTGGGTGAAAATGTGTTCCACATACGAGTGACGGAAGTTGAAGAAGCGATTGGGCCGAAATGTGATTGCTGTTGCGAATTTGAGGTGAGCTCTAATGGAAAGGCAAGTACACGTGACAATGAAATGGAATGGAAATTAAATTCGGTGTACAATGATTGCAAGTCTATCCCGGGAGAGACTTTTGTTCCATATTCAATCACGAATGAGGACAATTCGACATCAGAGGGAATAAGCATATTGATAAAATCTTTATTGATAGAATATGGGAGGATAATAAAACTGTAGACTGGAGGGTGAAGAGTATGGCGAGTTGGATGGAGGAGGAGAATGTGTTGTTGTTAAGTCGGGAGAGGGGGAATGATCGAGTTGCGATGTGCTTTGCAATATAGATGAGCTTAATAGGGATAGTGTATCTCGTTCTAACACAAATCAAGAGATGGAAAAGGACAACAGCCCGTTGGCAAATGGGCCGAGAGTAGAAGTATCTAGGGCCAATAAAGCATCTCTGATAGATGTTAATGGGGAGAGCCGTCGAGTTAGGCAATTGACTGAAATTATATCAAGTCTGGCACCTCCGACGGAGCTGATCAAGGACAAAAAAGGTCCTAAACGGGGGAGAGGACGACCGAGAAAAAATAGACCAGAGGTGCAATCAGAATCTGTGGCTATTGCGAACGAATCTTTATCTGATTTGGACTTTGTATATCGCAAACATGCGATATTAAGGGAGGCTCGCGAAACTGATGATCTGGAAAAATTAATAAGAGCAGTCACCAAAGGTAGGGAGGAGGCGATAGTGAAGGACATCGCGCGCATAATTGAAGTGCGCGAAAAGAAAGACTAGCAACGAAGGATGAAGGTGTTGTCGTGGAATGTTAGGGGGATTGGCGCGACATCGAAAAGATAGTGCATTCAGCGAGTTCTATGACAACAGCGGTGTATTTTGGCTCTAATTCAAGAGACCAAAATGGAATTGGTGACAGAAAGAGTGGTCCGTCAATTGTGGTACACGAGCTCCTTCGAGTTTGCCTTTGCGCCATCAACGGGGAGATCGGGTGGGGTGTTGGCAATATAGGATTTTGTGGGGTTCAAAGTGGACGTGGTAGAGAAAAGGCAAAACATTGTGGTAATTGTGAGGAGAGGGGTGCGTGAGAACTGGCCCTGCGGTGTTGTGGGCGTATATGCGCCATGTACACTGCCTGAGCAGCGCGAGTATTGGGAGGAACTACTGGCAGTTGTGATTGCAAGGAAATTAAATTGGTGCGTGGGGGGAGATTTCAACATGGTGATGAAACCAACGGAGAGGCTCGGATGTGTGGATTTGAATAGAGGTATGGACGTATTTTGTGTATTTATTGAAAGAATGGCATTGATAGATGTGCCGATGCAGGGGAAACGATTTACGTGGTTTGGTCCGGGTAGAAAATACAGTAGATTGGATAGATTCTTGGTATCGAATGGTTGGGTACAGCGATATGCTTCACTTGTGGTGAGAAATCTCCCAAAGGAACTCTCGGACCACTCGCCTATTGTGTTGGAGAGTGATGCCATGGATAGTGGTCTGAAACCTTTTAGATTTTTCAATGCGTGGCTGAATGAGCTCCCATTATTGGAAAATGAATGGCAGCGTCTGACGGAGGACGATAGGTTGGCATCGATTGTGCAGAAATTGAAGAAATTAAAGGGCATGCTAAAAGGTTGGAATCGTCACTACTTTGGGGATATTGAAAAACAATACCTTGAGCTGGTTACTAAAATTGAGAACTTTGATATGCGAGCTGGTTGTGGGGAGGACACCAAGGCTGAGTTGGTGGAACGTAGGGAGCTGCATTCGAGGTTATGGAAGGTGGCGAACCTAAGGGAATCGTTATGGCGTCAAAAATCCAGAGCATCTTCGTTGGCCGAGGGAGATCGCAATACCCGTTTCTTCCATAGGGCAGCGAAGGTGAGAGCCATGCAAAATGCGATTTCAGGATTGACTGTCGAAGGGCGTTGGATCACTAATCCGGAACGGTTAAAGTTCTTGATCCGACGAGAGTTTAAGAAACATTTTAATAGACCTATGGCCGCATGAACTTTTCTTCCGGAGGTGAATTTTGCTAAGTTATCAGTGGAACAAGGTGAATTGATGGAAAGAGCTTTTGTTGAGGAGGAAATAAAATATGCAATCTGGAGTTGTGAGGGAGCTAAGGCTCCGAGTCCGGATGGGTTCACGTTCGAATTTTTCAAGAAGGGATGGGCGTTCCTCAAGATAGATTTAATGCAATTCATGGATGATTTCTTCCAATTCGGGCGTTTGCCGCAAGGTGTGAACTCTATTTTTATGGTTTTAATAGCAAAGATGGATAGTCCGAAAGGGATTCAGGATTATCGCCCAATCTGCCTTTTAAATTCGATATACAAAATTCTCGCGAAGTGTTTGGCGAAGAGATTACAGAGTGTGTTGCCCGTGTTAATCAGTGATGTACAAGCCGCGTTTGTGAGTGGGCGACAAATATTGGATGGGATCCTATTAGCTAATGAAGTTATACACTCGATGAAGCCGAGTCGGTTGGGTAAGGGAGGAGTAATTCTGAAGCTGGACTTCGCTAAGGCTTATGACTGTATCAGCTGGGACTATTTAGGCAGAGTAATGAGTCGAATGGGTTTCGGGAAGAGATGGTGTAATTGGATACGGGAATGTGTTGAATCCATGCAGTTGTCAATTCTAGTGAATGGTAGTCCGTCAAAGGAATTTGTGATGCGGAGGGGCTTGTGTCAAGGGGATTCACTATCCCCTTTGCTTTTTGTAATGGTTGACGAGTTGTTACATCAGTTTCTCCTAAATGCCGAGCAGCGGGGGTTAATCAGGGGGATTCAAGTGGCACGAGAGGTTTCTATTTTGCACCTGCAGTTTGCGGACGACACGGTTATGTTCATCCAAGGTGAGTTAGAGTATGTACGTAATTTAAAGCGAGTTCTCACATGTTTTGAATATGCATCCAGGCTCCAAATAAACTATGAAAAATCATATGTGTTTGGTATTGGAATTGAGGAGGTGATTTTAGTGAACATTGTGGATATCTTGGGATGCCAGAGAGGTTCCCTCCCTATGAAGTACTTGGGCATTTCAATAGGGGTGCATCCACGGGGTGTGGAGATTTGGAACCCCCTAGTTGAACAGTTTCGACAACGATTATCAGGATGGAAGCGGGATTCATTGTCATTTGCGGGCCGATTACTATTAGTTAACTCAGTTTTGTCAGCACTGCCTGTGTATTATATGGGGGTATTTTTAATTCCGAAGAGGATAATACTGAAAAATGACCGTATCCGTAGGAATTTTCTGTGGGGAAGGAAGGAGGAGCGAGTGAAACTAAGTAGGGTGAACTGGATGGTGGCGTGTCAACCGAAATGTTTTGGGGGGCTGGTGTGGTGAATCTACATACTAGAAACTTGGAAATGCTAGCCAAGTGGGTGTGGCATTATGCTCAATCGGATGGTTCACTATGGAAAGCTATTATTGTGGCAAAATATGGTAAGGATGTTCTTTCGTGGCGAATGAATTCTCGTGACCTATTGCATATGTCAGCAATGTGGAAGCAAATAGTCACGGTTCAAAATGATGAGTATGTGGCCGTTTCTTAAATACCACCCAATTCTCATGGACATTGGGCGATGGTACTAGTATTCTTTTCTGGAGAGACTGTTGGTACCTTGCTGAACCATTGAAGCATGTCTTCCCACGGTTGTTTAGTTTGGCTATCGATAATATGGCGCGGGTGTGTGATTATTTGGGTTTGCCGAGGGACGAGTGGTCCAGCTGTTTTCGACGACCATTGCGGACATTTGAAGTTGGTCAGGTACGTGAACTGCAATCATGTGTTGCTGGCTTTTCATTGCGTGACCGAGCAGTGGACAAGTTGGTGTGGGTTCATGATGTGGCGGGGCATTTCTCGGTGAGTGCACTGCACAAATTGATGGCAACGTTTAGCTTAAATGATGCGTCCGATGTTGGCATGGTGTGGAGGTTGCCGTTGCTACCGAAGATACAATGTTTCATATGGTTTCTACTGCTGGGCCGGCTGCCTACTTTGAGGATGCTGATGGAGCGAGGCATTCCGATAGGGATGGATGGAATTGGGTGTCGATGGTGTGGGGTGGGTGAAGATAACACAGATCATATTTTTGGGCAGTGTGAGCTTGCGTGGGGGGTATGGAACTTGTTCTTCGGATGGTGGAAGATGTCGACCGTTCGAACGTGGCGTATTTGTGAGTTTATTTACCAGTGTTGTGTGGGTTACTTCGAAGGGGAATTGCGCATGTGGTGGATTATCGGTTGCGCGAGTGTATTATGGTCACTTTGGCTCGCACGGAATGAGCTGATCTTTCAGGATCGGAAGGCTACGTGTCAATCGATTTTTTCTTGGTGCAATTAAGGTCCTTTTATTGGACTCGTGCGCGTTTTGAGTCTATGCCTTTGAGTGAAGTCGCATGGTGGGAGAACCCCTTTTTGTGCAGGCCGTCGATGTTGGTAAAGAGCGGTCAACGGATGGGTGTGGAATGGATGTCGCCTCCAATGGGAGTGTGGAAGTTCAATGTGGATGGAGCAGGTCGGGGTAGACCAGGCGAGGCTGGTTGTGGGGGTGTTCTTCGCGATTGGAACAATCGAATAGTGGCTTTATTCTCTGGGTCAATTGGGGTGGCGGAGTCAAATGTAGCTGAACTACAGGCGATTGCGTATGCACTGAGGATGTTGCAGGAACTTAATCTTACTGAGGTGAAGTCCGTGGTGATCGAATATGACTCGGTCATAGCCATTTCTTGGATATTAGGCACGGATCGTCGGCCTTGGAGGTTGGGGAGCTGGTTTAATCAAATTGATGATGCGTGTGAGGTGATGCCTTTTGTATGTTTCACTAATATTTTTAGAGAAGCCAATTGTGTCGCGGATGCTTTGGCAAAGAGTGGAGTCTTGCGCTCTAAGTGGGTATGGATGAAATTGGGTTGATATCGGGGTTTTGTGTTGTTGGTTCTGGTGTTGTACCACACGCACGGGCACTCTTCCCCCCCCCCCCCCCCAATTAGGCGTAGGGGTTTTTTTAAAGAGGCCGGTGCGGTAGATTTTGCATGGTTTATATAATAAAATCAAGTCGTGCTTTTGCTGATAAAAAAAATAGAGTGTGATAAATTGTTCGGGAGTCATTCATATGATATTCGTTTATGTTGACAAACAAGCTCGTTTATATGATGCCCCTTTCTTTTATATATATATTTTAAATGTTGGTGGAGATAAATATTAAATTAAATAGAAGATGAACTTTAAAAAAATTGGGGAAAAAGAATATCCAAAGAGATATTATTATTCGAACAAGACGAAGTTTAAGTACAATCCGATGATAGCTCAAGATCAAGTCCATTGTACATGGAAGTTGAGGACTGACCAGAAGCTTAACCATACACCAAAGTGTAACACGTCAATAATTTCATCATTTTTTTGTTTTGTTAGCGTTTCAAAACACATAAATGAATAAGTTTGTGAATATTAAGCGAATATGTTGAGAAATATATAAATGAACATGTTGGCGAGTATATAAACAAACATGTTTGGAAACGCTAAATAAACATGTTCGTGACTGTTAAATGAACCAGAAACAAATACTTTAAAAATTAATCAAACGAACACAAATACAATATTAAAAATATTAACGAAGATGAAGACAAACATAGATAAATACAAACTTATTCAGTCAAAGCTGATTTATTTACCCTACAAGAGTCCCAAAAAATTATAGAAGTGCAATTTACTCCCTTTAAAGATGGGAAATTTGTTTGAATATTCCCTTTTGGAAAAAGAATTGAAAAAGTACCCCCCTTCAGAAATCAGTTGAAAAAATACCCCACATTTAGAACACATAGGAACGACTCACGCTTTACGAAATGTGAAGTCCAAACTCGCGTGACGCGCAATGCAGGTTCAATATGTTGTGCCGTGTCTTATCCGTTGGCGGATTTTAAATATTGGATAAAACAAACTCACGTTTGGCAGGGCACGAGTTCGGCGGTATATTGAGACGAAACGACAATAATTTATCGTGTGATAATAATGCAACCCGCGTTTGGTGCAATGCGAGTTTAGTACATTCTCATTTTTACAACAAGGTTCAATTAGGTATGTTGTACGTGGAATTACTGGTTGTTGGGAGATATTATTTTGTATTTTTGAACTTTCACGTCGTAGTACTGAAATATCTCTTGAAAATGGTGTAAAGATCTGTAACCCCCTTAACCCGGCCTAGACGGTTGACCCGAATTAAGAAGTTTACACGGGAAAAACCAAAGTCAACCCGAAAGTCAACCTTGATTAACGACCCTTTTTTTAATCTTATTTAAATGCATATTAACCCTAGATATGTTCATAGGATCAGCATACTCAAATTTCACCGCAATCAGAAAACATTTAGGGACTCGATTGCACAAATCATGAATTTAGGGACCAAAATGCAAATTCTGGAAATTACAAGGACTTAGCCAACTTATGAGTTACCATTATGAAATTAGTCATGTTTCATGCTTCTCTGCCAAATTTCAACTCAAACGGACATCTCAAACTCATTCAATTGCATATACAAAGTTCAGGACCAAAACGCAAAGGTTTCAAAACATATAACCGTCAATTTCAGTGCCCAACGGTCGGGTGTTTCGGAACAGGGATGATCCGTTCCGAAACGCGGGACTGTTCCGAAACCAGTTCCGGAACAGGGCTCGACAGTGGCAAAACCGTTCCGGAACGGCTCTACTCGTTTCGGAACACCAAGGCCATTTCAGGCCCCCTGTTCCGATACGGTAGCACCTGTTCCGAAATAGGCTGCCCAGATTGCAGAAATTTTGCTGGTTTAACATGCTTTCGACCAACCAAACATAACCCAAAGACCCTCAAATCATACCAACAAGTCATTATATACTCAAGGAACATAATAACATCAACTATACTCAAACATGGCATCAAACATGGAAAATCCCAACTTTATTGGCATACATCCTATATTGAAAACCACACAAACACCAAAACACCAAACAAACCTCATAAAGGCCATTTACATGTTCCATCAATATCAAAAGCATAAAACCGACTTAGGGAGTCCAAAACATCTCCCAAAACAACATAAGTTCCCCATTGCCAAATGCCCAAAAGCTAATAATGTTAGGAAAACATTCACCATACATGAGCTTAATTCTTCACTTGGATTCTTGACCTTCTTGCTGCCCTTATGCACTTCAATGCTCTGCATTATTGGTTTAAGAAAAGAGAGAGAGCGTAAGCACATAGCTTAGTGAGGAATGCTCATTTAAAACATCACAATAATGCATTTATAAAACTCCTTTTCAAAACCTTTAGTTCAAACCACAATTGATCATGCACATATGCATATAAACCAAGCATTTCATGCTTCAAATCATTATCATGTCATATTGGCTTTCAAGTGATAATCAACAATAGACAACAATCGACAATCGGATACGCGGATTACAAGCGTTGTCCCTACGCTTCATACACACTACCAATATCAAGGTAGAGCATGGTACAATCACAACCCCTCAACACCCGTGATGGAGACTATGGTACAATCACAACCCTTCCACATCACTCATTGGTAGTTGTATAACATCACTAACGAGATCACGGGACATACAACACAAGATCCACACATGGACTTTTAACCACCATGGTGATCTTACAATACACAAGGCTCACACATGGACTTTTAACCACCATTGTGACCTTAACAATACACAAGGTCCACACATGGAATTTTAACCACCATTTTGACCTTAAAAATACACAAGGTCCACACATGGAATTTTAACCACCATGATGACCTTAACACAAGACCCACCCATGGACTTTTAACCACCATGGTGTTCTTAACCATCTCGTTAGTGTACTTGGATGGAGCATGGTACAATCACAACCCCTCGACATCCAAGGCGACTTTATTCACGGTGCACCCAATCCTATAGCCGGCTAACTATATCCGATTCAAGTACTTTTTAACCAACCACATCACTTGCCAATATACATCATTTAACAACATTAATCCACTGTTTTAAAGCATTTAACAAAGCCATTATCATCATGCATCATTATGCATCAAAACTACATTTATCAATGTACAAAAACAAGGATCTCTTACCTTGAGCATCCTTCAATACATGGCTTATAAAATCAGCAATAAACATGCTCAAATATGCTTTCAAAAACAAAATTTAAACATGCAACAAATCACTTTGCAATCAACCAACTCATGGCTCATCAACAAGAGAGTTTTTTCGAAAACTTACTCTTGAGCTTAGCTAAGTTGTTTAGACTTAAACTAAGCTCCCAAACCTTCAAAACATTGGTTTCAAAGCTGAAAACCAAATTCCACTCACCGATTCCGTTTCGCCACTTGCCAAAACACCAATCAAGCTTCCGGATCAACACCACAAGGATCCGAAGATGTCTCCCATGTTTTAAACACATCAAAGCAGAGGATTAATGCATCATCATGCATTAATATCTTCAACCAAAGCATCTAAACTCGCTGCTCTCCTCAACACTCACATTTCGGCTACCAAACACAACCGAAATCACATCCAAACATCACTACAACACTACCCAGCCAAGATCCATCAATTCCAATAATTCATAAACCTCAATTAACATCCAAAAAGGATCTAATCACGTCCTTATACCTCCAGCTATAGCAGATCATCAAGATCACTCCAAAAACCACCAAAAACTCAAGCAAACTTAGGAAAATCAACCTATTCGGGATTGCATTGATTAAACCTCAATTTCTCATCAATTATACATCCATTTTACATTAAAAACACATCTCAAAACAGTGCCCAATCATTTCTTACAAATTTCATCAAAAATTAACCAAATCTTGCATTTTAAAGCCAAGATCAAGAACACAACTACAAAACCTTTAATAAAACACAAATCAAGGATTGAGAACTTGGGTATTTCAGTAAAGAACTGAGTATTTAGAGGAGAAGGACGTTCATACCTCTAAATGTGAGTTTCTCCCTTTTTGGAACCAAGATTCTTGAAAATCCAATAAGCAAATGCTAAGGTTTTGATGTAGAATTGATTAGAGATCAAATGAAAGTTGAAATCTCATCTTTGGATGTCAAAATCAGAGGGAAATTTGCTGGAGAAAGTGTTTGGGTTGAGAGAAAAGTTGAGAGAAAAGAAATTTTTTTGAAGAAAGTTAGTTATGATCACCAAAATATCTTTTTCCCTCCTTTTACTTTTAACTAAAAACCATTAATTAATTGATTAATATTAAGAAAAATCTGGAGAAACTCTTCTTGGGTAAATAGCTCCTTAAAGATTCAAAGTTTCAATCCTTTTTAAAACAGTCACCAAGTTTTCGAAAATTACATTTTAGTCACTAACCCAAAATGTCACACCTCCAAACCTCATTTTGTAAAATTTATTTCACCATTCTCTTATATATAATAAAAGAGGATTTTAAGATATTTTTCCATATTTTTAATGCAACCCGAACTAGGCTTTCCTAAAAATCACCTTTTATATATTTGAACCGCAATCCGACCGACCCGGTCCGAACCCAAAACTTCTAAGCCCAAAATTGGGGTGTTACAACTCTCCCCCCTTAAGAAATTTCATCCTCGAAATTTACCTGAAGGAAAGAGGTACAGAAACTGCTTCAACATGTCATCCTTCCGCTCCCACGTGGCCTCTTCCACACCACGATGCTTCCACAACACCTTTACCAACTCAATGGTCTTGCCTCGAAGAACCTTACTATCCGAATCCAGAATCTTCACCGGTTCCTCATCATAGGTCAAATACGGATTCAATTCCACTTCTTCCACAGGCATCACATGTGAAGGATCCGATCTATACTTCCGAAGCATAGAAACATGAAACACATCATGAATCTTTTCCAACTCTTGTGGTAACCTCAACTTGTACGCAACAGGACCCACACGCTCAACCACCTCGTATGGTCCAATGTACCTAGGGCTCAACTTACCGTTCCGGCCAAACCTCATCACCTTTTTCCAAGGCGAAACTTTCAAAAACACACAGTCACCCACCGCATACTCAATCTCCTTACGCTTCAGATCCGCGTAAGACTTTTGCCGATTAGAAGATGCCTTCAAGCGCTCACAAATGAGCTTCACCTTCTCGGTGGTTCCTTTCAACAAAGCTGGCATCGAAACCAACTTCTGACCCGTTTCAGCCCAACAAAGAGGAGTCCTACACTTCCTCCCGTACAAAGCTTCATAAGGTGCCATTTGAATACTTGCCTGATAACTGTTATTATAGGCAAACTCAACCAAAGGCAAAAGTTTCTCCCAAGAGCCCTGAAACTCAATCACGCAGCACCTCAACATATCCTCCAAAACCTGGATAACACGCTCGGACTGTCCATCCGACTGCGGATGATAAGATGTACTGAAATTCAACCGTGTACCCAAAGCCTGATGCAAACACTGCCAAAAACGCGATGTAAACCTCGGATCCCTATCTGACACAATCGACTTAGGCACACCATGCAGCCGCACAACCTCAGCTATATACAGCTCCGCAAGCTTATCCAAAGTGTACGTAGTATGCACAGGCAAGAAATGCGCACACTTCGTCAAGCGATCCACAATCACCCACACCGAATTCTTCTTCGATGGCGACAAAGGCAAACCAGATACAAAATCCATGGTAATCCTTTCCCACTTCCACTCAGGAATCCTCAACGGTTGCAACAACCCTGAAGGAAACTGATGCTCAGCCTTAACTCGCTGACACACCATGCACTTACTTACAAACTCAGCAACATCCTTCTTTAAACCCACCCAATAGTACTCATCACGAAGATCACGATACATCTTAGTACTACCAGGTTGCATAGCAAAAGGACTACTATGACCTTCAGTCAGAATAGCACACCTCAACTCCGCATCATTGGGCACTACTATCCGACTCCCAAAGCATAACACTCCATCATCATTAAAACAGAAATCCGAAGGCCTACCCTCCGCGATATCTTGAACATGCGGTACCAAGGAATCATCCAACAACTGCTTTTACTTAATCAACTGAACCAAAGATGGTTTCACTTGCAACTCAGCCACAAGACCACCATCACGCGAAATACTCAAACTGGCAAACATAGCCCTCAACTCAACAGCTACCTTCCTACTCAAGGCATCCGCTACAACATTAGCTTTACCCGGATGATACTCAATCGTCAAATCATAATCATTGAGCAACTCCACCCAACGTCGCTGTCTAAGATTCAACTCCTTCTGAGACATCAGATACTTCAAACTCTTGTGATTCGTGTACACAGTACACTTCTCACCATACAGATAATGTCTCCAGATTTTCAGAGCAAAAACCACTACAGCCAACTCAAAGTCATGCGTAGGATAATTGCGCTCATGCACCTTCAACTGCCGAGACGCATAAGCCACCACCTTACCCTCTTGCATCAACACACATCCCAAACCAACATAGGACGCATCACTATACACCACAAACTCTTTCCCTGATTCAGGTTGAACCAAGATAGGAGCTTGCGTCAAAGCTGCCTTAAGCTTCTCAAAAGCCTGCTGTCTCGCTTCCGTCCACTCATACTTAACATCCTTCTGCAACAACTTCGTCAAAGGTGCAGCAATCTTTGAAAACCCATCCACAAACCTCTGATAATATCCTGCCAAACCCAGGAAACTACGGACTTCATGAATAGACTTAGGAACCTTCCAATTCATCACGGCCTCAATCTTCTGAGGATCAACACGAATACCCTCAGCAGAAACCACATGACCAAGAAACACCACTTCTCTAAGCCAAAACTCACACTTGCTCAGCTTGGCATATAACTGATTCTCCAACAAAGCTTGCAACACAATTCTCAAATGCTCTTCATGCTCCTCCTCCGTACGCGAGTACAGGAGGATATCATCAATGAACACCACAACAAATTTATCCAAGTATTCATGAAATACTCGATTCATCATGTCCATGAAAGCTGCAGGAGCATTTGTCAAACCAAACGGCATCACAAGGAACTCATAATGCCCATACCTCGTTCTGAAAGCTGTCTTTGGCACATCCACATCCTTCACCTTCAACTGGTAATACCCTGACCTTAATTCAATCTTAGAGAACACAGCTGCTCCCCGAAATTGATCAAAAAGATCATCAATTCTCGGTAATGGATACCGATTCTTGATAGTCAACTTGTTAAGCTGACGGTAATCAATGCACATTCTCATAGTGCCATCCTTCTTCTTCACAAACAAGACCGGTGCACCCCAAGGTGACACACTCGGCCGAATGAAACCACGATCAAGCAGCTCTTGCAGTTGCGTCTTCAGCCCTTTCAACTCTTTTGGTGCCATTCGATAAGGGGTAATGGACACTGGAGTCGTGTTTTCATACAACTCAATCCCAAACTCCACTTCACGATTAGGAGGCAATCCAGGCAACTCCTCAGGAAACACACCAGGAAACTCTCGCACCGTCCTGATATCTTGCACACGCAACTCCTTAGAGCTAGGATTCATCACAAAAGCGAGATGTGCTTCACAACCTTGCCTCAGCATCCGGCTCGCCTCCAATCTAGACACCACATTGGCAAGAAACTTCACATTCTCACCAACCACAACTACCTCATAATCATCCGCAAGCTTCAACGAAACTCGCTTATTCTCACAATCCACTACAGCTCGATGCTCAACAAGCCAATCCATACCAAGGATTACATCAAAACCGTAGAAAGGCAATTCCATAAGATCAACATGAAAAACATGTTCTTGCACAACCAAAGGACATCTTCTATAAAGCTTTCGAGTCACAACAGTCTCACCAAAAGAACTAGTGACACGCATACCAACATCCAAAGACTCAACAAGCAAACCAAGCAATTCAGCATGCTCACGCAATATGTATGAGTGTGTAGATCCAGAATCAATCAAGGAAAGTAATGACAAGGATTGCAAAGTAAAAGTACCTGCGATCACATCCGTGTCATTTCTCCCCTCCCTCTGAGCATACACCCTGGCCTGGCCTCCACCTTCAGGCTGAACAGCTACAACATGAGCCATATTCCCTCCACCTTCCTCTCTCCGCTGGAAGTTACCACGGCCGCGCCCACGACCTCTCTGTGGTGCAACAACTCCAGGAGCACGTCCTTGGTCACCACCAGCCAACAGAGGACACTCCCTCTTCATGTGATCAGCGGATCCACAGTTCCAGCACGAGTTACCAGCCACCATAACAGGAGCCTGCACCTCCCTCGCCGCTCGAGGACAATCACGCCTCAAATGGCCACGCGATCCACACGTCCAACATGTGTTCAGATCAGCTCTTGCCTTGTCTCCCTGAACAAGCGCACCTTGCCCTCCAGCACCTCGCCTAGCTGAAGACTGAAACTTCCGGTCACGTCCCCTCTTGTTCCGACCACCACCGGAACTATACTCAGCAACTCGCTTACCAGCATTAGAACCAACACTTCTAGAAGATAAACCCAAATTCATCTCAATATCCTTTGCTCTACCAACCAGCACATCAAAATCATTATACTCAGCAGCCAGCATGTAAGTCTTCACTTCCGTCACCAAACCATAACGGAACCGTTCACACCTCTCCCGCTCATCAGGAACAAGCTCAGGTACGTATTGACTGAGTCGGACAAACTGAACCTCGTACTCAGCCACTGTCATGCTCCCTTGAGTGAGAGACATGAATTCCCTCTTCTTTTCATCCAAGTACCTCACACCCAGGTACCTTCTCTTGAAAATGTTCTGAAAGAACGTCCATGTCACATCAGCATCCGCCATCCCAGAGATAGTGGTTGTCCACCAAGTGTAAGCATCGTCCTGCAACAACGATACCACACAGCCCAGCTTCTGCACATTAGTGCAATTCATTTGCCCCAAGGTTCTCTTGGTACTTTCCAGCCAAGACTCAAAACCTTCAGCAGACAAACCTATAAATTCAGTCCCTCCCAGAATGCGCAAACGTTCCAAAGGTAGTCTAACACCAGCATCTCCCTGATGCCCAGCTCCTTGAGCTCCAGCTACTGCTGCCCGAAAAGCTCCAGCAATAGCTTGTACCAGCATTGTCATGTCAGGAACAGCTTGCCCCTGACCAGCTTCAGGTCCAGAGACCCCAGCACCAGCAGCAGCTCCTTCACCCCCAGCACCACCACCACCAGGCGGAGGAGGTAAATCCAGAACATTTTCAGCATTCTCCTCATTCTCATTTTGAGCCATAGCTCGCGTATTAATCCTCGTTTCTCTACGAGGTGCCATTCACTAACAATGCAATCACAATGCAACAAACAAAGTCAGGCCCAGCAAGGTAAGCAATCCAAGTACTCAAGCTCATTTCCAATTAAAAACAAATCATTACATTAGCTTTGATTTGGCAATGGGTCCCTCTAACATGCTTCACCACATCATACATCACAATTGTAACATACTTACAATTCACACAACATGCTTTCATTCAACATGCATACAAAGCATACATACACTCATCACCCACATAACCATTCCCAATTACTCGAGAACTCAGCTCTGATACCACCAAAAGTAACCCCCTAAACTCGGCCTAGACGGTTGGCCCGAATTAAGAAGTTTACACGGGAAAAACCAAAGTCAACCCGAAAGTCAACCTTGATTAACGACCCTTTTTTTAATCTTATTTAAATGCATATTAACCCTAGATATGTTCATAGGATCAGCATACTCAAATTTCACCGCAATCATAAAACATTTAGGGACTCGATTGCACAAATCATGAATTTAGGGACCAAAATGCAAATTCTGGAAATTACAAGGACTTAGCCAACTTATGAGTTACCATTATGAAATTAGTCATGTTTCATGCTTCTCTGCCAAATTTCAACTCAAACGGATATCTCAAACTCATTCAATTGCATATACAAAGTTCAGGACCAAAACGCAAAGGTTTCAAAACATATAACCGTCAATTTCAGTGCCCAACGGTCGAGTGTTTCGAAACAGGGATGATCCGTTCCGAAACGCGGGACCGTTCCGAAACCAGTTCCAGAACAGGGCTCGACAGTGGCAAAACCGTTCCGGAACGACTCTACCCGTTTCAGAACGCCAAGGCCATTTCAGGCCCCCTGTTCCGATACGGTAGCACCTGTTCCGAAACAGGCTGCCCAGATTACAGAAATTTTGCTGGTTTAACATGCTTTCGACCAACCAAACATAACCCAAAGACCCTCAAATCATACCAGCAAGTCATTATATACTCAAGGAACATAATAACATCAACTATACTCAAACATGGCATCAAACATGGAAAATCCCAACTTTATAGGCATACATCCTATATTGAAAACCACACAAACACCAAAACACCAAACAAACCTCATAAAGGCCATTTACATGTTCCATCAATATCAAAAGCATAAAACCGACTTAGGGAGTCCAAAACATCTCCCAAAACAACATAAGTTCCCCATTGCCAAATGCCCAAAAGCTAATAGTGTTAGGAAAACATTCACCATACATGAGCTTAATTCTTCACTTGGATTCTTGACCTTCTTGCTGCCCTTATGCACTTCAATGCTCTGCATTATTGGTTTAAGAAAAGAGAGAGAGCGTAAGCACATAGCTTAGTGAGGAATGCTCATTTAAAACATCACAATAATGCATTTATAAAACTCATTTTCAAAACCTTTAGTTCAAACCACAATTGATCATGCACATATGCATATAAACCAAGCATTTCATGCTTCAAATCATTATCATGTCATATTGGCTTTCAAGTGATAATCAACAATAGACAACAATCGACAATCGGATACGCGGATTACAAGCGTTGTCCCTACGCTTCATACACACTACCAATATCAAGGTAGAGCATGGTACAATCACAACCCCTCAACACCCGTGATGGAGACTATGGTACAATCACAACCCCTCCACATCACTCATTGGTAGTTGTATAACATCACTAACGAGATCACGGGACATACAACACAAGATCCACACATGGACTTTTAACCACCATGGTGATCTTACAATACACAAGGCTCACACATGGACTTTTAACCACCATTGTGACCTTAACAATACACAAGGTCCACACATGGAATTTTAACCACCATTTTGACCTTAAAAATACACAAGGTCCACACATGGAATTTTAACCACCATGATGACCTTAACACAAGACCCACCCATGGACTTTTAACCACCATGGTGTTCTTAACCATCTCGTTAGTGTACTTGGATGGAGCATGGTACAATCACAACCCCTCGACATCCAAGGCGACTTTATTCACGGTGCACCCAATCCTATAGCCGGCTAACTATATCCGATTCAAGTACTTTTTAACCAACCACATCACTTGCCAATATACATCATTTAACAACATTAATCCACTGTTTTAAAGCATTTAACAAAGCCATTATCATCATGCATCATTATGCATCAAAACTACATTTATCAATGTACAAAAACAAGGATCTCTTACCTTGAGCATCCTTCAATACATGGCTTATAAAATCAGCAATAAACATGCTCAAATATGCTTTCAAAAACAGAATTTAAACATGCAACAAATCACTTTGCAATCAACCAACTCATGGCTCATCAACAAGAGAGTTTTTCCGAAAACTTACTCTTGAGCTTAGCTAAGTTGTTTAGACTTAAACTAAGCTCCCAAACCTTCAAAACATTGGTTTCAAAGCTGAAAACCAAATTCCACTCACCGATTCCGTTTCGCCACTTGCCGAAACACCAATCAAGCTTCCAGATCAACACCACAAGGATCCGAAGATGTCTCCCCTGTTTTAAACACATCAAAGCAGAGGATTAATACATCATCATGCATTAATATCTTCAGCCAAAGCATCTAAACTCTCTGCTCTCCTCAACACTCACATTTCGGCTACCAAACACAACCGAAATCACATCCAAACATCACTACAACACTACCCAGCCAAGATCCATCAATTCCAATCATTCATAAACCTCAATTAACATCCAAAAAGGATCTAATCACGTCATTATACCTCCAGCTATAGCAGATCATCAAGATCACTCTAAAAACCACCAAAAACTCAAGCAAACTTAGGAAAATCAACCTATTCGGGATTGCATTGATTAAACCTCAATTTCTCATCAATTATACATCCATTTTACATTAAAAACACATCTCAAAACAGTGCCCAATCATTTCTTACGAATTTCATCAAAAATTAACCAAATGTTGCATTTTAAAGCCAAGATCAAGAACACAACTACAAAACCTTTAATAAAACACAAATCAAGGATTGAGAACTTGGGAATTTCAGTAAAGAACTGAGTATTTAGAGGAGAAGGATGTTCATACCTCTAAATGTGAATTTCTCCCTTTTTGGAACCAAGATTCTTGAAAATCCAATAAGCAAATGCTAAGGTTTTGATGTAGAATTGATTAGAGATCAAATGAAAGTTGAAATCTCATCTTTGGATGTCAAAATCAGAGGGAAATTTGCTGGAGAAAAGTGTTTGGGTTGAGAGAAAAGTTGAGAGAAAAGAAATGGAAATTTTTGAAGAAAGTTAGTTATGATCACCAAAATATCTTTTTCCCTCCTTTTACTTTTAACTAAAAACCATTAATTAATTGATTAATATTAAGAAAAATCTGGAGAAACTCTTCTTGGGTAAATAGCTCCTTAAAGATTCAAAGTTTTAATCCTTTTTAAAACAGTCACCAAGTTTTCGAAAATTACATTTTAGTCACTAACCCAAAATGTCACACCTCCAAACCTCATTTTGTAAAATTGATTTCACCATTCTATTATATATAATAAAAGAGGATTTTAAGATATTTTTCCATATTTTTTATGCAACCCGAACTAGGCTTTCCTAAAAATCACCTTTTATATATTCGAACCGCAATCCGACCGACCCGGTCCGAACCCAAAACTTCTAAGCCCAAAATTGGGGTGTTACAAGATCAATGCATATACGACATCCTAAATTGTGTATAATAGCGTTAAAAAGGCTATCTAACCAAGTTTTTTTTCATGAAGTAGAAGGAAACTTGGGTCCATAGGCATGTTTAAATGTATTTTTTGATATGTTGGGAGATTTGTTTTTGTTGTTGTTTAACTTTGATGTCGTAGTACTGAAACATATGTTTACAATGGTTCTAAAATTGGCGCGTATAAGACATCCTAAAGTGTGTAAAAACCGCGTTAAAAATACTATGTAGCCATGTTTTTTCCATGAAGAACAAGCATACATAGGTCCATAGGCATGTTGCAGCTGATTTTGTGGTATGCTGGGGGATATTTTTGTTGTTGTTTGAGTTTCACGTCGTAGTAGTGAAGCATATGTTTGTATTGGTGCTAAAATTTGTGTGCATATGGCATCCTTTAGGGTGTAGAAATCGCGTTAAAAATACTATATAACATTGTTTTTTCCCATGAAGAACAATCAAACATGGGTCGATAGGGCCTAATTAGCATCGCTAAAAATGGTGTATGGAATGAGTGCAAGGTAGAAAGTTAGGTTTATGAAATTAGTAAATTCATGATCAAATGATTATTAATGGTTGTTTTCTGTGATTTCATTAAAAAAACTGTCTGGACCGAAGAAAATGACTAAAAATAATGGTGCTAAAATTAGTGTGTTTTACCGAAGCTTTAAAGAACATTAAAAATAAAAATATAATTTACATACTATTTAAGACTTCGATAACATCACCATCATTATCAGAAAACTTTACATACAACTCAAGCTCAATGGCCCCCCTAAAGAAAACTATAGGTATGATTTCACCATCACTTCCACATCAGCGTTATCCACAATATAGTATAATGAGCACGTTAATAGTTCTAATGACGTCGACATTCGACACATCAACAGTTCTAGATTTTCCCCATGACCATGTAGAACATGTAGAACATGTATTTTTACAAATGGATCAATGACTATATGTTCATCGTAGTATACCAAAGCTGTAATAGTTTCTCTGTTGGATTAAAATCCTCAATTGTGGGCACATATGTAAAAATGTATGTTGCTATTATAAAGTATGACACAAAATAAAGTGACCAATTAAGTTAAGCGTGTCATAGGTATTAAGATGTCATGGAAATAAAAGTGTAGATACCATAAGATATATTTATAATTCAATGAGGGGCAGAGTTATAAATATTTAATAGTTGATTTAATAAATCAACTATATAAAGAGGTAGTGGTCCCCAAGAAATAGGTTAACTTGTTTTTCTCTCCTTCCCCGTCAGAGAGTTTTACTTCAAGAGATAACCTATCTTCTTGGAAGATCAATACCAAAGTTTTGGGATTTTCACATCAAGATTCAAGATTTTCAATCAACCAATGAATTCAGGTACGCTTCCGCATTCAGTTTATTATTCTTGATGATTTAACATGATAGATTCTGGGTTTTAGGTTTCATATCTATTTTATTTTGGTTCTAACAAGTGGTATCAGAGCCTCGTCATGTTGAATCATTGAGAATCAATTGATTGATTTATTATTAAATCTTTTAAATTCAAAACCCCCTAAGTTTAGGGATTATTAAACCCATCGGCGTTATGATTTAAAATCCTTATTATATGGTGTTTCGATTATAAAATTAGGTTGTTTTTTTTCTGGGATTTTATGATTATTGTCGTATGGTTTGATAAGTAGTTTTGCTAGTATGTTTCGGTTTTTTTTAGGGTTTTGCGGTTATCATTATTATTATTTTTAATGATATGGGTTATTCAAACTATAAATCACGTTAGGTGAAAGTGATTTTTTTTAGTCGACCTTTGATTTTTGGACTGATAGCGAAACATCAGTGATTTGCATTCAATTGTTTTTTAAATATGGTTCAAATAAAGAAAAGAAAGAAAGAAAATTGAATATTCAATGGTTTAGATATTGCCGGTTCATGAAAACCTTATCTCTGTTATAACTTATGTGGTTTAACGATTTTTGTTTGTATTAATTATGATGCATGCATGTACATATTCGTACATATCAAAGTCTGCAATTACAGTTACACCAAATCTGTGCTACGCTTGGTGTTTGACTTGGATCTCAAGTTTATTTGGTTAGTGATTCCAAAAAAAAAATTATGATAAGGACCGTGACTATTACAATTTTGCTTATGAATTAGTTTGATTATATATATAAACATGGTTTCATTTTATCTATGGAACAATCAATAGCTTCAGTTTACAACATTCTATATTTGTTCCATTACAATCGAACCTCTTTTGCTTAATATTGTTGAATCACTCCAGCAATTAGGTTGGGTTCCATATATGTGGTTTTGGAATGCATTTATTATTGTTATTATGGAATATGATTTTGATCGGGTTTGATCAAGAATTTTAATTTTAATTATTTGGTTATTATGGATATATTAAAGTTTCATGCGATCATTATATGAATTATTTATTTGTATGATACTTCTGATTTTCGCTTCTAGTTAAAGTTTGAATGTTTAGAATTCGACTTTGATTTTGGTAAATGCATGTTTATGGTTTAAAGATACAGTCAAAGATTTAGGTTTTTCGATTTCTGATAGCCCCATTCAAACAACCTTATTTTGGGTTATTTCGGAAACTTAAGTGTTATCAGAAATTTTAGTTTTGACTGTTACAAAAAAAAAATTGGATATTGGTATATTTATAGTATATATTTTAAGATAATTTAATTGAAACATTAAGTCACCAAAGTGACCTCTATTATGGAAATTACTTTGTTTTAAAATATAGAAGATTTTGTGCATGTAAGTTGGATTATGTTAGTATTAATCGGCCCAAAGGAAGGTTAATAATTAACATTATTACATGTGCAACTGTGGTAATAAACATGTGATAATTATTCAGTTTTACGTGTCAACAATAAATCGGCCCAAAGGAAGATTTCTGTTTGACATGTTCTTATTATCAATGTTTGATTATTATACCAGGATATCACTTACAAGTTAATATTTTGTCCAAAGATGAAATATTAATAGAGTGTCCGGTATCTTGATATGAGGTTTACCTTTATTCAAATTTATTATTATTTTGGTTATCTTTTAATTTGATTAAAAGATAAAATTAAGACAAATATTTTGAAACAAATAAATTCATATTTTGGCTTCGGATGTCTAATATTTTAATGGATTAATTGAAACATAATGTCACCAAAGTGACCGCTTTTGTGTAGATTAGTTTATTTAAAATATTAAGATAATTATGGGTTTTTGTAATTCATGCATTTATTAATTGGCCCAAAGGAAAGTTAATATTTGCCAGAATTACAACGACAACTGTTGCGATAAATGTGTGACGATTATAAGGTATTTTATGTGAGCAATACGTTAGTCCAAAGATTAGCTTATTGTTTGACATAGTTTATTGTCAATGTTTGATTGCTACAACAAGAGTACCGCTTACAGTTAATATTACTGTCCAAAGACTTGATATTAATGTTGTGCTTGGTATCTTGAGGGGAACTAGTCATTATTTTGAATTTATTTGTTTACTTATGAATATTTATGTGAGCTTGTTTCTATTTTATTTACTTTTTTTGTTCTATATTTAGGTAATTTATTTTTGTTGTCACAATATCTGTTAAATACATTCTACACTCATGTTTAGTGAAACTAATTTCAAGGAATAAAAAGACACTTACATATAGTATTTTGATGTATGAACATAGACTTTGCACTAAGGAATGGACAACTTGCACCTCTCACTGCGGTAAGCACCCATAAAAGGTGTTTTCAGAGGTGAGATCGTTCGAATCGTATGAGTCTAATGATCATAAAACTCTACATTCAAGATGTCTTTAGGAGCACAAATCTAAATAAATTACTCAAACTAAGGGTTTTCTTGACGAAATTAAAGAAATGTTTTACCCAAAACATTAAGGTTAAGATGACATCACTTATGCCTTCTTTGAGGTCTATGAAGTATAAGGGTCAAGGAAATGTGAGAGAGTAGATTATAAAAAAAATTCTTTATATTGCTTCAAAATTTAAGGCACATAAGATCGAACTTTCTAACAATTGTTTGTTCTTATGGTTTTGATATCGCTTACTATACAATTTAACCAATTCAAGTTACAACTGTCAAAGGGAGAAATATACTCTATTTGAGTTCATTTCTCATCGTGTTCAAGAGGAAGAAAGGTTGAAGCATTATAAGTGTAAAAATAATTATTTTGTTAGTGCTCATTTAGTTAGTGTCTTTAAGAATAAGGACAATAAAGAAAATATTTAAATAAAGTTGCTAAGGGTTCTAGTCAAAAGAAACGACAATAAGTTTTTAAGTGTTGATTCTTTTGTATAAATTAGGACAAATGTAAAGAAATTAAACTTTAAAAGCGAGCAACTACTTCGATTATTTCGAGTGATCCATGGACTGTAAATTTTATGATCCCACAATTAAGATTATTTTAAAAAGAGATTTATAATTTTTTTTAGAATGTTGAGTTTGGAGGGAGAAATAAGGTTAGATACATTGTTATTGAGGAGGAATTGAATTATAATTTAATTCCTACTATCACTTTTGACAATGTTTAGGTTTTCAACCTATCATTAATCAAGAAGTGAATCAAGTACCTCAACAAAACAATGTTGAACAACTCTCATTCAAGATAAGGTAATTGGTTCAGAAGAACAAACTCAACAACCTTAAAAAAAACAAGTGTCATTAAGAGGTCCATGAGAGGAAGATGAAATACTATTCCAGATTATTATATTGTATTTCTTCAAGAAAATAAGGTAACAATGGAATGATAGAAAATGTTCAATCATTTTTTATCAGGCCATAAAAGTTATAACTCTCAAAAGTGGTGGATTGATGCCATTCAAGAAGAGTATAATTTGTGCAATACAATAAAGTTTAGAAACTTGTCTCATTACCTTAAGGTGCAAACCAATTGGTTGTAAATGGATATTTAAAACCAATAGGGATAGAAATGGTAATGTGGATAAATATAAAGCACGTCTTGTATCTAAAGGATATACTCTAAAAGAAGACATTGATTTTGTAGAGACTTTCTCTCAAGTTTTTATTGAAAGACTATTTCAAGATAATTATTTCACTTGTTGCTTGTTTTAGTCTTAAGCTACATTAGATAGATGTTAATCTTATTTTTTTTTCAATGACGACATTGAAGAAACTATTTATATGGTACAATCATAGAGTTGTGTCTTATGATACAATGTCAATGATATGTAAATTAAAGAAATCTATCTACGAGCTTATGTAAGACTCTTATTAATAAAATTATAAATTTCATGTTGATTATCTCATTCGGTTTTGAGATAAATTTGGTTGACACTTGTATATACTGCAAGTTCAGTGGGAGTAAACCAAGTGACACTCATATTGCTAAAGAAGATAAGTATTATCTTACTCAATGCCCTAAAAGTAACCTTGAAATTTAGAAAATCCAAAAGATTCTCTATACATAAGCTATTGAGAATCTAATTTATGCTTAAGTATGTATGCATTTGGAAATTGTGTACATTGTTGGAATGTTAGACAGATATTTGAGGAATCATATTATGGACCATTGGATAGCAGCTAATGGGGTTATGAGATATCTTTAGAGAACAAAAAAAATTACTTGCTCACATGTCGGAGTTCTGGTAAGTTAGAGATCATCCGGTTTACAAACTTCAATTCTATTTGAATATTGATGCAAAAGAATTCTGTCACATGAACCGCTACTTATAGATTGAATAGAAAGACCACTTCAGTTATTTTGTGACAATAAATATGCATTCATTTATTCTATAAACAATAGGAACACTTCAAATTTAAAGCACATAAATATTAAGTTCCTAGTTGTTAAAGAAAATTCAGAGTGGTTGTGTGTCTATAGAGCATGTTGGTACAAACTCCATAATTGCGCGCATATTAAGAAACTGTCACCCTAGGTCTTTCATGAGCACACTACTCATGTGGGTGTAATGTTATTTAAGGATATTTGGTTTTAGTGGGAGTTTGTAATTTTGAAATAATGCTCATTCGGTTTAAACACAATTTCAGTTACTTTAGTTTAAAGTTATTTAAGATTATTTTCTGCAGAAATAAAGCTCTTTTGGTTTATGTACACTCTGAATTCAGTAAAGTTGATCTCACCAAGGATTAGGAGGACCAGTTGGAAATAGACATGTTTGGTTCACATTTCATGTAATTTTCCATGCTACACATTCATGATTGATCTATGTCATTTGATTATGTTTGTATACGTGACCATTGATGGGTCCAGTCATGATTGATATGGCGAAGACCGCTTTGATCCTATATGGATATAATTGATGGACGAGATTGTTATAGAATACCTATTATATAATAGCAAAAAATTTGAGCTCATAAGGTTATACATTTATCAGGAAACATATGTTGCCCAAGTGGGAGATTGTTGGATTAAAATCCTCAATTGTGGGCACATATGTAAAAATGTATGTTGCTATTATAAAGTATGACACAAAATAAAGTGACCAATTAAGTTAAGCGTGTCATAGGTATTAAGATGTCATGGAAATAAAAGTGTAGATACCATAAGATATATTTATAATTCAATGAGGGGCAGAGTTATAAATATTTAATAGTTGATTTAATAAATCAACTATATAAAGAGGTAGTGGTCCCCAAGAAATAGGTTAACTTGTTTTTCTCTCCTTCCCCGTCAGAGAGTTTTACTTCAAGAGATAACCTATCTTCTTGGAAGATCAATACCAAAGTTTTGGGATTTTCACATCAAGATTCAAGATTTTCAATCAATCAATGAATTCAGGTACGCTTCCGCATTCAGTTTATTATTCTTGATGATTTAACATGATAGATTCTGGGTTTTAGGTTTCATATCTATTTTATTTTGGTTCTAACATTCTCGTCTCAACATATTATATCGATCGAAGTCTTTACAAATAATATTGAATGGTAGAGTAAGAAGGAGAAGAATGAAGATGAGTTGTGAGAATATTCAGGAGAAGAATGAAGATGAGTTGTGAGAATATTCAGGAGAAGAATTAAGTTAAGCCCTAGTCTTTACAAATAGTATTTATAGGTCAAGAAACCTCTTAAGTTAATTGAACTTGTGTTTGTGCAACACGAGTTCTATGTCCCACACAATAATTTTTTTCTACCATTCAGAATGTGTAAATCACGTTTTATGCCACGCGAGTTCTGTATCATAATAGAAAGTGGTAGCAAAGCACAAAACCTGCAAAGATCGTAAAAAATGGTGTATGAAATGAGTGCAAGGCAGAAAGTTGGTGTATCAAATGAGTGAATTCATGGTGTTAAACAAGGGTGTGGGTGAATGAGAAAGGTAAGTTTAAAATTTGAAATCTAAGAAAAACAAAGAGCTTTTGGTCAAATTAATTATTAATTGTTGTGTTATGCCATTTAAGAAAAAAATGACTTGATTAAAGAAACCGATTGAAAATAATGGTGCTGAAATTGTTTTGTTTTAATGAAGCTTCAAAGATCGTTAAAAATATTGGTAAAATATTACATGGAGAAGTACAATTAGTTGATTTAAGGGTCGGTCCTAAGTGGACAATTTCTCTTGTCGTTCCCAAAGTTCCAACATCCAATACACCGTTTAGGTTATTCAGTCCGTTCTCGAGGAACCTTATCCTCGACACAGTGAATCCTAGTTAAAGTTGGGCGACCTTTTTTCTTATGGCGCAGAAAAGGATCTGGGTATATCTTAGGTTCATGGTCAATTATATGATAATCATGTTCATTCCCGACCGGAGGAAAATTGTTTCGGTATACCTTGAATATATTTTCAAGTCAGTATACCAGATCAACAAGTGTCATGGTATCAAAATGAACGGATGCACATGCAGCGAAGGCGTGCGCACACGGGTACTTCAAGCGCTTGCAAATATTCTGATACCTAAAACCGATGTTGGCAACGAGAGAAACAAATTGCACCCATCGTGTTTGCATACGCACTGTATATTTGAAATTTCTATTGGAGGTCTGGAAGGAATTGGTGGCCACCTACCATCCAGTCCACTGCTTGTTTTTCGATGGTTGCAAAAAGGTAGCTAGTCGGTACTATGCTGCCTTGCCAACATATGTGATAGGAAAATGATGTGTTCTCTTCAGAGATGAATTGATCGACTCGGCCAAGTTCGTTGTCATGTGACCATATCGATGACCCCCATCATAACATCACAACCGTTTCTCCCTCGAGATATCAACAAGATAGTAACATCCATATGAATTTATTTCGCGCAACTCTTGCAGTAGCTCCTCAAATTTATCTATTCGGTGTGTGTTGCCGATTTAATAAAAGACGAAATAGTTAACAAGAAATAATAATAAAAACAATGAAAAATAAAATGGAATGCGAGCAGAAGGCGTACCTATGCAAAGGACCATTATACGTTCATCGTTATTCTTATATCTCTGGTAGTAGTTTGCTGCAATATATCGCAAACAGTACCGGTGATGTATATTTAGGGGTTTCCAAGACACACCCATACGCGAGATTGCTCCTCATACTCGTACGCCTCTATTTGAAATAATACATATTCCCTCTGCTCATTCTCGTAGAACTCGTCGTAGGACATATCTGCACAGGTTGGTGAGAAAAAAATTCCCAAGAAGGGATATCTTCTTTTTCAACGATTGCGAACGCTACTAGAATGCATTATCGGTTGTTGTCTTGTGCAATGGCTAGCAGTAAGATCTTTGTGTATCTATCATACAAGAATTTGCCATCGATCTGAAGCATCAACTTGCAGTGGCAGAAAGCCTTAACGCATTGTGGAAACATCTAGAAAAGCCGAAAAATTGGCACTCCTCAGGTACGAGACGATCATTGTAGTATCTCGGTACGGTATCCAGTTGCACAACTGTCTCTAGATTATATTTATGTATATTCTTCAGCCACGTTCACAACTCATTGTAGGATTCCTCCCACTACTCGTACAGTTTTTGGATGACACGATATCTTGCATACCATGTCTTATCGTATGACACTGTGCAAGTGTATATGGATTTAATGGTAGCTATATATATTGGCACACTTAAACGTAGATTTACTTTTATGAGTGGAAGGATGTCATCACAAAGCGCGTGCACATCCAAGTTAGGATAATCTTGGCTCAGGCTTCCCATGGAGCATGTATGAGGTCCGTTGTATCTTGTTATTTTCCATAGGTTGTTAAGCCTCCTCAATTGTGATACGTGGACCCTCCACATACATTTGTGGTACTTGTGTGGACATTCTACAATATATATGTATGCCTAAGTTTTCCTCACGGTGGATGTAACTGAGTGTCGTATGTTGTAATGCTTAATCGCAGCCTGTGCGAGTATTTTAGTCTTGAAGACCATTCCAAGTTGCAATTAACCATTGTTGCATTCGTTGTACTTCTCCAACTGGGGGAATTCTGGAAATTCATTAGTGTTGTAGCCTTCCATATCCATTGTTGTGAAGTGGGATAGTGGGTCATAATATGTTGAGCAACTTCCTGCTTCAGTAAACTTAGGCGGGGTGTAATCACTAATTTTGTCCGGAACTTGAACCTCCTTTGGTTTGTGATGATTAATGGGCTTATATTGGGCTATTATTTAAGTTAAGACTAAAAAAAACAAAAGGAGAAATATATATATGTGTGTCATGTCTTATTATCATCATATTATCTATTATTATTTATTAGTATTATACATATTATTACCATACTATTATTAGTATTATTTATTGTATATATAAATATATGCATGTGACATAATATATACAGGTGTGTTTATTTGCATATAATTAAGTAATGTGTGAATGTGTGCATATATTTTCTACTGTCATTGTAATTATCTTATTATTACTATTATTATTATTATTATTATTATGAAAATAAGACATATGAATAAATAAAAGCCCATAGTTTGTTAAATTAATGTCCATTACATAATATAAAAACCAAAAAACATTTACAAAGCCCATTTAGCCCGATTAAGCCCTAAGCCCTAATCTGTTAGAAACCCTAACACCCCTTATCCTTGTTGGTGCAGCCGCCGTCTTCATCCACAGCCGTCAGATCTGCTAAGAGCTGACGGCCCAGATCGAATCTCAAAGAAAACCTTAGGGAGGCCCTCTTATCCTTCGCGCCGCCAAGCTTCAACCGTCCGATCTGGGCGAGATCAACGGCCCAGATCAGATCTGAAGGAAACCATAATAGGGTATGGATCCGCGCCGCACGCCTCCCCACCGTTAGATCCAGATCTGATCTAACGGACCAGATCTGCGCGTGCAATAAACCCGACGCCCGTTCGTGTTCCACGCGCGCGCCTGAGACGATCCGGCTCCCACGACGCGCGCGTAGCCATGCCCGTGACCCCTCGACTGCATGCCTCTGCCTTTCTGCCCCGCCGCGCACCCTCGGCCGCCCCTATGCTAACACCGTTTTGGGGCGGTTTTTTCATGTAAACAGAAAAGAAAAAACTCAATCAGAGACCCAAGAATAGAAATGTAAACAGACAATAAGAAAAGAGGGAGAGAGAAAGGATTCGGTTTTGTCTGGTTATTTTCTATGTAACTCGGGTATAAAGGAGCTCGAACAACAACTTGTAATCTTATTTGAAGGAGAAAAAGGAGAGGATTTTTCATAGCAATAAAAAAACTCATTTTCCATAGGTACCCAAAACTTCAACTTTCAACCCAATGCATGCATGAGTAATAAAGAAGTTTTTTTTTGTTTTTTACCTTTCGAAAAGCTTTCTCTCTTCCCCCCTCTGACTTTTTCTGGTGCCGCCGGCAATAAGCCCTAGGTTTCCGTCTCAGAAACCATCGGGTGAGCCACCGGAGCCGTCACATTACCTCTTCGGATCTTTGCGTTTCCGGCAAAAACCTCTGGTCTCCGTCTCGGAAACCGACGGGTGAGCCACCGGAGTCATCATTCGACTCTTTTTCTTTTCTCAAGATTCGAATGAAGGAAGGTTGTGGGCTCGGTCTTTGTTTTTTTTCTTTAAAAAAGGAGAAAGTGGGGAGAAAGGTTTGTTTTCTGGTTTTTTTGAAGTCACCGACGCCGGGTTTTTCTTTTTAAAACCCTAATCGGGTAAACATATAAAAGAAGGAGGAGTTTTTTAGGTTTTTTCTGAAATATTCCAAAAGAGGCAAAAAAAGGGTTTTAAAGATGGTATTTATATTTACCTCATTTTTTCGTGAAAATGGTTTAACTCCTTTTAAGTCCTTCTGTGTTTCCATATTCTCACTAAGAGGGTTTCCGTTTTTTGAAATCGCATCCTTGGCCACTGATGTTTTAAACCTTTTTGCAATTTCGTCCTCAAATGTGCTTTAGCCTTCACCGAGTGGCTTAATGACCGTTTTGGTCCCCCCAGGTTACGACATCTTTTTGTTTCGATCACCCCTTTAATGATTCAATGTTCGTTTTTCATGGTTTATTCCTTCGATAAGTCCCTGGAAACCGCCCTGAATTACTTTTTAATCATTTTCAGACTTACTTTTATTTTGTACATGTATGTTCATGCATTTAAATGCCTTAGTTCATATGCTCGTTTTTCTTTTTATGCTATATCTATTTCATGCACTTATTTCGTATATATTTGTCCATGCACTTAAATATCTTCGTTTATATATTTGTTTTTTTTATGCCATGTTTATTTTATGCGTTTTTTTATTTATTCGTATTCTTACATACGTTGTTTATTTATTTTCGATATATATGTGGTTATGTATTACACTAAATTGCATCCGGATTTTTAAATTGCAATGCGAGTGTCCCTTTATTCGGGAACGAACGAGGCCAGTACCAGTCGTAGTGGTGGTGGTTCGGGCGTTCTTTCTCGAATATTGAGACCTTTAAAATTTACTCGCTCGTATAACCAAATTAAGATACGATTCGTCACTTTAATTCGCAAAATTTAATATTAATTAAGCGGTAATGTTTTTGGTACCGGTTTTCGGGCACGACGGGGGTGCTCATCCTTCCTCGCGTGTAACCGACTCCCGAACCCATTTTCAAAAGAAAGAATCTCTGGTTTTATTTCGGTGTCCGGTCTACCATTTTAAATGGCCGGTGGCGACTCCTCTATTTTTATTAAAATTCGACTAATTTTCCAAAAACAATTAAAACCCGGTTCTTCTAAGTGACACCTATATTTTTTTTAGTCGCAACAGATGGCGACTCCGCTGGGGATAAAAATTTGTTTTCAAAAACAAAAAAGAGAGTCAAGCCAAAGAAAAACTTTACCGCTCAATTAATATTAGAAGTTGCGAATTAAAGTGACCGAGTTGATCGATATTTGTTTATAAGTGCGAGTTTATTTTAAACGCATTTAAAATTGGCATTTAAACCTGTTCGTTTAAGTGGGGGGAAAACGCTAGTGCTTTCGTGTGGATATTGTTCCTCCGTGTAGGCCTAGCAAGTACCTTCGGGGCTCGAATACCCTATATCTTCGTGAGAATATCGTTTCTCCGTGCAGATATAGCTAAAGGGTCCCCTCGAATTGAACTCGGTTGAGAGGAGCCTATAATGGGTGATGACCGGGGGCCTTGCTACCCTTAGTAGGGGACATCGAGGACAATTTGAGTACCTCCTAGAACCAAAACTGCATGTAGAGAACTAGAAAGCCCACCCCTGTTAGAGCCATGCGGACAACCTAGGTTTATTAGACGGGATAAATAGGGTTGCTTGCTTTCATGCTTGCCTTATTTCTCTTATCATGTTAACTGCGTTTATCCATCACTAACGCTTATTCTTATGATCTTCTTGCATTTATTCTCGCATGCATTTCATGACATAAAGGTGTTGAGTCAAGGTGGTTTTACCCACTTTTAGGGCTATCATTATGGACGGGAGGTTGTTAGAAGAGATGATGTCAATTAGCGAGCCCGACATCGGTCAGAGTTGAATCAGAAGGGATAAAGGGGCAGTTTACCGAAGAAACGCATAATGTCAGGTCATTTAATACCCACCATCGAAGAAGGCACAACCTTACTCCACTCCGAGGAAGTGAATCAAGATCATATCTACTACGAACATCCAAAATCATGAAACTACCCGACCGAGTGCAAAGAGGCAGCCGAAAAGAGCGTGGCGACTGAAAAGGGTATGGATTAGGTCAAGAGATGGATTCAGCTTCGAGGAAATAGCTTGTTTTCCGGGACTTGATACCAGCAAATTTAGAGGGTCTTGAATTGCTAGAGAAGAAAGCAAATTCATCCCAACAATTTTAGTCGAAGTTTTCATTTCCTTGAACATGATTCGGGGGCAAGAAGAGTACTCGTGGGACTTTTGCTATGACTATCTTGTAACAAAGAGCCTCTTTTACGTTCAAATGAAAGTTGACCTAAGGGGAATCACCTATATGACCAACACCTTTGACTTGCATACATTTGTAGCATTTGTTTCATCTATCATTTCAAAGCAACATTGTCAGTCATGCAATCATCTCATGATCATGCATCTGTTGATTCGAGTCCATAACACATCCATCATTGGACATTAAAACTTGCTTAAGATCTTCCATCACATCATTGCTAATCGGGGAGAATACTCATCTGAGAGAGAGAAAGAGAGGAAAATGGATAAAAGGGATCGGTTTCTAGCCAGTACAGCCCTAGAAGCATGAATGACCTAGTGGCTAAGCTCGAACAGCTTCGAGAACATTTGGTTAAGAATCAAGGGGAGATGATATCGTATAGAGGGAGAATAAATCCTTTACAAAAATCCAATTTCCATGATTGGTGAAAACTGATTGTACCCAGGGGAATGGTACAACTAGCCCGGAGCAAACGGCTACCGGTAAAGGCAATTCAAATCCGTTAATCCCTGTGTATTTGGGAAAAATGCAAGTCTCGGTTAAAAAAAAGTGAATTGGAGACATTACATCGTTTCATGAAAGAAGGAGCGATGTTTGGGCAAGTCCAACAGAAATGTTGGCACAACGTGCTTAAATACGGTGAAGTTTAAGACAATGGATAATTCAAATGTCCATCAAAAATCCATTTTTATGAATGGTCGAAGGGAAATAAATCCTTTGCAAAAAGCCAATCCTCATTATTGGTGAAAACTGATTGTACCCAGGGGAATGGTACAACTAGCCCGGAGCAAACGGCTACCGGTAAAGGCAATTCAAATCCGTTGATCCCTGTGCATTTGGGAAAAATGCAAAAGTGATAAGCTAAGCTTTTTTTAACGAAAATTTCATTTTGAAAATATTTTTGCATTCTTTGATTCTTTAAACATTTCATAAGCTTACTCTTGTATATACTTTTTGTGAGATTAACTTTAATTCAATTTTAAAAGAAATTTTTTCTGAAAAACTGAATGTTATGAGGACACTATAAATATGAAATCCCTCTGTCCTACTTAGGCCAAGGGAGGAATGACAATGAGTGTTCAGGAATAATGGGCCACTCCCATTGAGTGAATTTTCCTCTCGGGCATTGTTGTCTAAGGTTCTTGAATGAAGTGATAACCCTAAAACTTCTACCACCTGAAGACCGATTTTGATACCCCTGTGGGGGAGGACATTTGGCATTCCTTAAATTCCATTCACCTAGAGAGAAAATAAAAAATGTACCCATTGTTGTCCCCGTTTGAGCCTTTTGAACTTTTTCTTCAAAATGAACCCAAACCAAGGATCACCCCTACACCGGGGGCAAAGAAAAGATAGAAGTCTATGGACAAATAATTGACATTGGATTCTGATTAGGCTATGAAGATGAGGCCTTGAGGGGAAATAAAAGAGAATAGATACATTGAATACATTTTCAGTTTGAGCAGCCAAAAACATCAAAAGGAAACAATGAAAGAAAAGTCGGTTCTCAAAGAGCTACCCAAATCAAGCCAAAAGTTACCGACACAAAAGTTGAAGAAATCAAAAGCAAAGGCACTAAAGTGAAAAGTGCAATTTTGAGGAAACAACAAAAGAAAAGTCGGTTCTCAAAGAGCTACCCAAATCAAGTCAAAAGCTACCGACATAAAAGTTGAAGAAATCAAAAGCAAAAGCACTAAAGTGAAAAGTGCAATTTTGAAAAGAGGGAGAAGCGGATAAAGAAAAGGGACAAGAGGATTCCCTATCCAAATGAATCTCTGCTTAGATGAGCCTCGAAAGATTGTTCACCTTTGATCAAAAGCCTGCACTAATACAATGCGAAGGTGCAATTGGATCTGAAACTACACTTGATGAAAGGAAATGAACTCTAGGGTGAAAACCCCAACACAAAAAGGGCAGTCTAGAGCGATCCAAAGAAGCAAGAAAAGGAATAGCATTTCATCAGAGCATAATTGAGACTTCAGATTGGAAGAATTGATCCTTGGTTTCACCACCCTTAAACACTTGTTTGGGCCTATTTACCCTTTTTTTCATAGCCGTGAGCCTTAGCCTACATTACAAGCCATAAAAGACCATTTGGACCATATGCGGAAGGATGAATTTGTCTTCAGATCACATTTCGCCTATCGGGGTTAACCTTTCTTCAAGGATTGCCACACTTCTAATGCCTGATTGAGATCAGAAAAGAGGGAAGGATGGGGCATGGTGAGTTAGTGAGGTAAAGAGAGCCACCTTTAAATTGGGTAGAAACTAAGTATGGGAGTCGCCCCTCTTGGAAGCCTAATAGCCCAAAAAAGATTTCATATGTGCATCCCTGCAACATTCGGAAAATTTCACTCGGGTCAACCTTTTTCAAAGACCCCAAACTTGATTTTCACTTGACATGATTTTTTCAAATGTATATCTACATAATAAAATTATTTTTACTCAATCACTTGCATAAGTCTTCTACATGGGAATGAACAAGCGGATTGACCGTGGCCCGAGGTAAAGCCATCAGTACCCGGAGGGGCACCCTCGGAGGTTCAAACATTACTAGTACCTCCAGTTGAAATATCAAGACCATCTTCGGTAAAATGTCAAGCTATGAAGTCGACCTTCACTAAGAAGTGTTGGAATAGAATATAAGGGTAGAAATTTTGACGTTGAGAATCGGGGAACAGAAGTTACCCTCAGAGACTAAGCATCTTGCCGAAGAGGATGTCTTGAGAACGACCACGCGCGCCGCGTTGAGGGCACGCACTGAGATGAGATAGTAATCAACTCGATAAAAGGCAACAAGGATATGCCTAAGAAAAGAAGGAAGATTAAGGAGAAGAGAAGAGGAGCCGAGACGAAAACCCAAAAAGCACTTTGGGGCAAAGGAGCGAAATTCAGAAGAGGCGCTCTCGACCACGAATTTAGAGCAACAAGGGCCAAAAATTGGTGGCATCTTTGGACAGAAGACACCAGTTAAAGCAGTCGACATTAACCAGAGGTCAGTTAGAAGGTACATAAGCCTAAAGCAAGTGGGGACAATGGGATTCTAATCAGTGTAAGTCCTCCCTTCAAGAAGAAGCGAAAAAGAGAGAAGTTGACTTCAAGATGAAAACTCAAAGGAGTACCCAAAAAGAGAAAAAGAGGAAGAAATAGGACAAAGAAAAGAGAAGACACAGTGAAAACCCAAAAGACACTTTGGGGATTGAGGCGAAGTTCAAGAGGAACGCTTCAGATCACAAACTCGTGAAAAATGAGACAGAAACTAAAAGCCAAGATTTTAGAGCAAAGGAGACAGATACTCAAAGCTCGAGACAAAGATATATGACACCTGCTCATCTATTCGGGCACATGGAGAATAGAACACGTCTGTCCGTTCAAGTACATGAAGAATGGAACCCTACCCACCTACTCGGGTATTTGAAGCATACAATCTGCTCATCTATTCGGGCATTTGGAGAATAGAACTCGTCTATTAGTTCAGGCACTTGGAGAATGGAAATCTGCTCATCTATTCGAGCATTTGGAGAATAGAACCCGCCTATCCGTTCAGGCACTTGGAGAATGGAAATTATCCTATCTACTCGGGCAATCAAAAATCAATAAAAATAAAAGTAGAGAAAGAAAGAAAAAATAGAAGAAAAAAATAGAAGAAAGAAAAAGAGAGAGAGAAAGAAGGGTTCAAGGTGAAAACTCGTCTGAGAACTTTGAGGTAACAATTCCAGAAGTGAGTCAAGATGAGAAGAAGAAGAACAATGGTCCGGGAGAACCGAGAATAGATGCAATCAAAGCAAGAAGCAACACCAAAGGACACAATGTCAATAAAATTAATATGATTAAATAACTTGCAAACCCCAATCATGCATCACGACTAGTTAGGCATCCCTAGGTTAGGAGCATGCTAACTCATACCATCATAGCATTTTTATCTCTTTTCACAGATTCTTGAAAGACAAATTGAATACCTCTCGGGATGAGGAGAAGACGATAAAGCGAGAACTAAAAGGATTTTAGGCGAAGCCTTTCAAGCCGCCGCTCCAGAATGTCAGGCGAAGTCTTCATATTCGCCACTCAAGGATTTCAAATGAAAGCTTTCAAGCTTGCTGATAGATTTCAAGATAAAGGATCCTACAGAGAAAGGGTCCAAACAAGCTCTATATAAGAGGAACTTGCGACTTCAGGATCTCGAAAGTGAAGGGTCCTACGGAGAGGGGACTTGTAGATCCTTGATTTCAGAGGGGAGTTCGGTAGAGAAGGAACTGCTACTCGAAGAGTACGCTAAGGAAGAGGAGTTTAGTGGAGAAAAAACTCAGAATCCTAAGGCTTCAGGACCTCAAAAGCGGAGGGTCCTACAGAGAAAGGACTTGGAGATCTTTGATTTCAGAAATACGTGGACGAGAGTTCTATATAGAAAGAACTGCCACTCGAAGAATACGCCAAGGAAATGAGTTCTATAAAGAGAGGACTCATCTTCTTAAAGCTTCAGAGAGAAAATTACTCGGTCTAGCGCGTCGCCGATCCGGGAGAGTAAATCGTCCAACCGAGAAGTTAGACGGATTTAGTTGACCAGTTTGCTTTACGACCGTGAAGGGAAAGCAAATTCACTTGGACGCCCAAGTTCGCCTTTTGACCGCGAAGGGGAGGCAAAAATGTTAGGAGTTTCAGCTTGCTTTTTGACCACGAAATGGACAACTTGCTTTTAGACCGCGAAGGGGAAGGCAAGGTTGTTTGAATGACCAGCTTGTTTTTTCGAAAAGAAAGATATTCGAAATATGCTCATCGATTGGGCACTTGGAGAATAGAACCCGCCTATCCGTTCGGGCACATGGAGAATGGAAATTTGCAACAAAAAAAAAACTCTCTGTCTACCTGTTTGGGGCATCGAGGGGAGAACTCATGATTAGAAGGCGTTGGGAAAAGGAGTTGCTTAGAATCATGTGGCTGCTTCGGGGAACGAACCATCCAACAGGGAAGTAGGACAAAATTAGTGCTTATGGTCTTTGCTTTATTCTTGTTCCACAAGTAATAAGCAAAGAGGGGCAGCTGTAATCACTAATTTTGTCCGGAACTTGAACCTCCTTTGGTTTGTGATGATTAATGAGCTTATATTGGGCTATTATTTAAGTTAAGACTAAAAAAAAAAAAAAAAAGGAGAAATATATATATGTGTGTCATGTCTTATTATCATCATATTATCTATTATTATTTATTAGTATTATACATATTATTACCATACTATTATTAGTATTATTTATTGTATATATATATATATATATATATGCATGTGACATAATATATATAGGTGTGTTTATTTGCATATAATTAAGTAATGTGTGAATGTGTGCATATATTTGCTACTGTCATTGTAATTATCTTATTATTACTATTATTATTATTATTATTATTATTATTATTATGAAAATAAGACATATGAATAAATAAAAGCCCATAGTTTGTTAAATTAATGTCCATTACATAATATAAAAACCAAAAAACATTTACAAAGCCCATTTGGCCCGATTAAGCCCTAAGCCCTAATCTGTTAGAAACCCTAACACCCCTTATCCTTGTTGGTGCAGCCGCCGTCTTCATCCACAGCCGTCAGATCTGCTAAGATCTGACGGCCCAGATCGAATCTCAAAGAAAACCCTAGGGAGGCCCTCTTATCATTCGCGCCGCCAAGCCCCAACTGTCCGATCTGGGCGAGATCAACGGCCCAGATCAGATCTGAAGGAAACCCTAATATGGTATGGATCCGCGCCGCACGCCTCCCCACCGTTAGATCCAGATCTGATCTAACGGACCAGATCTGCGCGTGCAATATACCCGACTCCCGTTCGTGTACCACGCGCGCGCCTGAGACGATTCGGCTCCCACCACGCGCGCGTAGCCATGCCCGTGACCCCTCGACTACATGCCTCTGCCTTTCTGCCCCGCCGCGCACCCTCGGCCGCCCCTATGCTAACACCGTTTTGGGGCGGTTTTGTCATGTAAACAGAAAAGAAAAAACTCAATCAGAGACCCAAGAATAGAAATGTAAACAGACAATAAGAAAAGAGGGAGAGAGAAAGGATTCGGTTTTGTCTGGTTATTTTCTATGTAACTCGGGTATAAAGGAGCCCGAACAACAACTTGTAATCTTATTCGAAGGAGAAAAAGGAGAGGATTTTTCATAGCAATAAAAAAACTCATTTTCCAGAGGTACCCAAAACTTCAACTTTCAATCCAATGCATGCATGAGTAATAAAGAAGTTTTTTTTTGTTTTTTACCTTTCGAAAAGCTTTCTCTCTTCCCCCCTCTGAATTTTTCTGGTGCCGCCGGCAATAAGCCCTAGGTTTCCGTCTCGGAAACCATCGGGTGAGCCACCGGAGCCGTCACATTACCTCTTCGGATCTTTGCGTTTCCGACAATAAACCTCTGGTCTCCGTCTCGGAAACCGACGGGTGAGCCACCGGAGTCATCATTCGACTCTTTTTCTTTTCTCAAGATTCGAATGAAGGAAGGTTGTGGGCTCGGTCTTTGTTTTTTTTCTTTAAAAAAGGAGAAAGTGGGGAGAAAGGTTTGTTTTCTGGTTTTTTTGAAGTCACCGGCGCCGGTTTACGGCCGACGGCGCCGAGTTTTTCTTTTTAAAACCCTAATCGGGTAAACATATAAAAGAAGGAGGAGTTTTTTAGGTTTTTTCTGAAATATTCCAAAAGAGGCAAAAAAAGGGTTTTAAAGATGGTATTTATATTTACCTCGTTTTTTGTGAAAATGGTTTAACTCCTTTTAAGTCCTTCTGTGTTTCCATATTCTCACTAAGAGGGTTTCCGTTTTTTGAAATCGCATCCTTGGCCACTGATGTTTTAAACCTTTTTGCAATTTCGTCCTCAAATGTGCTTTAGCCTTTACCGAGTGGCTTAATGACCGTTTTGGTCCCCCCAGGTTACGGCATCTTTTTGTTTCGGTCACCCCTTTAATGATTCAATGTTCGTTTTTCATGGTTTATTCCTTCGATTAGTCCCTGGAAACCGCCCTGAATTACTTTTTAATCATTTTCAGACTTACTTTTATTTTGTACATGTATGTTCATGCATTTAAATGCCTTAGTTCATATGCTCGTTTTTCTTTTTATGCTATATCTATTTCATGCACTTATTTCGTATATATTTGTCCATGCACTTAAATATCTTCGTTTATATATTTGTTTTTTTTATGCCATGTTTATTTTATGCGTTTTTTTTATTTATTCGTATTCTTACATACGTTGTTTATTTATTTTCGATATATATGTGGTTATGTATTACACTAAATTGCATCCTGATTTTTAAATTGCAATGCGAGTGTCCCTTTATTCGGGAACGAACGAGGCCAGTACCAGTCGTAGTGGTGGTGGTTCGGGCGTTCTTTCTCGAATATTGAGACCTTTAAAACTTACTCGCTCGTATAACCAAATTAAGATACGATTCGTCACTTTAATTCGCAAAATTTAATATTAATTAAGCGGTAATGTTTTTAGTACCGGTTTTCGGGCACGACGGGGGTGCTCATCCTTCCTCGCGTGTAACCGACTTCCGAACCCATTTTCAAAAGAAAGAATCTCTGGTTTTATTTCGGTGTCCGGTCTACCATTTTAAATGGCCGGTGGCGACTCCTCTATTTTTATTAAAATTCGACTAATTTTCCAAAAACAATTAAAACCCGGTTCTTCTAAGTGACACCGATATTTTTTTTAGTCGCAACACGGGGCAACGTCTTCTTCCACATCTTCCTCCATATCATCGTCGAAAGTAGCCTCCGCAGCATCATCTACGTCATCCTAATCATCGACAAGCTCTTCAAGTTCTGTTGATTCTTCAAGAAATAAACCCATCTCATCACCATCGAGCCCGACCTCTATAAGCGGTTCTTCATCAGAATTATCTTCTTCAAATTGGAACAGTTCTACTTCATCAAACACCGGTACATTAATAGGTTCTGCAAGCGCAACCCAATCATGAGACCGTTAACAATTACGAGACCGGTGACGAGGCCTATCTAGGTCGACAATAGTAGCACTTGAATGTCTCTCCATAGATGAGAAATTATCTACGTTCCGCTCACTAGGGATATAAGTTGAGTGTCGTTCGGTTGAGAAATCATCGAACGTGTTAAACTCTTTATGGTAAGATGGTCGCACAGATGATGACGGCCCTAGGCTCGCACCGTATGGATTATACGTTGCGTGTTCGGTTGGTGGCATATTAAGGTCGAAGTCGAACCTGGCCACGCACAAATGTCTTGGCCCCGAAGTAGAAGACGATGAAGCTTCATCATTGCCCGTATTTAGTAGGTTGAAGTCATGTCGCAGACTTGATGTTGGACTAAGAGTATTTGGGTCGTAGTCAAGATTTGCTCGTAGCTAATTTGGAACCACATTATGACCACATGAGCTTCAGAAAATATTGCAAATAGCTCTAAGGGGGATCCCATTGAGTACTGAGTATGTGTATTGATCATCAATTCCACATTACCATCATCTTTAACATCGAATATTATGAAATAAAATGGTTCTAACGATGTAGGACATCGATACTTCAATGACTCCAACTGCCTCCCGAAAGCATGTGGAACCCTCCCCGATATTTTGTCATTTAGCGTTTGATACTTGGCTCGCCTCAAAATATTTAACGTAACACTGTTGGGGGAGTGAAATATAACACCGAGATATGTATCAGGGATCATTTGACCATCGTAGTATACCACAACCTCCACTCTTCTTGCCATTGTTGAGAATAAAAGAGCAATCAGTGTTTCTAACATGTTTTTCTCTTAGGGTGCGTTTGGTTCACGGAATGAAAGATTACTCTTGGGAATAAGATTCCTGGAATGTAACATTACCTGGCATATTACTGGGAATGTTACATTACCTTGTTTGGTTTATTTGGTAGAAATGTAAGATTATTATGTTTGGTTGGAGGTAAATAAGATTATCTGAAAGTGAAATTTACTAAATTGACCGTGTGTTATATTTTTTTTAACGTGTTGAACTTTTAATATTAAATTAAAAACATATGCACAAAAAATTGTAGAATTATTTTTGTTACACTATTTAAAATTTACAAAAATAATATATTTATCCTATTATTAATATAATTATTATATTAACTATTTTTAATAAAAATGTAATTTATATTTACATACTCTCGTTACCTTCTATTAAAATAATTTTGTGAATTTTTTAAATGCTAAACTTTTAATATGCTCAAATTTTTAATTTTTATTACTTGTGACAGATTGTCAAGTAAATTGAAGTAAATAAGTTGTGTAATACTAATAAGAATTTATATCATAAGTACCTACTAAAATATTTTATAAGATGATAAATATCTTGTAAGTAAAAGAATATTGTGTGAAAATATTACCTCTTAACTTATTAATTTACATCACATATATTCAATCATCTAATTAAATTAAATAAAGGATCTATGTGAACAAAATTCATTAACTTGAGAGTAATATGGTCCAAATGGTGGGAATTGACAAATACCTAAGACAACCAAGGGAATCACATTCCCACCATTTAATGAAAAAAAGCTAATATTGGGAATACAATATTACCCCTTGGAGGGAATGCTCTTCAACCAAACGTGGGTATGTGATTCCGGAAAAGATTATTCCCACAGGTAATGATCTTTTCCGCGAACCAAACGCTCCCTTAGGGTTTGTTAGAAAATGGTTGTTGTGATTGATAATTGTGTCGCAAACGTCCTTTATAACGTGAGTTAATATGTGAAGGAATTTGGTGGAACTTGCGTTTGGCCAAGCGCGTATTCCTAATATGGCAGGTTAAATCACGTTTTGCAAAATGTGAGTTTAGTAGTCTTCTTTATCAATACTGACATGGTAGTCAAATTCACGTTGTGTTGAACGCGAGTTTAGTACTCTAATAATTCAACCAGCATCAGAATCTAACAGGCGCATATAAATAATGCAGGAGTAAAGTTTACACCACGCAAATAAAATATGGCAAGGTTTTCTGCTACGGTTTTCATTCATGGAACCTACTTCTACACTTCTTTCAATGAGAAAATCACAAAAGATGGTTTGTTTGAGTTGATTTCAACACGGGATAGGGAGTGTACAAGCGCAAAAGTTTTAGCCTTGCGTGTCAAAGTGCCAATCAATAAGCCCGGTTCGGAAGAACACTGCTAACTAACACTATCAAATGAGAAAGATATGCGTAATATGTTTGGGCATACAAACGTGCTAGGGGTACGAATATCGAGCTCGGTGTAAAATTTGATGAAGGCTCCAGTTCATCAACCACTGCGTCGACTGTAGAGCGTAAATGAATTCTCTAAATTGAGTACAAGGTTAAACTGCTGCCAAGTTATAGTATTTAAGATATCGTCTCTACAAGGATTGGAAGCTGCTTCAATGATTAAATTCCTACACAAGGAAAAGTAAAAACACAATTCAGTTGGGATTTGATTTGATTTGATTAAAACTAAAATCAAGTAAATTAAAGGATTGAGAATTCAGTTTGAGAGAATGGGCCAGTATTGGAATGTGTCGTAGTGTGGATTTTGAATGTGTTTTCTTGGCAGACAATCTGTCATGGCAGAAAATGAAGTGATGCCCAGGCGGCTGAGTGATGCTTCAAAGTTCAGCATGACTTTCTTCAGTGACTTCTCTTTATCCCTAAGTTGAAGTGCTATTGGCGAACACTTCTTGATAATACCTCCCGGCGTGAATCTAGGGATGAACACCAACCAAATCTTAAGCCTCTTTTAGCCACTAAACTTCTAACTTATCCCTAAGCCGAAGTAATTTCACCCCAAGTTGGATAAAATCGTGTTTACTCGTCTCGTGAGTCTAACTCTCTCAATATTAGACAAATTGATAATTGCTCTCTCCTCTCCCGATTTGATTGCAAACAAGAATAATGCCAAGAGTAAACAAACTTTGAAATATTATTACAAACACTAAAATCCTAAACGAATACAAACAATCTCTAACAACTACTCAACAAAACCAACACTTAGCCCTAGGAAACATTTAGAACATGATGGATGAATGGAAACTCTAGGGTTTTTCTCCAAGAACTCTCCATATCTCCCCTAGTTGACTAAGATGCCTTATACATAAGCCTTGGCCTACTCGAAGTTGGTTAAGGGACTAGAGTACAAGTTGGAATTAAAGTAGATCTTGTAAAAACATTAAACTCTAATTAAGACTTCATTTAATCCAATCTTGACTCCCGGTTGACTTCAAATTCTTTGAGCTTTGATCGTGACTTTTCTTGGGCTTTTGGGCTCTGATATGCATGCAAGTGGTCTATTAAAATTGGGCTTGATGTGTTCTTCCAGTCGAATACCACTTTGCATGTTTTCAGCTGCCTTGGAATGTTGCCTCAGCAGAGGTCTGGCTCAGCAGAGCTCCTCATTCTGTGTTTTTCCTCTGTAGCTTAGTCTGATCAGCTCTCCAATAGGTACACGACATCGTCCATCGATTGTTTAACTCCTTTCTTCTTCCCTCCTTGCTGCCTCGACATCATATGTCTGGGCGGGTATCTGCGCACAGTAAAACATATACCTGAGCAGTGTCTTTTATAGATAAAAAACAGTGAAATTTATCAAATAGGGCAGAGTATCTAATCTATGCAGTTTTTTGAGTATGTTTACCTAATTATGCAACTAAAATGGGCTTAAGTCTAACAATAATTGAGTTATCCTAGGGCTAAAACCTAGTACTTTTTCACACTTAACACTCCCCCAAACTTGAACTATTGCTTGTGCTCAAGCAATGCAATCTAATAGTAACATTCTAAAACTTAAAAATCGTGAAAACTTAGCTTACTTGTCACGGGGTCAGAGTCTTGGCGCAGGGACATCTACCCGTGCGGCAACCCAGGGCTCTTACCAGCCCGGGGCTAAGCCTTTTCCATCTCCGATCCTCATTGGTTTCGCTCTCCCATGGGCTCATCAGGGAAGCGGGGACAACTCGCGACCAGTGTGGTGCCTACCAACGTGCCCGTCCGAGGACTAGACGGCTGTACGACACGTACTACACCCTTATTGCTATCCCGCATCCTACATTAAGAACAACCAGCAAGCATCTCGCGCAGTCCCGCGTGTCACGCCGAACGGTCCGTTAATTACTTTAAAGTTACTAGAGCCAATGTTAGGTTTTTTATATATGCACCTTACTAGAGCCGGTTTCGGGTACCTCTAGCCTATCCTAGAGCTAGTTTGGGCACCTTTAGAATATAGTTGGTTTCTAATTACTTTAAGTTCTACCCAAGTTTACTAAGTGAATTACCTAAGATTTCTAGAAGTCCTAAAATCAAACCAGTCACAAAGGGTGTTTCTTTAAGTTCAGAATATAGTTGGATTCTAAATTCTTCCAAAGTCATGCTAAGGTTGCTGTTTTGGCGGGTAGTCTGCCTTCATGTTAAATAAAGGCAATTACACTATGGTTCCTAAATGCTTCTAACTATGCAATTACATGTAATGAAAACATAAAATAAATAAAGAAGATAAAAATTAGGACTAATTCCCCCCCCCCCCCCCCCAAACTCGATAGGAGCATTGTCCCCAATACATGCATACATACTAAAAAACAAAACATATATTAAATAAAGAAGGAAGATGGTAGCTTAGATTTCTGACGAATCAGAGGAGGTATCGTCTTCTTCGTCATCGCTAAGTATCATCCTCCTTTGAGCTACTACTTTGAGTCTTTTGGCCGCCCTCGCCGGCTGCTGGTGTTGGTTGGTCCAATTTTGTAACTTCCTTTTCATTTTCGTCCTCGTTGTCAAGGCATATCTCCTCAGTGTTGGAGGCTTTCTTTTTTTGGGCTGGGGACTATGCGGTTTTGAGCTTCTTTGTGACGGACCGGACCGTGTCTTGCCACACCAAATCTGATGGCAAGGAGTTGAGCAAGGCATATTCGGATGGTGTTGGTGCGACGACTACTTCCCGTGATGGTTGCCAATTTTATCTGATTGGGGCGGCTGCGGTGTCAACATGGTCATCCGAGATGGAGAGGACTTATGTTGCTGTGACAGCCGCTTCCCTGGGGTCAGAGGCGGCTCGTGGTATCGTCGAGACTTGGGCGGTTGAAGTAGCAGAGTCAGCCGCATTCCTTAATGTCGAGGCAGACGGGGAGGCAGAGGGGGAGGCAGAGGTAGTTTGAGCCGCATGGACATGGATCTTGGCGGGAAATTGTGGGAACTGGGCACCTGGGAAGTTCTCCTTGATAACTGCAATTGTGGCAGTGTTGAAGTCTCTTATGTATGCCATGAATGTGAGTTGGCGTCTTTCCATCCGATCCAACTGAGCTGTAAGGCCACCGATTGTGGTTGACAGGGCGGGCTGGTGGTAAGGTTGTTGGCTGCCCATCTCCGATGCTTCGGCATAATTCTCTGGGGTGGCTTCTTGGATTTCTATTGATAAGTATTTATTTTGGTTATGTTTTTAGTCCTTATTTTGATCGAATATATGTTTGAAGGACTTAATTGGGCTGTTTTTATGTTGTTCTCGTGCAGGTTACGTAATGCTGGAAATAAGTTGGAATGCTGCAGAAAATACTGGAGTCGTGGGCAGATTCATGGGCATGAACCAGGGCATGAATGCTGACTGGGTGCCAAGTCAGCACCTTCTAGAAGATGATGTCATTAACGCAGATAACTTATCAGTCCACTTATCAGATAGCTTATCATCCGGATTTTTATTTTAAAATCCAAAACTTGGATATTTATCTTATGTAATTTAATTTAAATTTAGGATTTATCATCTTAGGTTTTTAGGGTTTCCAACTACTATAAATACCCCACTTTGGGGGTGAATTAAATCATGAATCATTCCATTGTTCTCTTCTTCGTTGAGTTTAATAAAAGTTCTTCATTTTCTCCATTTCATTTTTCTCCATTTTTCTCTTTGTTTAATTAAGTATGGTTTTTTCACCAACCATGCTTAACTAAATTCCCTTTAGCCAAAAGCAACGCCAAACCCCACAAACCTCGTGAGATTAGGAAAATACTTCAATCCTTCAACAACTCCTTTTTAGATTCTCTGTAAAATTGATTAGGCAATCGGCCTAATCTTTAGGCATCGCAATTGTTTCATTCCGAGAGCGTGCATCGGGTTGAAGTAGTTTAGATCCATCGTTGGGGACGAGGAAAAGCTTGTAGCCAATTCAACTCCCTAAGAACAAACTTAGTGGCGGTCCACTAAGGGGAATCAAAATCGGAAACAATTCTCATCGAGACGATTATCCGAGCACGAGCTTCTCCAGCACTAACTGAGATTTGAGTTAGCATCGATTGCCGTAGCTAATTCACTAAAGTTTGACTTCAAGGATTGCCCTGGGAGTCGAATTTACTAACGAGAAGTAAGTTGCAAGGGTTGGGCCTTGTAGACTGTAACCTGCAGGAAAGTCGAAGAAAAATCAACTTCAGTGATCGAAGATGTCGTGGCAAAGCGTGGCTTGAGGCTAATTCAATCTATAATCCATTCTCAATATTTATTTTACGCTCTTATTATTTTTCTTTATCATTCAAATCACTTCTCTAAAATCCCCCTTTTATTTTCTACAATTTATTGGTCTAAATCAGAACGAAAGGTGTTAGAATTCCTATTCCCTGCGGATCGACCCTTACTCTCGCTATATTATTTTAAATCTTATTTATTTGAGATTAAGGTTTTATTTTTGACACTATACGACGCGTGTCAAAATTGGCGTCGTTGCCGGGGAATACGGCAAAGTACTAATATTGTTTTATTTGATTTATGACCAAGAACAATCCGGGAGAACAAATTAAACTCATCCCGGAAATCAAAGTACTAGCCCGAAAGTTGAATGCACAAACACTTCGGGAAAAGAAAAACAAAAGACCCCAGCAAAGATTCGAACGCGATCTAGAAATCACATCCGAAGCATAGTCGAATTACGAGCCCAATCTGATGGGAGACGAAAATCAAACCATACGCCAACTAAATGTGGCGCCCGATGGCCAACAACCGATGTGTATAACCTTTTCGAATGGCGAAACACCGTTCGTGCTAAAAACGGGTTTAATCCAGCTCCTACCTACCTTTCACGGCTTGCCAAAAGAAAATACTCACAAACATTTGAAGGAATTTCACATGGTTTGTCTAAGCACAAAGCCACAAGGAGTATCCGATGACCAAATCAAACTTAGAGCATTTCCATTTTCCTTAGATGATATAACGAAAGATTGATTATTTGATTTACCCCTAATTCTGTTACAACATGGACTGACATGGCTAAACTTTTTCTTGACAGGTTCATCCTGCAGCGAAAGCAAGCGATATTAGACGCAGCATCCTGAGTATTCAACAAAAAGAAGTTGAATCTTTGTATGAATACTGGGAGAGGTTTAAAAAGTTGTGTGCAAATTGTCCACAACATGGATTGTCGGAACAAACCCTCCTTCAGTATTTTTATGAAGGATTGACGCCTATGGATATGAAGGTGATAGACACAGCAAGTGGCGGAGCTTTAATCAACATGACACCAACAGCGGCTAAAACACTAATATCAACCATGGCCGTCAACTCGCAAAGATTCAATCAATCTAGCGAACCATCTCGAAGGGTTCGCGAGGTAAGTACAGTTTCATTGGAAAATAAGATTGACAAATTATCTGAAATAGTGCAAACTCTTGTTGCAGATAAGAGAAAAACAGCTAGACTTTTTGGAATATGTACCAGCCCAGAACATCCGACTGACTGTTGTCCGATGATTCAAGAAGATGATGTCGCCTAAGCCAACGCCATGGGAAATGCTTATAATTCCGGGTGGAGAAACCAATCAAATTATGGGTACGCAAACAACCAAAGGCCAAATCAACCATACCATCAAAGACAACCCTACCCACAACAAAAGACATCTCTAGAAACCCTGGTTGAACGACTAGCGATATCCCAAGAGAAGTTCCAAAACCGTACCGAAATCCACTTACAAGAGTTAGACAAACAAATGAGCCAGCTAGCCCAAATAGTAAGTCATCTTGAATCCAAAGGTAAACTCCCTTCACAAACAGAGATAAACCCAAAAGAAAATGTTAATGCCATCGCTCTTCGAAGTGGCACCATTGTAGAACCCAAAACCTCGAAGGTAAACGCCCAAAAAGACAAATCAACTTCACCAGTCAAAAAAGATACACCAAATCCAACCCCTGAACCATCCCCTTATAATGTCTGACCACCATTCTCGTCGATATTGATGAAAAGAGACAATCAAGTAGAAGAGAAGGAAATCCTAGATGTGTTCCAAAAAGTAGAGATCAATATTCCGCTCCTCGATGTAATCTGAAAAATTCCAAGGTATGCTAAGTTCCTTAAAGATTTATGTACTAATAAACGTCGTCTTATTGGAGTTGAAAAGGTTAATCTAGGAGAACATGTATCGGTGGTCCTCCAGCGAAAGTTGCTACCAAAATTAAAGGACCAGGGTATGTTCGCCATTCCCTGCAAAATAGGTAAAGTGGGTATTAAACGAGCAATGTGTGATTTAGGGGCCTCTATTAATGTTATGCCCCTTTCATTTTATAACTCACTTTCTGCTGAGCCTTTGAAGGATACAAAGGTAACAATACAACTGGCGGACAGATCCATAATCTACCCGGAAGGATTACTGGAGAACGTCCACGTAAAGGTAAATGATATGATCTTCCCAGCGGATTTCTATGTTATTGCTATGGAAAACGACCGAGCAAACAACTCTTCTGAGATCCTCCTTGGCCACCCATTTTTGAGCACTTCAAACACAAAAATCGATGTAAGAAGTGGGATCCTTACAATGGAATTCGATGGCGAGGTAGTAAAATTTGACGTTTACAAAGCTATGAGACATCCTGAAAATGTCGCTAGTTTAAATTTTGTTGATATCATTGAACTTGCCATAAATGATTTCTTTGACACTAGTTTTACTGACTTCATGGATGATTTGTACAGAGAAATTGCGGATTTCGACGAAGAAGACAGGGAGTTTGAAAATATTTGTTCAGTAAATAAAGATTTAATACTTACTGCATCTAAAACTAAACATTTACCTTCTGTGTTGCAGGCACGCAAGATCGAACTTAAACAATTACCCGAGCATCTAAAGTATGCATTTTTAGGGGAAAAAGAGACCCTACCAGTTATCATCTCAACCAAGCTGTCAAACGAAGAAGATGAGGATTTACTAACAGTGTTGCGAGCACATAAGGAAGCTATTGGGTGGACCGTTGCAGACATCAAGGGACTTAGTCCCTCCACTTGCATGCATAAGGTAAAAACCGAAGATGGAGCTAAGCCATCTCGACAAGGACAACGCCGCCTGAATCAACCTATGATGGGCGTAGTTAAAGAAGAAATACAAAAGCTTCTCGATGCGGATATAATCTATCCAATTTAGGATAGTGACTGAGTAAGCCTGATCCATGTAGTCCCTAAGAAAACCGGAGTCACAGTGGTTAAGAACGCAGAAGGTGAGTTGGTCCCAACAAGAGTCCAAAATGGTTGGCGAGTCTGTATAGACTACAGGAAGTTGAACTCTCTAACTCGAAAAGATCATTTTCCACTTCCTTTTATTGACCAAATGATTGAGAGATTAGCTGGTAAAACTCACTACTGTTGTCTTGACGGATTTTCAGGTTTTTTCCAGATTCCTGTGGCGCCCGAGGATCAAGAGAAGACAACCTTTACATGTCCTTTCGGCACGTTCGCCTATCATCGAATGCCATTCGGGCTTTGTAATGCGCCGGCCACATTCCAAAGATGCATGGTGAGCATTTTCTCAGATTTCATCGAAAAAGGTATAGAGGTATTCATGGATGACTTTACGGTTTATGGTAATTCCTTTGGAGATTTTCTATTAAACTTAACAAATGTGCTAAAAATATGCCTTGAGTTCAACCTTGTTTTAAATTATGAAAAATGTCATTTCATGGTAGATAAAGGGTTAATTCTAGGACATATAGTTTCCTCAAAAGGTATTACTGTTGATAAGGCTAAAACAGATGTTATACGCTCACACCCATACCCCAAAACTGTGAGGGATATTCGATTGTTTCTTGGCCATGCAGGGTTTTACCGCAGGTTTATTAAAGATTTTTCAATGTTGGCGCAACCCCTCTGCAGTCTATTGCAAAAAGATCAACCCTTCAATTTTGACGAGAAATGCAAGGAGGCATTTGACATACTCAAAGAGAAGCTTGTAAATGCACCTATCGTCCAACCACCAAGTTGGAACCACCCGTTCGAATTGATGTGCGATGCTTCCGATTTTAGCGTTGGAGCCGTGTTAGGTCAAAGAATCGACAGGGAACCGCATGTTATAGCATATGCGTCACGTACCTTGGATCCTGCGCAGAAAAACTATTCAGCAACGGAAAAAGAACTCTTTGCTATTGTTTTTGCCTTAGAAAAATTTAGATCTTATTTACTCGGTACTAAAATCATTGTCTTTTCTGATCATGCAGCTTTACGCTTTTTGATGAGCAAAAAGGAGGCAAAACCGAGACTGATCCGGTGGATATTACTACTCCAGGAATTCAACCTAGAAATTAAAGATAAGAAGGGATGCGAAAACCTTGTTGCGGACCATTTGAGTCGCATCCCATTATCTATGTCCGATCCACCAGTTAGAAAAGAGTTCGCTGATGAAGAATTAATGGCAGCTCAACTTAGCGTTCCATGGTTCGCAGACATGGTGAATTATTTAGCCACAGGTAAGATGCCACAAGATTTACCGAGAGCGGAGATTAAACGATTAAAAAGGGAATCTCGGTTCTTCATTTGGGATGATCCTTATCTCTGGAAACATTGTCGGATGAGGTAATTAGACGATGTGTAGCAGAAAGCGAGGTAAACTCTATCCTAAACTTCTGTCATTCTTATTCTTGTGGTGGTCACTTTGGGCCTAAACGTACTGCACATAAAATTCTTGAGTGTGGTTTTTACTTGCCCAACATTTTTCGTGATGCCTATTTATTTTGCAAATCTTGTGAAAAATGTCAAAGGGTTGGTAATTTGAGTCGATGAAACGAAATGCCACTTAATCCCATTACTGTATGTGAGATATTCGATGTTTGGGGATTAGATTATATGGGTCCCTTTGTCTCTTCATTCGGTAATTTTTATATAATTCTTGCGGTAGATTATGTTTCTAAATGGGTTGAAGCTAGAGCAACCCGAAATAATGATGCTAAGACCACAGTTAAGTTTCTAAAGGAATCTATCTTTTGCAGGTTTGGCACACCGCGAGCGATAATAAGCGACCGAGGGAAGCATTTCATCAACCGAGTGATTGACGCTCTCATGAAGAAGTTTGGTGTCACCCACTGGATTTCAACATCTTACCATCCGCAAACGAATGGTCAATCGGAGGTGTCAAATCGAGAGATAAAGACCATACTCGAAAAAATCGTGAAGCCGGATCGCAAAGATTGGAGCATCAAGCTATCCGATACGTTATAGGCATACCGTACTGCGTACAAAGGCCCCATTGGGATGTCACTTTACCGTCTCGTCTGCGGTAAACCCTGTCACTTATCAGTCGAGCTGGAACATCGCGCATTTTGGGCAATTCAACAATGCAACATGGAAATGGATGCGATTGGAAGGGAACGCAAGTTACACATTCAAGAGCTCGAGGAAATCTGGAAACATGCCTACGATAGTGCACAATCTTTTAAAGACAAAACAAAGGATTTTCATGATAAAAATATTTCATTTAAATCTTTTTCCGTTGGTCAAAAAGTTCTATTATTTAATTCTAAATTCAAACCTTTTGCAGGAAAGTTGCGTTCCAAATGGCTCGGACGATTCACTGTTGTTCAATCTTTTCCACATGGAGCAGTAGAAATTCAAGACACCGAAGGACATAGCTTTAAAGTTAATGGAAAATGGTTAAAACAATTTTACAAAAATGTTCCAATCGGTTTGGTTGAAGAAATTCATTTCGAGGAACCAAATGCATAAATAAGGTCGTCAAGCTAGCGACGATAAACAAGCGCTAGATAGGAGGCAACCCATTTCTTTTCTTCTTTTTACTTTAATTATTTTTATTATTTTTACCTTCTTTTATTTATTTTATTCCATTTTAATCTTCCATAGTTTAATGTAATTTGAATTTTATTTTTAGTTAAAATAAACAAAAAAAAGAATAAATAAAAAAAGAATAAAAAGAAAAAAAGAGATAAAATAAATTATCTAAATTATCTAAATCTCATTTTAGATTTTTAATTTTGATTTTATCTTTTTTTCAAATTTATTTTCTTATTTCCTTTTGAATTTATTTTTATCTCATTTTAATTATCTTTTTGAATTTATTTTTGAATTTTATTTTATCTAATATCTTATTTATTTTATTTTATTTGCAGATAATTTAGATCGAATAAAGGGATGAGAAGCTATCAGGATTTTGTGGGCCAATTTTTTAATTTAAATTTCAGATTTTTTTATCCCTTTCCCACCCAATCAAACCCATATTTTAAACACATTCAAACCAAACCTTATCCACCTACCCAGTCAAACACCACACTTCAAACCCAATTAAAACACCCGTGGACCCCACCTACACAATTACCTACCCGGTCAAACACCCAATCACCCTTAAAACCTTTTTCTTTATTTTATTTTGTTTCTCTCCCCAGCCGCAGCCTTTTGCTACACCCTTTTTTCTATTTATTTCATCTCCTTCAACATTCACCCGAGACCAACCTACACACCACCGTCAACCTCATTCTCCAATATGCCTCGCACCCGTGACCAAGCCCGCCGGCTTCCACAGCAGCCACCACTCGTCATCGGTGGCCGCCGGTGCTTTCTACCACCGCAATACGTCTCCCTCAGCAACGACTCCGAGCAACCACAACCGCCACCTAACACCACCCCACCTCTCGAGCCTCCCATCATCCCAAACACCACCCCCACCCCGACGGCCAAACACCACTGCACCACCGTTCGCCGCGACCACCATCACCCCTGTCACCATCCTTTCACTCCCTTGAGACGCAAACCACGTCCATGCACACAGCCACTGCCCACCCGCACCAGCCCTCTCTCTCTCGCAACAACACCATCCGGCCATGACGAGGGGTACTCCCTCGCACAGATCCGGACAGACCAGCACTGGCCGCACTGCTCGCGTCACCGGTAGTGGCGAAACGAGACCATCACAGCTCCGCTGTTCGTCACGCCCACCATCCCCGCCACCCTCCCCTTACCACTCCTTGGCCTCCGATACAGTTGGCGGATCACCACAGCAACACTTCGAGTCCATGCCTTCACCAACCCGTGTGCCCTTATTCCACATGCACACCTACACATCCATGCATTCAGATCACTATTCGGCGGCCGATATGGCCGATGAGGTAAGTTCTGAATTTTTTCAACCTTTAGTAGTTTTTCACCCTACCTCTGGATTTGCAGATCACATGCATGCTGAGTTTGCTGCCCATAATCCCTCGGACACTGCTCAACTGGAATCACTGTCTCACGACCACAACGATATTCCATCGGATCATGAAGAACATCCACGACGTAGCCAACGATTTACGGCACCTAACGATGAGAACTTTAAAGGGTTCTTACATTTTACGGGAGAAGAACTCGATATGTTTAACCATATTCGACATCGCTCACTTCCGGTCTGTAAGTATATCCCCGCTCAAACTTTAGATCGTTTGCATTTACGTGAGTCGGTCCTGTCACTTTTTGATAACATTGGCTGGCGTCGATTTCATACTATTACCTGTGACACCTACTGCGAATTAGTACCTGAATTTTATTCTACTTTTTCGTTTGATCGTAGTCATGCAAGGTCTCTTGATACACTTAATGTAATATCTTTTCTCCTATTAGGTCAATACTTTCGGTTATCTATTACTCAATTTAATGTCTATATGGGTTTTGTCACTAATGTTTTGGACCTTAACTATCAATCTGCCCTTTTAGATATACCAGAAGATTTCGATAACGACCTTTCCCTGGAGACTTTGACAGGTTTAGCAGGTTCTCAATACAATCCGAAAACAACTAAGGACCACACTATTCATAGCCCTGCTTTACGATATATCCATCGATTCCTCGTTTACAACCTTTCCGGCAGAAACGACACTCCATCAACCGTGAGTAGAACTGAGTTATTCTTTCTCTGGTGTATGCAGGTAAATATCAAGGTAAATCTTGGTTTTTGGATGGCCTACACGTTTCATTGTGTACCGCGAACCACTAGGTCACGTCCATTAATTCTGGGTCCTTATATTACCCATTTAGCTTTGCGTATTTATCCTACTACTTTTGATCCATCTCAGTTTACTTATGCGTTTTCTATGAGTGCTTTATATGAGAGATGCCTAGATGCCATGGGGTTACTTGGAGGAACTCCTGATGCACCTTATATCGTTCCCCCGGGCACTCTCCCAACTCGTCGAGAACGAGTGTTTCGTAGATGAGCGCCTCCATTCCATTGAGACTAACTTGGCCGAGATCTTATCCTATCTTCGCCCCGGCTCTTCCCGCGGATGACGTGGCCGCGGTCGTGGCCGTAATTGATTAGGGGAGTATCTCCTTTCCTCTCTTTTATTTTAAATTTTCATTTTGGGACAAAATGCATCTAAGTGAGGGGGAGATATGCTTATCAATTTTTATCTTGCTTATCCGTTTTGATTATTCGCTTGAAATCTTGATTTTATTAATTTAAGTTCTTCGTTTAATCCTTAGTTTTGCCTTGTCTCACTGTTTTCATATGGCTTTGTATCTATCTTGTTAGAAAATTCTAGGTTGCATGGTAAATTTTTTGCATGATTAATTTTTTATTAAAATCTTTTATATGACATTTTCTTTCTCTATTAATTCACGTGATGCTTACCTAAGTACACAAGACATATTTGTGAGTTTTTTTGAGCCTAATGAGCATGCATGATATTTGCTATTTGTTTCTTTGAGTGTGCCTAGCTAAATTAGTTGCATTCTAGAACTTGTTTTTAAATTCCTTTTGAGATTACGTTGATTGATTATGATGCTTAAATATGATAGAGGCACTAGGTTTTGACCATTTCTCTTCCCAAATAAATTGTCTACCCTTTAATTAATTGCCCCTAGTGAACCAATTTTTGAGCCTTGGCCTTTTTTCTTGATCACCACATTTTTTAAGCCTAAACCATTTTTTTCTAAATTCCATTACTTTTGTCCCCTTTTTCAAGACAAAAATCGTCTTCAAAAATAACAGATTCGAATAAGTGCAGTGCAGCAGCAGAAAATATACTGTGCAGAAAAAAAATTGTGCAGAATTGTTCGAATATATTGTGCAGAACTGTTCGAATATGCAGCGCAGAAAAAAAAAGAAGTGCAGGAAATTGTTCGAGTCTGCGGAAAAAAATAGAAAAAAAAACAACAGTGCAGTTCGGAAAAAATACACTGCAAAACAGTTTCAGTTCGAATGAAAAAAACAGTTTCGAATATATTTTTTGGGATGATTTTTTGTCTTGAATTTTAACCCTTATTTTCAGCCTTTATCCTACCCTTACCTTAGCCCTATTACAACCCTTCTTTAAGACCTCTTGATTTTTGCATCATATTCATGTTTGTAGTGGAGATTAGATTTAAACACAAGCCTATGGTTATGCTCTAATTAGCTTTGGCTCGAGTGATTTTTTCTCTACCCTTAAACACTTTGAGTGACATGAGCGATTCCTTGTGAGGGTACTTGGTTTGCATCATTGATGTTAGTAGGATTTTAGAATGTCATTTTTGCTTTAAATTATTAATCTTGCCATTTATCTATTTTTGCTCCTTAATTTTCTTTCATATTTAGATACTTAATCATATTGAAACCTTTGAGACTTCGTGAAATTACGGATGGAAACTTGAACTTAAGTTTGTTTAATTTTGAGATACTTGAGGACAAGCATCGGATAAGTGAGGGGGAATTTGATAAGTATTTATTTTGGTTATGTTTTTAGTCCTTATTTTGATCGAATATATGTTTGAAGAACTTAATTGGGCTGTTTTTATGTTGTTCTCGTGCAGGTTACGTAATGCTGGAAATAAGTTGGAATGCTGCAGAAAATATTGGAGTCGTGGGCAGATTCATGGGCATGAACCAGGGCATGAATGCTGACTGGGCGCCAAGTCAGCACCTTCTAGAAGATGACGTCAGCAACGCAGATAACTTATCAGATAGCTTATCATCCCGATTTTTATTTTAAAATTCAAAACTTGGATATTTATCTTATGTAATTTAATTTAAATTTAGGATTTATCATCTTAGGTTTTTAGGGTTTTCAACTACTATAAATACCCCACTTTTGGGGTGAATTAAATCATGAATCATTCCATTGTTCTCTTCTTCGTTGAGTTTAATAAAAGTTCTCCATTTTCTCCATTTCATTTTTCTCCATTTTTCTCTTTGTTTAATTAAGTATGGTTTTTTCACCAACCATGCTTAACTAAATTCCCTTTAGCCAAAAGCAACGTCAAACCTGACAAACCTCGTGAGATTAGGAATATACTTCAATCCTTCAACAACTCCTTTTTAGATTCTCTATAAAATTGATTAGGCAATCAGCCTAATCTTTAGGCATCGCAATTGTTTCATTCTGAGAGAGCGCATCGGGTTGAAGTAGTTTAGATCCATCATTGGGGACGAGGAAAAGCTTGTAGCCAATTCAACTCCCTAAGAGCAAACTTAGTGGCGGTCCACTAAAGGGAATCAAAATCGGAAACAATTCTCATCGAGACGATTATCCGAGCACGGGCTTCTCCAGCACTAACTTGGATTTGAGTTAGCATTGATTGCCGTAGCTAATTCACTAAAGTTTGACTTCAAGGATTGCCCTGGGGGTCGAATTTACCAACGAGAAGTAAGTTGCAAGGGTTGGGCCTTGTAGACTGTAACCTGCAGGAAAGTCGAAGAAAAATCAACTTCAGTGATCGAAGATGTCGTGGAAAAGCGTGGCTTGAGGCTAATTCAATCTATAATCCATTCTCAATATTTATTTTACGCTCTTATTATTTTTCTTTATCATTCAAATCACTTCTCTAAAATCCCCATTTTATTTTCTACAAGTTATTGGTCTAAATCAGAACGAAAGGTGTTAGAATTCATATTCCCTGCGGATCGACCCTTACTCTCGCTATATTATTTTAAATCATATTCATTTGAGTTTAAGGTTTTATTTTTGACACTATACGACGCATGTCATCTATCTTCCTCAAGATTATCTCCCTCGTCCACCATGTACACTTCGACGTGATGCTATTGTTCGGATAGGTGGGGACGAATACCTTGCTGCACGACTCCGTAATCAAACTGGGGAAGTAGAGCTGGCCCCTACCTTTCTGTCCATAAAGATAAATTTCATTACAAATAATCTCACCAATATTAATTATTCTATTGTGGAGTATGGAATGTATAAGTGTGAGGCAGGGCTTGTCGACTGTCGAGTTGTGCGATGTGGGCAGGATTCGTCTTTTGACGAATGTGTTCCACAACTTTTCCTCCGGGAGAAGATTCCTTCGGTTGACTGTTCCCCTATTCTTTCCCCCGTTCCACACTGTTCCCGGGATGCAGAGCTCATGTTTGATATCCTCGTACTTTTCTGCCGTCAAGGAGTCCAAGAACTCCTGATGTTCATCATGGTCGATGTGAGTGCCATAGAAGGCATTGATTCTGTTGGCATCAATCTCGACATGTCGCCCTCTGACATTCACAGATGGGTCTTCTGCTATTGGCCCATGGGCGTAAAATTCGCGAACTAGGGTTTGGTTCGCTTGTTTGGGCTGTTGGGCAAAATTTTGCCATCTTTGGTGCTCGATCTTGTTGAAAATGAAGCTGTCAAGCCCAAAGTTTCTCTTCGTCGTCTCGTAAAAGAACCCTTGTTCTTCCCACACAGCCCGCTCTTTGAATATTTGGTTGTGTCGCGCCTTTACTTCAGGTGTGGCAAATCTATAGAGAGAAGAGCCTAAGTCTGCCTAGGCGACAGCTTGGCGGCGGGGAGTTCTTGCCTTCTTTTGTTTTGGGAGAAGGCTTTGGAAGTTGAGAGAGTTGTGAGGGTTGTTAGAGTCTTGAAAGTAATCTGAAAATAAAGGAAATCTTGTGAAACAAAGCGCAAAAGAGAATAAAGAATAGTGAATAGTAAAAAAAATGAGGGGGCTTAAATAGGAGTGAAGAGTTTTTTAGTGAAGGATTTTTGTTGTTTGTTTGCCAAGGCAGCTGTTGCCTGGGTAGAGAGTCGTTGGAACAGAATGGCTTGTTCTGCAACGGCTAGTTTTGGCGGGAAGCAACATCTACGGCTATATATGCCGCGACAAGCTTCACGGGCGGGCTTGAATGGTTGACCTGCTGGGTTTGATTCTTCTCTCTTCCCTTGGGCTTTGTTTCTTCTAATGTAGGTTGAAATAAAATTATTAGTGCTTAAAAAATTAAATTCGTGCTAAAATTAAATCTAATACCTAAGAACAGAAAATTTAAAATTGTGGAAACTAATTCCTAACATTCATAATTTAAAGATGTGGAATGCATAAATAAAAAAATCAGCTACTAAGGGAGTGCATCAGATTGCATCTCCTAAAGTAACCATGGCCTTATCCCTCATAACATGGGCTCCGGTGTAGTGCTTCAAGCGATGCCCATTGACTTTGAATTCATGGACATCTTTTGGTGATTTAACTGTGATTGCACCATGAGTGAAGGCTCTAACTACTTCGAACGGGCCGGACCATCTTGATTTGAGCTTTCTTGGGCGCAGATTCCATCGAGTATTGGAGAGGTGGACTACCTGCCCGGGCGGGTGCTGCTGAGGCGGTAGCTTCTTGACATGCTTTTGTTCTTGCTTTTCTTGTTCATGCCACAACTTAGAAGAGATGGTTACGGGCAATGGGTCATTAGTTTCTGGACGGCTGGCTATTCGGTTGGCTTCCTCATGTGCGAGCTTATTGTGGTCCTTTTGTTCCTTCGAATTAGGGTTATTGTCGGGATGCCCGCTGTGGCGGGTATTGCTGAAGCAATTTGTTGCTGAGTTAGGGTCAATTTCTGCCGAGGCATGGATGACTTGACATTCCTCTGGGTCGTCGGCTCTTTTAAAAGCTTGTAGGACATTCAAATTGATTTGTTTGTCATTCACCCTCATTGTTAGCTCCCCCTTTTCCACATCTATTAAGGTCCTCCCAGTGGCTAAGAATGATCTCCCAAGGATGATGGGTGCATTCTCATATGCTTCACAGTCCAAAACGAGGAAATCAGCAGGGAAAATAAACTTATCGACTCTTACCAATATGTATTCAGTTTTTCCTTCTGGTTGCACATATGATCTGTCGGAAAGCTGTAGCATGACAGTGGTAGGTTTTGCCTTCTTGATGCCCAATTTTTGGAAGACTGGTTTGGACATCAAGTTTATGCTTGCTCCAAGATCACACAAGGCTTTTCCCTCGAAGTGATTCCCTATTGTGCGTAGTATGGTGAAGCTCCCGGGATCTTAATGTTTAGGCAACGCCCGATTGTGCAGCATGGCCATAAATCCTTCTATCATGGCAACAGTTTCGAACTCCCCTATTCTTGTTCGTTTAGAGGCCATGTCCTTTAGGAATTTGGCATAATTTGGCATATGTTCAATGGCTTCCACCAAGGGTATGTTAATGTGCACATATTTAAGAATATCAAGGAACTTTTTAAACTGATATTCATGCTTCTGCCGCTTCTGCCGTTGTGTGAAAAGTGGTGGTGGGCGGATGTCTTCTATACACTCCTTGCACGAGAATCTGATCTGTGGAACTGCATGAGCTTCAGGTTCTGTGGTTTTGTCATTAGGCTCTATTGGGGCATCAGTGGGGACTGCCGAGGCAAAGGGTCATGGATCTGCCGAGGCCGGGGTGTCTACTTCTATCTCGGTGGCGGGCTTGGTTGGTTGTTTTTTCTTAAGATCATGGGGATGGGTCTCCTTGAGCTATTTTCCACTTCTGGTAGTGATTGCTTTACATTGCTCATAAGTGGGTCCCCTTGCGACTTCAGTATCGCTGGGCAGTCCTCCCATGGGTCTAGTATTCAGAACTTGTGCGAATTGTCCCATCTGAGTTTCTAATGTTTTTAATGCTGCTTCCTGGTTCTACATTCACATTTCAGTCTTGTCCATGAAAGCATTAACCTTGTTAACAAACTTATCAGAATTAGCAATATAGGCACTAGTATGAGACATAAAAGTATTTAAAGTGGCCTCTAGAGAATTGTTTGTTTTAGGCTGCTACTGTTGCGTGTGCTACCGAGGTGGGTTCCTCTGATATCCTATATTCTGATTGGTACGATTTTCTGCAGTGTTAGGGTTTGTCCATAAGAAGTTTGGATGTTTCCTCCAGCCTGGAATGTATGTAATTGTGTTGGGAGTACTATTTCAGTTGTAGGTTCCCATGAAATTTCCAGATTCTGTACATTCTGAAGAATCATGGTCTCCACTGCATTCATCGCATAAAGCTTCCACTACTTTTACCTCATATGATGGTTTGATTATGTTTTCAACCAATCTGGTTAGTTTGTCTATACTGGTAAAAACGGATTTTGATGCTTCTAACTCATTCATTGTGGCCTGTCGTCTAATGCTGCCACGGCGGGCGGATGAAAACTGATAATCGTTTTTGGCCAACTGGTTCAGAATCCTCATTCCCTCCTCTGGTGCCTTATCAAGGAGTATGCCATTTGCTGATGCATCAAGCATTATCCTGGTGGGATGATTAGCACCATTGTAGAACAGAGATACTTGTGTCCAAAGCGACAGTCCATGAAGCGGGCATTTATGTAGAAGTTCTCGGTAGCGTTCTCATGCTTCTTACATCGGCTCGTCGTCAGCCTGCCAGACAGATGTAATCTCTCTATGCATACGATCAGTAACATTTGAAGGATTAAAACGAACCAAAAAAATCTTGACACATGTCTGTCCAGGACTCAATAGAACCAGCAGTCTGGCTATTTAACCAAGTTTTCACCCTATCCCTCAGTGAATAGGGGAATAATCTCATTTTCAGAACATCAGGGGGTAATCCTTGAATTCTAAAAGATTTGCAAATCTCTAAGAATGACTTCATGTTCTGCTGAGCATCCTCATTTATTGTGCCCCCAAATTGTCCCAGTTTATCGATCATATTGAACATAACTGGCTTGAGTTCAAAATGATTGGCTGTGATATCTGGTTCTAGGAATACAGAGTCAAGGCTGTCTATGTCTTCCTCGATGTAGTCTCGAGTGGTACAAACTCGTCTTTGCTATCCAGGTGGGATAGGTGGTGGTTGTTGATCTTGACGCCCTTCATCTGCCCCCACATCTACGACGACGGCATTATTGACGTTGTCATTGTCATTGGCACCGTCTATGCCCCTTCCACTGTGATTCATTGATGCTAATGCTTCATGTGCCTCTTTTCGAATTTTTCTTGATGTGCGTTCGATCTCGTCGATATACAAGTGTTTAGACGTCGGATTAGCTTTGGTCATAAACTATAACAAAGAAGCTGTAAAAAAAATTTATGATAATAAAGAAAAACTAAAACTAAAAATTAAGTGAAGAAAGGGGAAAGTGCAAGAAAGTAAAGATGAAGTTGCTATTGCCAATCCCTGGCAACGACACCAAAAACTTGTAGAGCATAAAGGAGTTCTCTAAATTGAGTGCAAGTGTACACTGCTGCCAAGTTATATTATTTAAGATATCGTCTCCACAGGGATTGGAAGATGCTTCATTGATTAAATTCCTGCACAAGGAAAAGTAAAAACACAATCGAGTTGGGATTTGATTTGATTAAAACTAAAAGCAAGTAAATTAAAGGATTGAGAATTCAGTTTGAGAGAATAGGCTGGTATTGGAATGCGTCGTAGTGTGGATTTTGAATGTGTTGTCTTGGTTCAAGTGCTGCAAAATCGACTCAACTGTCAAGGTGATACCTTGGTAGACAACCCGCTGAGGCAGAAAGTGATGTGCTGCTCAGGCCGCTGAGTGATGCTTCAAAGTTCGACAAAGCTACCTTCAGTGACTCCTCCTTATCTCTAAGTTGAAGTGTTATTGGTGAACATGTCTTGATAATACATCCCAGCGTGAATCTAGGGATGAACACCAACCAATTCTTAAGTCTCCTTTAGCCGCTAAACTTCTACTTATCCCTAAGCCGAAGTAATTTCATCCCAAGTTGGATAAAATCGTGTTTACTCGTTTCGTGAGTCTAACTCTCTCGATATTAGAAAAATTGATAATTGCTCTCTCCTCTCCCGATTTGATTGCAAACAAGAATGATGACAATAGTAAACAAACTTTGAAATATTACTGCAAACACTAAGAACCTAAACGAATACAAACAATCTCTCACAACTACTCAAAAAAACCAACCCTTAGCCCTAGGAAACGTTTAGAACATGATGGATGAATGGAAACACTAGGGTTTTCTCCAAAAACACTCCATATCTTCCCTAGTCGACTAAGATGCCTTATATATAAGCCTTGGCCTACTCGAAGTTGGTTAAGGGACTAGAGTACAAGTTGGAATTAAAGTATGTCTCCTAAAAAGATTAAACTCTAATTAAGTCTTCATTTAATCTAAGCTTGACTCCCGGTTGACTTCAAATTCCTTGAGCTTTAACCGTGGCTTTTCTTGGGATTTTGGGCTCTGATTTGCATGCAAGTGGTCTCTAAAAATTGGGATTGATCTATTCTTTCAGTCGCACACCACTTTGCATGTTTTCAGTTGCCTTGGGATGCTGACTCGGCGGCGCACCATCTGCTGCCTCGGTAGAGGTTTGGCTCAGCAGGGCTCCTCATTTTGTGTTTTTATTTTGTAGCTTAGTCTGATCAGCTCTCCAACAAGTACATCAACATCGTCCATCGATTGTTCAGCTCCTTCCTTCTGCCCTCCTTGCGGCCTCAATATCGTCTGTCTAGGCGGGTATCTTCAGACAGTAAAACATATACCTGAGCAGTATCTTTTATAGATAAAAACAATGAAATTCATCAAGTAGGGCAGAGTATCTAATCTATGCAGTTTCTTGAGTATGTTTACCTAATTATGCAACTAAAATGGGCTTAAGTCTAACAATAATTGAGCTATCCTAGGGCTAAAATCTAGTACTTTTTCACACTTAACATCGACAGCCCCCCAATGTCCAGATGAGAACGCGATCTCTACATGAAATTATCAGAGACGGAAGAAGAAAGAACAAATAATTGAGGAACTAAACTTAACATCTGACATAAGTACCGACTACGACGACATCGAATCAGATTCATCTTCCATTCATTTTAACTAGGCTTAGTAATTTAATGTTGTTGGTGTAGTTATTTCAATTAACTATCATGTAGTACGTTTCATTAAAATAATTTTCTACATTGCTTACGCTACATACTTTTTATGAGAATATAAATAACGTACGAATCATCCAATTACATTTTCAAACCGTTAACAATCACAACATACGTAATTAAGAAAACATATGAATCATCCAATTACATTGGAACATTTAGCATATATGAGGTCCATCATATCTTGTTATCTGTCACACGTTGTTCAACCTCTTCTTTCGTGATGCTTGGATCCTCTACTTACAGCTGTGGTCCTTTTGGACACATTCGGCAATATACTTGTCCACGCTCGTTTTCTTCACAATCGAAACAACTAATCAACGTATGTTGTAGTTCTTAATTGCATCCTCTATGATTTTTTTAGTCGTGAATATCATCCCAACTTCTAGTTCACCATCACCATCGACAACAGCATCACACGACTGTCTCCTAATATATGGGAGATCATCTATGTTTGTAGCCATTATAGAGTTTGAAGGAATGAAATGGACTAAGATAAATATTGAGCGAATTACAATTAAAGGAAAACTATGAGTTTTTTAGGATGCGAAGGGGTCTATTTATAGAGGTGTAAATGACCCGGTGTTCTTTCATTTATTTTAGGAACTGATCTTTCATTTAATTTTTCAATCGTTCATTCATTTATTTTAGAAACTATTTATAGGGGTAAATCATTCAATGTTTTCTTTTTTTTTTGAAGCTCCAAACACGTTAAATAAACCCCTAAACATGCCAATACATAAACTTATAAAAGAAACAAACACGCATACATTATTATAGTATTTATAGCAGACATTCTACAAACATATAATATCCTCAACTTGTTTTTCTCTATTGGTCTAATCCTTATTATGTTAGAGTATGCCCAAAGACCAATCATAAGATGATTGTAAATGACATTTGTTTTTACCTTGTTTATTCATAAAGAAGCATTGCCATTATTATTTCCAGTTACAATTCTGCGTGCATAAATAAACTGAATTATAATGAAGTCCTTAGAATAATATGCTTATTCTTAACTTTCTTTAGTTGAGTATTATTATGGGATTGAATAACAATAATGCATTAAGACTAATATGTAGTTGATTGATGACAAAGTATTGTCATTGACATGGAGATGAAAAATCAATACATAAGTATGTGTTAGAGAATGACATATTGGACTGACCCACTATGAGCATGTTTCTTGGATTATTATGTGACAGTCACAACATTGCTCATAGTGATAACTACATGTATGATCCTCAGACTTGAGATCATCATTATTTCAACATCGTGAGTGACATATTTTGATACAGTAAAATGTGTGTCGTAACTAACTACACTATAAAGACTGATATTGGATATCTCACAATCTATGTAGTGGGATATGATTGATCAAGATAGGATTTGTCCTTCCTACGGAGTAAGAGTAATATCGTAGGGCACTTGATTGAGTGAGACTAGAAATGCATGGTCATGCTCGAATAAGTTCATATGAGAAATCATATAGTTATTCGTTTATAATAGTCTGCTCAGATATCAAGAAATATTAGATGGACTATACGGGTGTGACTATTCCATGACTGGTGTCCAATCAAGATATAAGGACAAAAGGATATAACACATGAAAAGAGTTAATCACGAAGAGGTTATGTCAAATCATGATTTCTTGTAACTTAGGTGACAATGAGATATTGCTAGATGTCACTCATTGTTTGTAATATTAGAAATGTTCTAATATTTACTACTAACGTTACATAAACCTACAAGGTCACACCGATAGTTGAAATGAACATATATTAAATGAATTATATATGTACAAAGTTGTTGTACATGAATTTAGTTAAATTAATATATATTTGATATATATAATTTAACTATTGGGTAAATATTAGAAGAAAAATAATTATTTTAATTATGACTCTTTTAATATATAAATAATATAATTCGATTTAAATCAATATAGATATATTGAAATCCTAATTGAGTTGAATTGAGATTATATATATATTAAAATCCTAATTATAGTTCAATTGGGATTATATATATATATGTATTAAGTTGAATTAGGATTATATATATTTAATATAGATTGAAATCTTAATTAAAGTTAAATTGGGATAATATATATTTAATATATATATATATATATATATATATATATATATATATTGAAATCCTAATGTGAGTTGAATTAGGATTACCAAGGCTATATAAATGCATGAGAGATCTAGTAGTCATTAATGCTTTTTGGGAAAAACCCTCTAAATAGTTTAGAGAGTTTTTATATGCTCATTCCCTTCTAAATGGTTTAGAGAATTTTATATGCTCGTTTCAACTGGGTAAACTACGTAGAGGTTAGAGCGTTATTGTTGCAGCTTAGGAATCGACATCGTGGAATCGTGATTGAATATCTATCTCCTCCAAATTTAGAATTCTAGATTTTAACAGGTAATTCTTCACCCTTATTCACACTGATTCGTTCCTCGTTCATGGATCTCTCGTGGTAATCACTGAATAATTTTTTCGTTGCGCCAAGGGGTGTACCGACGTGACCCAACAGTGGTATCAGAGCCACTTGTACGATACAGATTCATGTTTTAATTACTTGGATGATGTAATTGTAGGAGATACATGTTATTTTTTGTTTATTTAGCGACTTTATGATATTTGTATGAGAAAATCTATTCAATCACGGTTAATCTCTTAATCTAGTAAAAAGATGTTCCTAAGATTGATGATTAAGAGTTAATCATTAGTATCTTTGTCGATAAGGTTTGAAATATTATATGTTAATTGTTAACATATTCAATATTGAGTTTTAGGGTTTTAGATGTTAAGTGTTAACATATGCGGATTATAGTTATATATTAGACTAATAGTTAGTCTATAGATTTCGTACGGGAAAGTAACAAGAGTTGTTTCAGTAAAAACTTCGTATATTTTAAAATCCTGAAAAACACGATAATGTTGATAAAAATTATCAAATTGTGAGGTTTTTACACAGCAATTAAGATGTTGATCTTTAAAAATTTCTCCTCCGCTAACTAGGCAGCGACAACCCTGCCGACGGCTACAAGGCCGCCGAAAACACGTGAAAGGGCTCTGCCCCTTAGACCCCTGCAAGGGAATTGACACATGCGTAAGAACAATTTGGTAAGACTTTAATAACAAACCACATCATTATTATGTTTGATATGCATGGTGTTTGGAATGATGGTTATAGCCCAATAGCCCATGTACTTTTATTTATAAGGTTTTATAAATACGGCCTATGTGTCGTGCATTTCTCTTCTTCTATTGTAATTCTCTTCTCATCTTACTCCCTCGTATGTAAAACGAGTTTCTGAAATTGTAATATATACGAAGAAGCGTGAACCAGAGGAATAGAAGTGTGGGCCGACCGAAAGATGTTTTAGAAGTGTTTTTATCCTTAGAATAATTTGGTTCTCCCATTGGCTTGGGACGGGCCACCTTAGGATATGGGCTATAACTATTGCATTCATATTTACTGCTTTTCATGCATGTGACAAAATGAATGTATGAGATGCATGCTAGGTAATTGATATGATCAAATGTTAAATGGTGAGATAATATTCACAAAACCCCTTAATAAAATATTAAGTCTTTTATTGCTTCTCAATGTTAACCCTCGTTAAAGTCTAGATCAATACAATGTAGGTTTTGCCAAAGTAAGGTACTTGTATCTATCTTGGCCAACGTGAAGAATGAGCAAATGATATTTGTTGGTTGTAATATTGGTTAAAGACTTAACTAGGTTACTCTAATATGATTAGAAAACCTAAAAGTCAGTTATTTGGATAATCATAAGATGATCATGAACAAGAGTTGTTCACCAAATGAAGGAGTTACATGAGATGTAATTAGCAAGTGTTGCTTACCAAGATAGACCATATTCTTAAGAGAAAAGTCAAAGCAAACTTAAGTGAATGTAAAATTTGGATCCTTGCCCACTAGAAAAACTTTACAAAAAGTATTTTTGACATTAATATTTGAGGGTTATTAATTTTAATAAAAGTAGTGGGAGTATAAAGTCCTTTTATAAACAAACTTTACTCAAAATTCATATTTTATTGTTGCAGACTTATTATGAAAAATACAAATTTGTTATCATTGCGATCGGTCCTTGAGAAGTACAAGTTAAACGGCGTAAACTACCATGACTGGCCATTAGAAGGAAAAATGTCTCATTTGTCTTGAAAAAGTCAAGAAGGCAAATGAAAGTGGAGCGTCCGCCTCGAAAATTTATGTTATCAACACCTACTTCTTGGGTACTGGATATCGATTGTGGTTCTCATATTTTTACATTTGTATAAGGACTACAAAAGAGAAGAAATTTGAGAAAATGAGAGGTGGACCTACGGGTTGGTAATGGAGTAAGAGTTGATGTATTAACTATAGGAACATATTTTATCTTTGTCTAGTGGACTTAATTTATGTTTATAGGATTGTTATTTTTTATTTAGTTTGACTAGAAAACATCATTTCGGTTTATTATTTAGACAAGATTAGTTTTGAGATAATTATTAAGAATAAGTGTTGCTCTTTTATCTCGATAATGTTTTCTATGGAATGACACAATTAATAAATGATCTCTATATTGTGGATTAATAGAATTCCATTTACATCATCAATACAAAAAATAAAAAAGAAATGACTCTAACCAAATTTATCTTTGGCATTGTCACTTGGGGTCACATAAGTGAAAACCACATTTCAAAACTTTATAAAGATGAATTTTTTGGATTCATTTGTTTTCGAGCAACTTGATGTATGCAATGTTAGAAAAAAGGTGTTAATCCAAGAATAAATAATAAGATAAATAATATTATTTAAATGAACAATACAAAATTAAGAACAATACAACAATATATAAATCAAACCGATTTGGAACAAAAATAAACGTGTTGAGGCCTGCACGAACGCAGTTTCCTTAAGACAGATTTTCGGCCACTCCTATGGTGCTCGAGTTCATTGGTCGTCTGTCTCCCAAGATACAACAACATAAGATCAACCACAGTTGCACTACTGTGGAGATCACGAACTGACCCTTGCCTTCGCCTATCACCGAAAACCACTTGTAAAATCCACAGAGTAAAACAAAGAAAATTTTCTGTGGTTTTGAGTTGTGTAAAACTTAGAAGGTTTACTCCCTATTTATAGGAGTGTCATGAGGGTATAAGAGGAAATTTTGACCTAATGGAGCATTCAATATTGAGAATCAATTGATTCTCCTATAAAGCAATTTCCAAAATTATTATCTGAATTAAAGGTAACTTCTAATATTTACCCTTTTAATTTCAAGATAAAATTTGGCAAATTTATGCTTTTATTTGAGGAAAATTCATTTTAAATTTGGGTCAAAATATCTGCAAGCCCACGAAGGACCAGACCGGTTCAGACATTTGCGTTACCCACGTCGTGCACGTCTGCACATTTACGAACCAACAATTGGTTCCACATTTCCTCAACAACATTTGAATCAATTTCTTATTCAAAGCTCCAAAATTATCAAATTTTTCCAACAATCCCCCACATGAATGAAATTGATTTAATCAAAAACATTTTGACTCGATGTGGTGATAGATTCTACGATCGATAGCTGCATAGGATAGGTAGGTGTCCACCCTTGAACCTTATCTTGTGAAAGTATATTTACTTTACTAGCTGACCAGTAGACGTAATGTCCTTGAACTGTTCTGCCGTTTGTGTAAACGATGATATACTTCACACAACTACCTCTCTGACAAGAGTATTAGTTCTCATGGGTATGTCCATATGGCCGTGGACATCGCCTGGTTCTGCAAGAGTTTGAAAGAACTATGCCCAATAGTCTCATTGAAGCGGCCCCACTTCACTCTCACATAGGTGACTTATGTTGCTTGACTCACAAAAGCACACAATAGTCATTAAAAGCATTGCTTAGCCTAAACCACTTTGATCACCGTTTACATCATAGGAATGGACTTGGGGATAAGAGCCCCTACAGTGACCGCACAGGTCTATGCAATTAGGTTGTCCCTTTGAACCTAGATCTTGGGATCTCCAGTCAACTAGGTAGGGTTTTCCTTCACATAGCACCTTAAATTTACATGGGCTTTAGTCTCATTCCTTTAGATGTTTTCTCAACTTGATCTCAATTTAACCCTTTGGTTAATGGATTCACAACGTTATTCTTTGATTTCAAAAAATCAATAGAGATAACTTCATTTGAGATCAGTTGTCTAACGGTATTATGTCGACAACGCATATGTCTCGACTTACCATTATACACAAAGCTCTATGTCCTACCTATTGTGGGCATTGGCTTTGGTCGTTCAGGAATATCCTCCAAGAAATTTCTAAAGCCATTCGACTTCTTTTCTAGACTTGTCTAGAACTTCAAAATCAGATTCTATTATGGATTTGATTATAACCATTTTTCTTGAGGATTTCCATGACACGGTTCCTTCTCCCAAAGTGAAGACATATCCACTTATGCCTTTGATATCTTGAATATCAGATATCCAATCGCATCGGAGTATCCTTCTAAATAGAAGAATCTCTAGAATAATGCAATTCATAATCTTGAGTATATCTAAGATATCTCAATGCCCTCACAATTGCTTTCCAGTGATTTTCACTTGAATTGCTTGTGAATCTACTTGAACTGCTCACAGTAGAAACAATATCTGGTCTATTGAATCTACTTGGTCAACACTTTGGTTTTTGTTCTTGGACAAAAGTTGGCATGTATTTATTGGAGTTCTGGCTATGCCGGAAACATCCTTGCCAAACTTCTCTTGCCCGCATAGTGTGACTACGTCAATATGAAACCTTCAAGTGATCGTTTGATTTGGATGCCCAAACTCAAATATGTTAATCTCATATTTTTCATGTCAATCTTAAATTTGACAAGTCTTTGGTACGTTTACCATTTTATTGTTGCTTCCAACAATAAATATGTTATTAACATACAAACATAGAATAATATATCCAATGTTAGTAGTTTTGACATATACACATTTGTCACACTCATTTATCTTGAAGTCGTTTGTCATCATGACATTATCGAACTTCTCATGTCTTTACTTTGGTGCTTGTTTAAGTCTATACAAGGACTTCACCAACCTACATACTTTTCTCTCTTGACTTGAAACTACATAACCCTCAGGTTGTTCCATGTATATTTCTTCATCAAGATCTTCTTTTAGAAAAGTCCTTTTATCATCTATTCGATGTACGTCTAGATTTCGCAAAGCGACAATTGTAATTATCATACTTATGGATGTTATCTTTGATACATGAGATTATGTATCGAAATAGTCAAGACATTTGGTAACCTTTTATTACCAATCTGGCCTTATACTTATCAATTATTCCATCTACTTTCATTATTCATTTGAAATTCATTCAAAACTTAGTGGTTTAATTCACGTAGAAAGATCCACTAATTCCCCACGTATAGCTTTGCATGATGGAATCAATTTTACTCTTAACGGCATCCTTCCATAAGGTGCCTTCAGATGAATGTATAACATCATTATACATTTGAGATTCAACCTCTAGCATAAAGTTTAGAAAAATGATCCAAAGAAATTTTCTACCCTTGCTCATTTACTTCTTTGTGGCTCTATTTCAAGCTCAAACCTTTGTTGATCATTTGAGTCATCTTTATCGATAATCTTCGAAGTTCGTTTTATTGAACTTTGACCAACTTCCCTAGCTTTACAAGGGAATACATCTTCCATTATCGTATGCTTGTGAATCTCAGGGTTCTTCGATTCATACACAAGAAATCGATATACATTGTTATGTTTTATATAGCCAATAAAAATACAATCCACAATTTTTAGGGATCTATTCTCAGTTGCTTTAGTAATGGGTCATTACTTTTGCAAGACACCCCCACATTTTCAAGTAGTTGTAGGAAGGTTTAATTACCTTCCATAACTTATATGGTGTCTAGTCTCTTTAATTTCGGGGAATCTTGTTTAAAAGGTAATTAGCTTATAGAATAGCTTCCCCCACATATTAAGCACATTATAGTACCAATGTTACTCATATAGAGCTTCTCCCCATCTTAAACATTTAATTAAGTTTGGGATTCAACATCATGCTCATAGAGAACAATTTTCACTATAGCTTCATCTTTACATTATTTTTGTGCTATCATCAATGAAGGTAATAAACATATTCCTTCAACCAATATGTTGTCATATCAATTGGTATGGCAATAACATTGCCATCGTTTGAAAGTCTATAGTCCAAAGACTTGTTCCTCATCTTATGGCAATTGAAGCATTTTTTTTCCATGAAATTTTGCTTCTAGAACATACCGTCCAATTTACGGTTTGAAGTCGTTTTTGACTTCTACTACGTTTGCCATGATAATATTTATCTTAGCAATATTTACCTTAGTAACATTTGAAGGTGATAACAATATTTACCTTATCCTCTCTAATAATAGGAGGATCGTCCTTCAGATATTTAACTAGGTTTATCATGGTCAATTATGCAACATCTTTTGTTGCCATGTATGAAATTCTTTCTAATAAATTTCACTAATTTTTCCATTGTGTCACGTAGACACAATCCAGAACCAAGAATTATGAATCTGTTAAACGTTAGGAATTTAGTCAAAGACTAAAACCAGAAACAGAAACATAATTTCTAACTTTTGTTAGACGACGGAGATTTAGTAAACTAAACCCCAAACAAAAGTTCACACGGTATTAATAGAAAGAACAATAATAAACAATGCACCAGGTAGGTAACTTGTGAAAGAGAGGTGGTGCACTAGGCACGCTTAAATACCAAGTCTCTCAAAGAACCAATCCTAGACATGCATTTTTTAAATTTTCTTTCAATCATCGTTTATGGATTTTATTCTTGAAATCATTCCAAGCATGGATGATCAATCGGAATCACTACCTTTGATTCACAACAATTTGGAATCTTCCATTTATGTTCCAACGACCCTCTCGATTCTTTAGCCATTTTTAAACACTGTGCACTTCATAGCATGCATCAGAATAGGCTTTAAGAATTTAATTTTGACATAGAGAATCAAGTTCTTCTATGCTTTGATTCGAGACCTCAGTCAGAATCAATGCTCTAAATTTGGTAACCAATGTTACTTTCCGAAATAAATTCACCAATTTATTTCCAAAATAAAATCATACTTGATAATAAATTTGAGTTAATTTTTAAAAAAAAAAATAAATTCACCAATTTATTTCAAGGTTGAATCATTCTAGATTCTCACAAAATTAAATCCAACGATTTATTTCCCTTAACAAGTTTGAATCAACACATGATTCTAGTACAGAAAATAAATTTAATAATTTATTTCCTTTTACACAAATTTAATCATATTTGATTCTTACGGAAATAAATTCCATGATTTATTTTCCTTAACAAGTTAGAATCAACGCATGATTCTAGCATAGAAATAAATTTAATGATTTATTTCCTTTTTTTCAAAAAATTGAATCATACTTGATTCTTACGGAAATAAATTCAATGATTTATTTTCCTTGCAACGTTAGAATCATACAAGATTCTCTTGAAAATAAATTCAATGATTTATTTCCTTTTCCAAAATTAGAATCAACACAAGATTCTAACGAAGAAATAAATTTAGTAATTTATTTCCATTATATCTTCTGTTAATCAACAGAGATATCAATTCAACTTGATTCTGTTTAACTAACAGAAATCAAAAAGGAATTAATCCTTTGATTTTAATTCCATTTCTTGTTTGGAAGATCAAGTAAACACGTTAAAACGGCAGGAATTAAATTCCCGAAACGAATTATTTACGAGATCTTTTATTTCCAAAACAAAACACGACTTCACCTGGATATCATATTTTTCCCTACAAAATTTCTCAAAAGAAATTGTTAGTACGAAATAAAATTCACAGTGTTTCTAAAAAACACAAATAATGATAATTATCACATAAATAATAATTATACATAGTAAATTACGACACAAAATATTCCATATTTAATGTCATATTTAAAACACCAAACTTATTAAGGAATATAAAGAATTATCTTAATAAACATGCCGTAATAATACCATAAAATTAAGGTATTAAAATTACCATATTTCAAACACGGATTGCCGATTATAAAGGAAAGTACCGATTATTAAACATTATAATGGTGAGTACTTGTCTTATTAATATCATGTTTAATGATCAATCGTTATTTTAAATTTAATAAAAATTCAAATCATATCAACAAACAGACAATAATCCAATAGAAAAATAAATATACAAATTTACCTTTTTACCTTATAGACATGCGAGGCAGCACAATGCCTTTCACGTTAATGCCCCCACAATCCGGGTTACAAGCCCACGTTACCGATTCACAATTATACATGAATCATGGTAAAATACCTTTTTTAATTTTCCCCTAAAGTAAGTTGTTCATCTAAGCATAATCAGTGGACAAATTATGCTTCAGCCGTGGGTTGCTTTACCAGCAATAATCGATTTGTACACTTGTTGTATTACTCTTTAGATTAAAGCTCGAATCTGTCTTAAGATTGTTAGAAAAAAGGCGTTAATCCAAGAATAAATAATAAGATAAATAATATTATTTAAATGAACAATACAAAATTAAGAACAATACAACAATATATAAATCAAACCGATTTGGAACCAAAATAAACGTGTTGAGGCCTGCACGAACGCAGTTTCCTTAAGACAGATTTTCGGCCACTCCTATGGTGCTCGAGTTCATTGGTCGTCTGTCTCCCAGGATACAACAACATAAGATCAACCACAGTTGCACTACTGTGGAGATCACGAACTGACCCTTGCCTTCGCCTATCACCGAAAACCACTTGTAAAATCCACAGAGTAAAACAAAGAAAATTTTCTGTGGTTTTGAGTTGTGTAAAACTTAGAAGGTTTACTCCCTATTTATAGGAGTGTCATGAGGGTAAAAGAGGAAATTTTGACCTAATGGAGCATTCAATATTGAGAATCAATTGATTCTCCTATAAAGCAATTTCCAAAATTATTATCTGAATTAAAGGTAACTTCTAATATTTACCCTTTTAATTTCAAGATAAAATTTGGCAAATTTATGCTTTTATTTGAGGAAAATTCATTTTAAATTTGGGTCAAAATATCTGCAAGCCCACGAAGGACCAGATCGGTTCAGACATTTGCGTTACCCACGTCGTGCACGTCTGCACATTTACGAACCAACAATTGGTTCCACATTTCCTCAACAACATTTGAATCAATTTCTTATTCAAAGCTCCAAAATTATCAAATTTTTCCAACATGCAAGCCTTGCTTATTAGGAAAGATGATCAAAGCTCCTTTTAATGGTAAAAGTGAGCGAGCAAATGATTTATTGGGATTAATACATAGGGATGTATGTGGACCAATGGATACACAAGCCAAAGGAGGGTTGTAACACTCCTAACCCGGCTTAGAAGTAAACCAAATTAGGTGGTATTAGCAAACAAACATTCAGACAAACAAGCAGCAAGTAGTTACTTCCCAACTATGAGTAACCAAAATAAAATAAAATCATGGAAATTTTAAAACTTTTAGACATATCATAAGTCTAACTTCATCTTATAAACAATATGCTTCAAACACCAAATCGAAAGTTCTTTATCAACAAGCTGAAAGGATTATTACATACATCTACATATCACATCAAAGTTCTTTACGTTCATGTGCTTTAATAATCTTGGACCAATTACAACCTGGCCTATCACAAACCAAATCTAAGATATAACAATCAATGTTTTGAGATTGCTCACTAACATAGAAGACCATGGATTAAAAATCTTTAAACTTACAAGTTTAGTATTCGGAAACTAAGACTTATTATTCAAGGTTACTATCCAAGTATTGAGTGTCGCAACCAAGTATATAACCAAGGTAGCAAGCATTCAAATATTATGCCTATCCTATCATTATCAACAAGCAATGTTTGAAATATAACTAACATGGCTTAAATAACAAGCAAACTTGAGACATTATAGGTCATCTACAAGGTGATAGCTATATCTAAAATACTAAGATCAAGGTTATTTCAAAGTTAGGTCCAAACCTGATCAATTACGTAACATCCACATTGAAACACTTTACACATATTTATTGACATGTTTACCAAACGTTTAATTTAATCATTAATCTAAACTTACAACTATATCATCTTATTAGGGTTAAAACATGCTAATAAACATAGATATACATTCCCTCAAGCACCCATGACATCAAGGTGGTCTAACAACTTAAGGTGCATATAGACTTAAAACAACCATACACTTATATCAACTATTATAACACATATATCAAGCAATCATTGAATAATTAAAGACCTATTTACAAAACTTTGTAAACATATAAGGCTTATATTCATAAAAAGCCACAAAGATTGATCTAAATGCACAATGCACACTTATCGACTAGGTGCCACCATCTAGGAGTTTTCAAGAAATATTACAATTTATACTTCTAGGTACTTGCGATCTCGTCCAAAACTTTAGGATAGCCGCAAACGATTTTACCCTGAAATGTGAGGTGAAAGGAGCAGAGTAAGTAAACACTTAGTGAGATAGAATAAATAATCTAAAGCATGCCTTGAACATTATGTTTCATTACTAAACTTTCACTAAGGTCAATCAGGGTTCAAGCAAACATTGACATGACAAGAGGTAAGTACTAGGGTTGTAACACTTCCTACATGGCATTTCATAGGTACATATTGCTTATTACACAATTTACCAAATTTCATATCACAACAAACCAACCTGCTTTTCTATTCAAACAAATCTCATCTACAAGATATTCAAACAAGCATATCAAAGGCAGCCCACTAACTTCATAAAATTTTGCAAAACGGTCCAGTTAATCATATATATTTTTAAACTTATCAAAACAGTTCACTGATCGTTGAATTCGATACAAAACAATCTATGAATCATGCTTATATATTTTAAACATTCTAAACAATCCAATACAAAATAGTCCAATTTTTTTTTAACCGTTTCAATCAAAACAGTTCACTTAATTGTACACACAATTTAATCTTGCGGAACAGTATATGTATAATCATTTTTAACCAAAACAGTCCAGCACTTCTTTAAAATCGTACAAATCAGTCTTGAAATCATGTATATACTTATGTAGTATCAAAACAGTCCACCACTTCTTTAAAATCATACAAATCAGTCTATATTTTATGTACATTTACACATTTTCTCAACTCAGTTCACGTATTTAATAAGCATGCCCAAAATAGTCCATATCCCATGTACATACTAATCAGAGCAACAGATATATGTGTACATCATACACACTCAAAACAGTCCAAGAAAGGCATGTATATACAAAGCAGGGCAGCAAAAATTTGTGTACATTATACACACTCAAAACAATCCAAGAAAGACATGTATATACAAATTAGGGCAGCATAAATTTGTGTACATTATTACACACTCAAAGCAGTCCAAGAAAGACATGTATATACAAATTAGGGCAGCATAAATTTGTGTGCATTATACACACTCAAAACAGTCCAAGAAAGACATGTATATACAAATCAGGGCAGCATAAATTTGTGTACATTATACACACTCAAAACAGTTCAAGAAAGACACGTATTTACAAAGCGGGCAACAAATATTTATGTACATGTACATGTATTACTTATCATATAATTTAACAAGCATGTCACATCTTAATCATAGTTTACTTATTTCATCATATGATGTATCAACATAGCATATTATACACTTAGATTTTTGTCACAAGAGATATTAGGTTTATTTCTTGAATTCATCGTAAGTTTCTTATTAACCCTTTAATAGCCTTGAGAATCGAATTACAACCTAGGTACACAAATCTTATCCAACAAGTATCAAACAAGGTTACGTAAAGTATCGAACAAGGGTACACAAGAGTACCAAAAGATTCATCATTAAGCAAGGGTACTAGTAGTACCAATAGATCACTCGATCTTTATCAGCAAGGGACTGTAGTCCAGGATCGCAGTCCACCCTCAAGAGCTCTATGGAATATATGGCATGCCAACTATACCTAAGACTGACTCGAGACCAAGGCTTTCACATTATCATATCTTATTAACATAGAATGAGCATAGCTCTATTTTCTTGCTATCATAATATCGTAGCTTAACTCATAACATATGCATAGGTTCAATCATGAATCTTTCGAACAAGGAGAACATTTCAAACATACTCAAACATATTCAAGGAATCAAGTGAGCACCACTCATTGTTGTTCCTTTCCAGTTTGTATATTTATAAATCATAAGCGATTCTTATTTTGTGCGTTTTATCTTTATCAATGATAGCTTAGTAGAATTTCCCTGTCAAACTCTTTAAAGCATGAATTAGTCTCACCAATTGCATAGCGTCAAGTCAAGCATCACATAGCATCTCATACTAGACACTTAGGTACCAATTTGGTTCATTCAAATCTTTCGATTCACAATTAAGATTTAATCTAAAGCCAAATAATCAAGGATTTCTTATCAAGCAAGTAATAACATATAAAAGTTCAGTAAGGCGTGTCACCTATCAAGTATTTCAGATCAAAGAATGCCTTTCAATAAGTACTTACCTCAACTCCCAAGCTTACATGTTCCCTTTGCTAAACTTTATAACAAACAAGAAATGTAAACTAAAGTAGAATAGAAATACTCGGGATAGTTTCAACATATCCCGAGGCTTTAAACTACACTCACCTCTTATCCCAAAGTTACGGGATACTTGAATCCTCAATCCTATCTTGTTACTCATCCAAAGCCTTTCCTAACTTCTTCTTGATCTAAGTATAGCAAGAATATAACTATATATTAGAATCAATTCAATTTTTCAAACATTTACCAAACAGGGCAACTTATACTCATATACATTTAATCATTCAAAACTGTCCAATTGAACATGTATACATGTATTTTACTCAAAAATCAGTCCAGTTACTTTCAGTTCAAACAATTCTGCCCAGCCCACAATATACACACAAACACATATCAAAATCGGTCCATTTTCATGTATGTATATACAAATTTGGGCAGATTTCATATGTGTACAACAATTCATTCAAAACAGAGCATCATGCTTGTTCATGTTTACATTGCAATCCAATTCACATACATACACATTTATATCTTATCAAAACATTCTATAGTATATATATATATACTCAAGATAGCCCAAAATCACATGTATTCTTGTATAATTTAAAAACAATTCCCATACTTTCATGTTTTCCAATGATATTTTCTAATGTTCTATAGAGCTGCTGATGTCAGGCAGACTACGCCTCACTCGGTTAAAAATTCATATCTTTCATTCCGTACGTCGGAATTTCGAAATGTTTACACCGTTGGAAAGATGACTCAATTAAATTTTTAACCATATAAGCTTTGTATTTTAAATCCTTATGAATTCATACAGAATTAGTAAAAAGGCACGCCCAATTATGCCACCGGGCAGATTGCCTATCCTTAAGGAATTGTCTCTATAAAATGTTCTATACCTCGGAATTCAATTTGGTTTGTTTTAAAAAAAATAGACATAATATTATTTATAACCATATAAATTGTAACTTCCAATTCAACTTATACAATTTATAGCAAATTTTCAAAGTTACTGCTAATGCAAATTTTAAAACAGTTTTAAAACCAGTTTTGCCTTCCCTTACTGAAAAATTCATGTCTTTTATTTTACAATTCGAAATCGATCTCAGTTTGTTGAGATTAAACTAGACTCACACATGGTTCCATACACATAAAATTCATCTCTTAAATCGACAAATTCAATTTTCTATGATTTTCTAAACTTACTGCCAGAACAAGGTCCCCTGGGCAGATTGCATTCTTCCATGTTTTTGACTAGGCAAAAACAGTTCCACTTATAACTTGATTACTCCATTTCCATTATTGGGAACAATGTACACCAAATTAATAAAAACGATCCTTAATAGAAACATGTAAGTTTATGTCACCTATAATTCATTATCCTTAAGCAATGTAACCAATTTCATCACCCAAGCATCCTACTTGATCACAACATGTTCCAATCTACCAATCAATTATCATAACATACTCTAGGATTCAAGGAAAATTTAATTTACATAACCATATTTCAACAATCACTAAAACAGAACAATTTATCATACACATCATTCGGACAGTTCTATCACCCAAAATATACCCAAGATTTTAACAAAGGTTTCTATAGGCATACTAACACTATAATCATATAAAATACATGGTGAATTCTTAACAAATTCACAACAAGATCTAGATTAAATGAAAGGGTAGAAGGCTTATTGTTGAGTTGATCACACAATTGCAAATGACCAAGAGAGGGTGAATTGAATGTGAAAATTTGGAGGGTGAAAATTTTGGAGAATAAGATTGTGACACAAAACAATTAGAGTGGTTCAAGTTCTCAAATGAACTCTACATCCACTATCTTAGCTCCCAGTAAGGATTTTCAACCAATTCACTACTTGAATTCTTCCCCTTTTCTTGGATGAGGAGGAAACCTTACAATTTGATTAAGCTTTCTACTCAAATCTTAATCCACTCACTTTTACAAAGAAGAGTATTTGGTAAACTCTACAAATTCCTCTCAAATGATAATTGTTTACCCAATTACAATTTCACACTCCCCAAACTTACAATAAAAGATTACAATGAAGAACACAAGAGTTGGGTACAAGGATTTGACTCTAAAGGTACAAAGTTTTGATTTTAGTGCTTTGATGTTGCTTATAGGTTCAATAGTTGTTGTTGGTGCATTTGAGACTTGTTTTTATACCCTTGTATTGAATTCTAGTCGTTTGGGTAGTTGGGATCATCAATAGAGCTGTTGGGCTGCAATTTCCCGCAATAAATGTTGCTCAGCAACCTACCATATCAGTATGGCTCGGGGGCGTATCGGTACCTGTCTCAAACAAGAAGGAGCCGTTGTAACTAAAAAACTACGTGTATCGATACACTTGGAGGGCGTATCAGTACGGTTTTAAGGGGTGTATCGATATAGATTTTGCTCATTGAAATCCCAATTTTGGTTTTGATAAAAAAAAAACGTATCGGTATGGTACAATGGTCATTTAAAGTTTGAGATACCAACTAACTGACAAGCCAACGGTCGAAAATTAAATGCAAAGATTTTGCAAAGATAAGCAAATCGTATCGATATGGTTACAATGCGTATCGATACGCTATAGCTTAAAGTCTTGCTCAGATGAATATCATATCGATACAGGGCAATACTGTATCGGTACGCTATGAACGATTAAAATTCCAGTGATGAAAAACTGTATCAATACGCCTAAGGGTATCGATACACCTAAGGGTATCGATATGCATGGGCTTTTTGAATTTTGAACATTTAAGTGTGTTTTGTCTTGAAATATAGTTTGGTTCAAAAAGGCTTGTAAAAAGTGAGATTTTGAAAAGTACTTAAAAATTTATTGATTTGCAATTTAATCCATAAGTCTAAGTGTTATATCAAAATTAATTTTAGTTTCACAATCTCCCCCTTTTTGATATAACAAAACCAAATATAAATTTTTAAGTTTTGAAACTTTTGAAAAGCTTACTCCCCCTTAATTTAAGATAGGTTTTCAAAATTAAGTTTTAAGTTTTTAAAAGTGGCTCTATAATCATTCCCCCTCTTTTTGTTAGATCAAACATAAGCACAATGTAGGATAAAGCAACAATAATATTAATAATTAAAATGCAAACATCAAACTAAACTTCAAAGATAAAGCAACAAAATAGTTCAAAAGTAATAAATCCGAACTCAAATCCTAAAACATAGATAAAAAGCATAGAGTACTAAACATAGGTGCATAAATAATGTAGACTACTCGTCCCCATCATCGTCATCTTCGTCCTCTTCATTATCATCGTCTTGAGTAGGTTGATTCCTCCTAGATTGGTTAAGCCAAGCACCATGGAAAGCGGTGAGAGAGACATCCATGGATTTGACTTGAGCCTTCAACGATGTGAAGTGAGTATCAAGACCCTTGACTTGATCTTCCAAGGAGGTGAATCGAGTGTCAATGGCTGCAAACCTGGCTTCCATGTTTGTGAATTTCTCAGTGAGAAATGTCATTAGATTGTCTATGAGGAAGAAGCAATCGGAGCACCTCGAGGAGAACTTGAAGGAGCGTGCGGAGCATCAACTAGATCATCTTGTTGAGGAGCACGAGGGACACAAACCCATTCATTGTTGACATAGGAGAAGTGAGCACGAGAGGGGGACGCTCATCAATAGGTAGGCCAAGGGGTTTGGGAAAATCATGTGTGCAATCAATCTCAAGGGAATGGAATAGGGCACTCAACGTCGTAGAGTAGTAAAAGGATTTTACTTGGTCGGTGTGACGGTGTTGAACTAGATAGACAAGGTCGGCAAACATGATTTGACAAAGATTAGGACGCTGACCCTCCCTAAAGCACCTAAGCCAAAAGTCGTCTACTTGACGGATTATGGAAAATTTCCCTCCCGATGGACGAAAAAATCAAGTATAAGATGAAGAATTCGGTCATGAGCATTTAAAACTTTTACGGAACCTAAAGGACCTTGACCTAAGGACTTTTCATCATCAATCCCTACATTTTCAAAACCAAATGTCTTGCAAAGAACATCTTGATCAATTTGAAAGGTTTTGCCCATTAGATGTGACTCGATTGCAGCAACATGTTCTCTATCTTCATCATGAACACATATAGCATTAGAAAAGAAGATTATGACCAAGTTTCTATAGACAATGGGAGGAAAGTTTAAAAAGTTTATAAATTTCCATTGTCGAATCAAAGGGAGGTATTGAAATTTAAAACGGTCAGAGTTTAAAAACAAAATAGACACGACACTTTCTTCCCTAAGAGTATATCCTTGAAATAGCTTATAACGTGACATATCCGAAGGGGTAGGAAAACTACATTGGAGTATATAAGGAAGATTTGGTTTAGGGTTACCCTCTTCATCATCCATAGGATCGGAAATGGCAAGGTGACGTCTAGCTCTCTTTTTCTGTGCCATAACTCTGAAAAATATCAAAATAATATGAATATGTATGCCATTAACATCTCATTCAATCCAATAGATTTCTAATAATTCAAGGTATTTTGAAAAACAATTTTAATATTAAAAATATATACATATATAATAGAAAAGATTGGTTAAAAAAATTTTGAAAACAGTTTACAAAAATATATGATGCAAAAATATATTTGAATGGAAAAAAATGATTTTGAAATGTTTTGGTAAAAATTTTAAAACCCGTGTTACATATATATGTTTAGTAAAAAACTAAGTTGAAACAATTACTAAAATCAAACGAAAAAATAAAAAAAAAATAGAAGAGAAAAAAGTTTATACCTTGATTTGTTAGAATGGATGAATGGGTTGATGTGAATGCACTAGATTGTTGACAAAGCTTTGCTTTGATGTGTAGATCAAAAACCCTCAACTAATTTTAAGTTTGATGGGAAAATTTTGAAGAATTGAGGGGGGGGGGGGTTTATAGTAGAGTGTGGCTAGGGTTTGTAGAGAGAACACAACTACAAAACACATCTCAATTTCTTAGAGGAGATTGCATTGATTAAACCTCAATTTCTCATCAATTATACATCCATTTTACATTAAAAACACATCTCAAAACAGTGCCCAATCATTTCTTACAAATTTCATCAAAAATTAACCAAATCTTGCATTTTAAAGCCAAGATCAAGAACACAACTACAAAACCTTTAATAAAACACAAATCAAGGATTGAGAACTTGGGTATTTCAGTAAAGAACTGAGTATTTAGAGGAGAAGGACGTTCATACCTCTAAATGTGAGTTTCTCCCTTTTTGGAACCAAGATTCTTGAAAATCCAATAAGCAAATGCTAAGGTTTTGATGTAGAATTGATTAGAGATCAAATGAAAGTTGAAATCTCATCTTTGGATGTCAAAATCAGAGGGAAATTTGCTGGAGAAAGTGTTTGGGTTGAGAGAAAAGTTGAGAGAAAAGAAATGGAAATTTTTGAAGAAAGTTAGTTATGATCACCAAAATATCTTTTTCCCTCCTTTTACTTTTAACTAAAAACCATTAATTAATTGATTAATATTAAGAAAAATCTGGAGAAACTCTTCTTGGGTAAATAGCTCCTTAAAGATTCAAAGTTTCAATCCTTTTTAAAACAGTCACCAAGTTTTCGAAAATTACATTTTAGTCACTAACCCAAAATGTCACACCTCCAAACCTCATTTTGTAAAATTTATTTCACCATTCTCTTATATATAATAAAAGAGGATTTTAAGATATTTTTCCATATTTTTAATGCAACCCGAACTAGGCTTTCCTAAAAATCACCTTTTATATATTTGAACCGCAATCCGACCGACCCGGTCCGAACCCAAAACTTCTAAGCCCAAAATTGGGGTGTTACAACTCTCCCCCCTTAAGAAATTTCATCCTCGAAATTTACCTGAAGGAAAGAGGTACAGAAACTGCTTCAACATGTCATCCTTCCGCTCCCACGTGGCCTCTTCCACACCACGATGCTTCCACAACACCTTTACCAACTCAATGGTCTTGCCTCGAAGAACCTTACTATCCGAATCCAGAATCTTCACCGGTTCCTCATCATAGGTCAAATCCGGATTCAATTCCACTTCTTCCACAGGCATCACATGTGAAGGATCCAATCTATACTTCCGAAGCATAGAAACATGAAACACATCATGAATCTTTTCCAACTCTTGTGGTAACCTCAACTTGTACGCAACAGGACCCACACGCTCAACCACCTCGTATGGTCCAATGTACCTAGGGCTCAACTTACCCTTCCGGCCAAACCTCATCACCTTTTTCCAAGGCGAAACTTTCAAAAACACACAGTCACCCACCGCATACTCAATCTCCTTACGCTTCAGATCCGCGTAAGACTTTTGCCGATTAGAAGATGCCTTCAAGCGCTCACAAATGAGCTTCACCTTCTCGGTGGTTCCTTTCAACAAAGCTGGCATCGAAACCAACATCTGACCCGTTTCAGCCCAACAAAGAGGAGTCCTACACTTCCTCTCGTACAAAGCTTCATAAGGTGCCATTTGAATACTTGCCTGATAACTGTTATTATAGGCAAACTCAACCAAAGGCAAAAGTTTCTCCCAAGAGCCCTGAAACTCAATCACGCAGCACCTCAACATATCCTCCAAAACCTGGATAACACGCTCGGACTGTCCATCCGACTGCGGATGATAAGATGTACTGAAATTCAACCGTGTACCCAAAGCCTGATGCAAACACTGCCAAAAACGCGATGTAAACCTCGGATCCCTATCTGACACAATCGACTTAGGCACACCATGCAGCCGCACAACCTCAGCTATATACAGCTCCGCAAGCTTATCCAAAGTGTACGTAGTATGCACAGGCAAGAAATGCGCACACTTCGTCAAGCGATCCACAATCACCCACACCGAATTCTTCTTCGATGGCGACAAAGGCAAACCAGATACAAAATCCATGGTAATCCTTTCCCACTTCCACTCAAGAATCCTCAACGGTTGCAACAACCCTGAAGGAAACTGATGCTCAGCCTTAACTCGCTGACACACCATGCACTTACTTACAAACTCAGCAACATCCTTCTTTAAACCCACCCAATAGTACTCATCACAAAGATCACGATACATCTTAGTACTACCAGGTTGCATAGCAAAAGGACTACTATGACCTTCAGTCAGAATAGCACACCTCAACTCCGCATCATTGGGCACTACTATCCGACTCCCAAAGCATAACACTCCATCATCATTAAAACAGAAATCCGAAGGCCTACCCTCCGCGATATCTTGAACATGCGGTACCAAGGAATCATCCAACAACTGCTTTTACTTAATCAACTGAACCAAAGATGGTTTCACTTGCAACTCAGCCACAAGACCACCATCACGCGAAATACTCAAACTGGCAAACATAGCCCTCAACTCAACAGCTACCTTCCTACTCAAGGCATCCGCTACAACATTAGCTTTACCCGGATGATACTCAATCGTCAAATCATAATCATTGAGCAACTCCACCCAACGTCGCTGTCTAAGATTCAACTCCTTCTGAGACATCAGATACTTCAAACTCTTGTGATTCGTGTACACAGTACACTTCTCACCATACAGATAATGTCTCCAGATTTTCAGAGCAAAAACCACTGCAGCCAACTCAAAGTCATGCGTAGGATAATTGCGCTCATGCACCTTCAACTGCCGAGACGCATAAGCCACCACCTTACCCTCTTGCATCAACACACATCCCAAACCAACATAGGACGCATCACTATACACCACAAACTCTTTCCCTGATTCAGGTTGAACCAAGATAGGAGCTTGCGTCAAAGCTGCCTTAAGCTTCTCAAAAGCCTGCTGTCTCGCTTCCGTCCACTCATACTTAACATCCTTCTGCAACAACTTCGTCAAAGGTGCAGCAATCTTTGAAAACCCATCCACAAACCTCCGATAATATCCTGCCAAACCCAGGAAACTACGGACTTCATGAATAGACTTAGGAACCTTCCAATTCATCACCGCCTCAATCTTCTGAGGATCAACACGAATACCCTCAGCAGAAACCACATGACCAAGAAACACCACTTCTCTAAGCCAAAACTCACACTTGCTCAGCTTGGCATATAACTGATTCTCCAACAAAGCTTGCAACACAATTCTCAAATGCTCTTCATGCTCCTCCTCCGTACGCGAGTACAGGAGGATATCATCAATGAACACCACAACAAATTTATCCAAGTATTCATGAAATACTCGATTCATCATGTCCATGAAAGTTGCAGGAGCATTTGTCAAACCAAACGGCATCACAAGGAACTCATAATGCCCATACCTCGTTCTGAAAGCTGTCTTTGGCACATCCACATCCTTCACCTTCAACTGGTAATACCCTGACCTTAATTCAATCTTAGAGAACACAGCTGCTCCCCGAAATTGATCAAAAAGATCATCAATTCTCGGTAATGGATACCGATTCTTGATAGTCAACTTGTTAAGCTGACGGTAATCAATGCACATTCTCATAGTGCCATCCTTCTTCTTCACAAACAAGACCGGTGCACCCCAAGGTGACACACTCGGCCGAATGAAACCACGATCAAGCAGCTCTTGCAGTTGCGTCTTCAGCCCTTTCAACTCTTTTGGTGCCATTCGATAAGGGGTAATGGACACTGGAGTCGTGTTTTCATACAACTCAATCCCAAACTCCACTTCACGATTAGGAGGCAATCCAGGCAACTCCTCAGGAAACACACCAGGAAACTCTCGCACCGTCCTGATATCTTGCACACGCAACTCCTTAGAGCTAGGATTCATCACAAAAGCGAGATGTGCTTCACAACCTTGCCTCAGCATCCGGCTCGCCTCCAATCTAGACACCACATTGGCAAGAAACTTCACATTCTCACCAACCACAACTACCTCATAATCATCCGCAAGCTTCAACGAAACTCGCTTATTCTCACAATCCACTACAGCTCGATGCTCAACAAGCCAATCCATACCAAGGATTACATCAAAACCGTAGAAAGGCAATTCCATAAGATCAACATGAAAAACATGTTCTTGCACAACCAAAGGACATCTTCTATAAAGCTTTCGAGTCACAACAGTCTCACCAAAAGAACTAGTGACACGCATACCAACATCCAAAGACTCAACAAGCAAACCAAGCAATTCAGCATGCTCACGCAATATGTATGAGTGTGTAGATCCAGAATCAATCAAGGAAAGTAATGACAAGGATTGCAAAGTAAAAGTACCTGCGATCACATCCGTGTCATTTCTCCCCTCCCTCTGAGCATACACCCTGGCCTGGCCTCCACCTTCAGGCTGAACAGCTACAACATGAGCCATATTCCCTCCACCTTCCTCTCTCCGCTGGAAGTTACCACGGCCGCGCCCACGACCTCTCTGTGGTGCAACAACTCCAGGAGCACGTCCTTGGTCACCACCAGCCAACAGAGGACACTCCCTCTTCATGTGATCAGCGGATCCACAGTTCCAGCACGAGTTACCAGCCACCATAACAGGAGCCTGCACCTCCCTCGCCGCTCGAGGACAATCACGCCTCAAATGGCCACGCGATCCACACGTCCAACATGTGTTCAGATCAGCTCTTGCCTTGTCTCCCTGAACAAGCGCACCTTGCCCTCCAGCACCTCGCCTAGCTGAAGACTGAAACTTCCGGTCACGTCCCCTCTTGTTCCGACCACCACCGGAACTATACTCAGCAACTCGCTTACCAGCATTAGAACCAACACTTCTAGAAGATAAACCCAAATTCATCTCAATATCCTTTGCTCTACCAACCAGCACATCAAAATCATTATACTCAGCAGCCAGCATGTAAGTCTTCACTTCCGTCACCAAACCATAACGGAACCGTTCACACCTCTCCCGCTCATCAGGAACAAGCTCAGGTACGTATTGACTGAGTCGGACAAACTGAACCTCGTACTCAGCCACTGTCATGCTCCCTTGAGTGAGAGACATGAATTCCCTCTTCTTTTCATCCAAGTACCTCACACCCAGGTACCTTCTCTTGAAAATGTTCTGAAAGAACGTCCATGTCACATCAGCATCCGCCATCCCAGAGATAGTGGTTGTCCACCAAGTGTAAGCATCGTCCTGCAACAACGATACCACACAGCCCAGCTTCTGCACATTAGTGCAATTCATTTGCCCCAAGGTTCTCTTGGTACTTTCCAGCCAAGACTCAAAACCTTCAGCAGACAAACCTCTAAATTCAGTCCCTCCCAGAATGCGCAAACGTTCCAAAGGTAGTCTAACACCAGCATCTCCCTGATGCCCAGCTCCTTGAGCTCCAGCTACTGCTGCCCGAAAAGCTCCAGCAATAGCTTGTACCAGCATTGTCATGTCAGGAACAGCTTGCCCCTGACCAGCTTCAGGTCCAGAGACCCCAGCACCAGCAGCAGCTCCTTCACCCCCAGCACCACCACCACCAGGCGGAGGAGGTAAATCCACAACATTTTCAGCATTCTCCTCATTCTCATTTTGAGCCATAGCTCGCGTATTAATCCTCGTTTCTCTACGAGGTGCCATTCACTAACAATGCAATCACAATGCAACAAACAAAGTCAGGCCCAGCAAGGTAAGCAATCCAAGTACTCAAGCTCATTTCCAATTAAAAACAAATCATTACATTAGCTTTGATTTGGCAATGGGTCCCTCTAACATGCTTCACCACATCATACATCACAATTGTAACATACTTACAATTCAAACAACATGCTTTCATTCAACATGCATACAAAGCATACATACACTCATCACCCACATAACCATTCCCAATTACTCGAGAACTCAGCTCTGATACCACCAAAAGTAACCCCCTAAACCCGGCCTAGACGGTTGGCCCGAATTAAGAAGTTTACACGGGAAAAACCAAAGTCAACCCGAAAGTCAACCTTGATTAACGACCCTTTTTTTAATCTTATTTAAATGCATATTAACCCTAGATATGTTCATAGGATCAGCATACTCAAATTTCACCGCAATCATAAAACATTTAGGGACTCGATTGCACAAATCATGAATTTAGGGACCAAAATGCAAATTCTGGAAATTACAAGGACTTAGCCAACTTATGAGTTACCATTATGAAATTAGTCATGTTTCATGCTTCTCTGCCAAATTTCAACTCAAACGGATATCTCAAACTCATTCAATTGCATATACAAAGTTCAGGACCAAAACGCAAAGGTTTCAAAACATATAACCGTCAATTTCAGTGCCCAACGGTCGAGTGTTTCGGAACAGGGATGATCCGTTCCGAAACGCGGGACCGTTCCGAAACCAGTTCCGGAACAGGGCTCGACAGTGGCAAAACCGTTCCGGAACGACTCTACCCGTTTCGGAACGCCAAGGCCATTTCAGGCCCCCTGTTCCGATACGGTAGCACCTGTTCCGAAACAGGCTGCCCAGATTACAGAAATTTTGCTGGTTTAACATGCTTTCGACCAACCAAACATAACCCAAAGACCCTCAAATCATACCAGCAAGTCATTATATACTCAAGGAACATAATAACATCAACTATACTCAAACATGGCATCAAACATGGAAAATCCCAACTTTATAGGCATACATCCTATATTGAAAACCACACAAACACCAAAACACCAAACAAACCTCATAAAGGCCATTTACATGTTCCATCAATATCAAAAGCATAAAACCGACTTAGGGAGTCCAAAACATCTCCCAAAACAACATAAGTTCCCCATTGCCAAATGCCCAAAAGCTAATAGTGTTAGGAAAACATTCACCATACATGAGCTTAATTCTTCACTTGGATTCTTGACCTTCTTGCTGCCCTTATGCACTTCAATGCTCTGCATTATTGGTTTAAGAAAAGAGAGAGAGCGTAAGCACATAGCTTAGTGAGGAATGCTCATTTAAAACATCACAATAATGCATTTATAAAACTCATTTTCAAAACCTTTAGTTCAAACCACAATTGATCATGCACATATGCATATAAACCAAGCATTTCATGCTTCAAATCATTATCATGTCATATTGGCTTTCAAGTGATAATCAACAATAGACAACAATCGACAATCGGATACGCGGATTACAAGCGTTGTCCCTACGCTTCATACACACTACCAATATCAAGGTAGAGCATGGTACAATCACAACCCCTCAACACCCGTGATGGAGACTATGGTACAATCACAACCCCTCCACATCACTCATTGGTAGTTGTATAACATCACTAACGAGATCACGGGACATACAACACAAGATCCACACATGGACTTTTAACCACCATGGTGATCTTACAATACACAAGGCTCACACATGGACTTTTAACCACCATTGTGACCTTAACAATACACAAGGTCCACACATGGAATTTTAACCACCATTTTGACCTTAAAAATACACAAGGTCCACACATGGAATTTTAACCACCATGATGACCTTAACACAAGACCCACCCATGGACTTTTAACCACCATGGTGTTCTTAACCATCTCGTTAGTGTACTTGGATGGAGCATGGTACAATCACAACCCCTCGACATCCAAGGCGACTTTATTCACGGTGCACCCAATCCTATAGCCGGCTAACTATATCCGATTCAAGTACTTTTTAACCAACCACATCACTTGCCAATATACATCATTTAACAACATTAATCCACTGTTTTAAAGCATTTAACAAAGCCATTATCTTCATGCATCATTATGCATCAAAACTACATTTATCAATGTACAAAAACAAGGATCTCTTACCTTGAGCATCCTTCAATACATGGCTTATAAAATCAGCAATAAACATGCTCAAATATGCTTTCAAAAACAGAATTTAAACATGCAACAAATCACTTTGCAATCAACCAACTCATGGCTCATCAACAAGAGAGTTTTTCCGAAAACTTACTCTTGAGCTTAGCTAAGTTGTTTAGACTTAAACTAAGCTCCCAAACCTTCAAAACATTGGTTTCAAAGCTGAAAACCAAATTCCACTCACCGATTCCGTTTCGCCACTTGCCGAAACACCAATCAAGCTTCCAGATCAACACCACAAGGATCCGAAGATGTCTCCCCTGTTTTAAACACATCAAAGCAGAGGATTAATGCATCATCATGCATTAATATCTTCAGCCAAAGCATCTAAACTCGCTGCTCTCCTCAACACTCACATTTCGGCTACCAAACACAACCGAAATCACATCCAAACATCACTACAACACTACCCAGCCAAGATCCATCAATTCCAATCATTCATAAACCTCAATTAACATCCAAAAAGGATCTAATCACGTCATTATACCTCCAGCTATAGCAGATCATCAAGATCACTCTAAAAACCACCAAAAACTCAAGCAAACTTAGGAAAATCAACCTATTCGGGATTGCATTGATTAAACCTCAATTTCTCATCAATTATACATCCATTTTACATTAAAAACACATCTCAAAACAGTGCCCAATCATTTCTTACGAATTTCATCAAAAATTAACCAAATGTTGCATTTTAAAGCCAAGATCAAGAACACAACTACAAAACCTTTAATAAAACACAAATCAAGGATTGAGAACTTGGGAATTTCAGTAAAGAACTGAGTATTTAGAGGAGAAGGATGTTCATACCTCTAAATGTGAATTTCTCCCTTTTTGGAACCAAGATTCTTGAAAATCCAATAAGCAAATGCTAAGGTTTTGATGTAGAATTGATTAGAGATCAAATGAAAGTTGAAATCTCATCTTTGGATGTCAAAATCAGAGGGAAATTTGCTGGAGAAAAGTGTTTGGGTTGAGAGAAAAGTTGAGAGAAAAGAAATGGAAATTTTTGAAGAAAGTTAGTTATGATCACCAAAATATCTTTTTCCCTCCTTTTACTTTTAACTAAAAACCATTAATTAATTGATTAATATTAAGAAAAATCTGGAGAAACTCTTCTTGGGTAAATAGCTCCTTAAAGATTCAAAGCTTTAATCCTTTTTAAAACAGTCACCAAGTTTTCGAAAATTACATTTTAGTCACTAACCCAAAATGTCACACCTCCAAACCTCATTTTGTAAAATTGATTTCACCATTCTCTTATATATAATAAAAGAGGATTTTAAGATATTTTTCCATATTTTTTATGCAACCCGAACTAGGCTTTCCTAAAAATCACCTTTTATATATTCGAACCGCAATCCGACCGACCCGGTCCGAACCCAAAACTTCTAAGCCCAAAATTGGGGTGTTACAAGATCAATGCATATACGACATCCTAAATTGTGTATAATAGCGTTAAAAAGGCTATCTAACCAAGTTTTTTTTCATGAAGTAGAAGGAAACTTGGGTCCATAGGCATGTTTAAATGTATTTTTTGATATTTTGGGAGATTTGTTTTTGTTGTTGTTTAACTTTGATGTCGTAGTACTGAAACATATGTTTACAATGGTTCTAAAATTGGCGCGTATAAGACATCCTAAAGTGTGTAAAAACCGCGTTAAAAATACTATGTAGCCATGTTTTTTCCATGAAGAACAAGCATACATAGGTCCATAGGCATGTTGCAGCTGATTTTGTGGTATGCTGGGGGATATTTTTGTTGTTGTTTGAGTTTCACGTCGTAGTAGTGAAGCATATGTTTGTATTGGTGCTAAAATTTGTGTGCATATGGCATCCTTTAGGGTGTAGAAATCGCGTTAAAAATACTATATAACATTGTTTTTTCCCATGAAGAACAATCAAACATGGGTCGATAGGGCCTAATTAGCATCGCTAAAAATGGTGTATGGAATGAGTGCAAGGTAGAAAGTTAGGTTTATGAAATTAGTAAATTCATGATCAAATGATTATTAATGGTTGTTTTCTGTGATTTCATTAAAAAAACTGTCTGGACCGAAGAAAATGACTAAAAATAATGGTGCTAAAATTAGTGTGTTTTACCGAAGCTTTAAAGAACATTAAAAATAAAAATATAATTTACATACTATTTAAGACTTCGATAACATCACCATCATTATCAGAAAACTTTACATACAACTCAAGCTCAATGGCCCCCCTAAAGAAAACTATAGGTATGATTTCACCATCACTTCCACATCAGCGTTATCCATAACATAGTATAATGAGCACGTTAATAGTTCTAATGACGTCGACATTCGACACATCAACAGTTCTAGATTTTCCCCATGACCATGTAGAACATGTAGAACATGTATTTTTACAAATGGATCAATGACTATATGTTCATCGTAGTATACCAAAGCTGTAATAGTTTCTCTGTTGGATTAAAATCCTCAATTGTGGGCACATATGTAAAAATGTATGTTGCTATTATAAAGTATGACACAAAATAAAGTGACCAATTAAGTTAAGCGTGTCATAGGTATTAAGATGTCATGGAAATAAAAGTGTAGATACCATAAGATATATTTATAATTCAATGAGGGGCAGAGTTATAAATATTTAATAGTTGATTTAATAAATCAACTATATAAAGAGGTAGTGGTCCCCAAGAAATAGGTTAACTTGTTTTTCTCTCCTTCCCCGTCAGAGAGTTTTACTTCAAGAGATAACCTATCTTCTTGGAAGATCAATACCAAAGTTTTGGGATTTTCACATCAAGATTCAAGATTTTCAATCAACCAATGAATTCAGGTACGCTTCCGCATTCAGTTTATTATTCTTGATGATTTAACATGATAGATTCTGGGTTTTAGGTTTCATATCTATTTTATTTTGGTTCTAACAAGTGGTATCAGAGCCTCGTCATGTTGAATCATTGAGAATCAATTGATTGATTTATTATTAAATCTTTTAAATTCAAAACCCCCTAAGTTTAGGGATTATTAAACCCATCGACGTTATGATTTAAAATCCTTATTATATGGTGTTTCGATTATAAAATTAGGTTGTTTTTTTTCTGGGATTTTATGATTATTGTCGTATGGTTTGATAAGTAGTTTTGCTAGTATGTTTCGGTTTTTTTTAGGGTTTTGCGGTTATCATTATTATTATTTTTAATGATATGGGTTATTCAAACTATAAATCACGTTAGGTGAAAGTGATTTTTTTTAGTCGACCTTTGATTTTTGGACTGATAGCGAAACATCAGTGATTTGCATTCAATTGTTTTTTAAATATGGTTCAAATAAAGAAAAGAAAGAAAGAAAATTGAATATTCAATGGTTTAGATATTGCCGGTTCATGAAAACCTTATCTCTGTTATAACTTATGTGGTTTAACGATTTTTGTTTGTATTAATTATGATGCATGCATGTACATATTCGTACATATCAAAGTCTGCAATTACAGTTACACCAAATCTGTGCTACGCTTGGTGTTTGACTTGGATCTCAAGTTTATTTGGTTAGTGATTCCAAAAAAAAATTATGATAAGGACCGTGACTATTACAATTTTGCTTATGAATTAGTTTGATTATATATATAAACATGGTTTCATTTTATCTATGGAACAATCAATAGCTTCAGTTTACAACATTCTATATTTGTTCCATTACAATCGAACCTCTTTTGCTTAATATTGTTGAATCACTCCAGCAATTAGGTTGGGTTCCATATATGTGGTTTTGGAATGCATTTATTATTGTTATTATGGAATATGATTTTGATCGGGTTTGATCAAGAATTTTAATTTTAATTATTTGGTTATTATGGATATATTAAAGTTTCATGCGATCATTATATGAATTATTTATTTGTATGATACTTCTGATTTTCGCTTCTAGTTAAAGTTTGAATGTTTAGAATTCGACTTTGATTTTGGTAAATGCATGTTTATGGTTTAAGACCTTTTTTTTAAAGATACAGTCAAAGATTTAGGTTTTTCGATTTCTGATAGCCCCATTCAAACAACCTTATTTTGGGTTATTTCGGAAACTTAAGTGTTATCAGAAATTTTAGTTTTGACTGTTACAAAAAAAAAAATTGGATATTGGTATATTTATAGTATATATTTTAAGATAATTTAATTGAAACATTAAGTCACCAAAGTGACCTCTATTATGGAAATTACTTTGTTTTAAAATATAGAAGATTTTGTGCATGTAAGTTGGATTATGTTAGTATTAATCGGCCCAAAGGAAGGTTAATAATTAACATTATTACATGTGCAACTGTGGTAATAAACATGTGATAATTATTCAGTTTTACGTGTCAACAATAAATCGGCCCAAAGGAAGATTTCTGTTTGACATGTTCTTATTATCAATGTTTGATTATTATACCAGGATATCACTTACAAGTTAATATTTTGTCCAAAGATGAAATATTAATAGAGTGTCCGATATCTTGATATGAGGTTTACCTTTATTCAAATTTATTATTATTTTGGTTATCTTTTAATTTGATTAAAAGATAAAATTAAGACAAATATTTTGAAACAAATAAATTCATATTTTGGCTTCGGATGTCTAATATTTTAATGGATTAATTGAAACATAATGTCACCAAAGTGACCGCTTTTGTGTAGATTAGTTTATTTAAAATATTAAGATAATTATGGGTTTTTGTAATTCATGCATTTATTAATTGGCCCAAAGGAAAGTTAATATTTGCCAGAATTACAACGACAACTGTTGCGATAAATGTGTGACGATTATAAGGTATTTTATGTGAGCAATACGTTAGTCCAAAGATTAGCTTATTGTTTGACATAGTTTATTGTCAATGTTTGATTGCTACAACAAGAGTACCGCTTACAGTTAATATTACTGTCCAAAGACTTGATATTAATGTTGTGCTTGGTATCTTGAGGGGAACTAGTCATTATTTTGAATTTATTTGTTTACTTATGAATATTTATGTGAGCTTGTTTCTATTTTATTTACTTTTTTTGTTCTATATTTAGGTAATTTATTTTTGTTGTCACAATATCTGTTAAATACATTCTACACTCATGTTTAGTGAAACTAATTTCAAGGAATAAAAAGACACTTACATATAGTATTTTGATGTATGAACATAGACTTTGCACTAAGGAATGGACAACTTGCACCTCTCACTGCGGTAAGCACCCATAAAAGGTGTTTTCAGAGGTGAGATCGTTCGAATCGTATGAGTCTAATGATCATAAAACTCTACATTCAAGATGTCTTTAGGAGCACAAATCTAAATAAATTACTCAAACTAAGGGTTTTCTTGACGAAATTAAAGAAATGTTTTACCCAAAACATTAAGGTTAAGATGACATCACTTATGCCTTCTTTGAGGTCTATGAAGTATAAGGGTCAAGGAAATGTGAGAGAGTAGATTATAAAAAAAATTCTTTATATTGCTTCAAAATTTAAGGCACATAAGATCGAACTTTCTAACAATTGTTTGTTCTTATGGTTTTGATATCGCTTACTATACAATTTAACCAATTCAAGTTACAACTGTCAAAGGGAGAAATATACTCTATTTGAGTTCATTTCTCATCGTGTTCAAGAGGAAGAAAGGTTGAAGCATTATAAGTGTAAAAATAATTATTTTGTTAGTGCTCATTTAGTTAGTGTCTTTAAGAATAAGGACAATAAAGAAAATATTTAAATAAAGTTGCTAAGGGTTCTAGTCAAAAGAAACGACAATAAGTTTTTAAGTGTTGATTCTTTTGTATAAATTAGGACAAATGTAAAGAAATTAAACTTTAAAAGCGAGCAACTACTTCGATTATTTCGAGTGATCCATGGACTGTAAATTTTATGATCCCACAATTAAGATTATTTTAAAAAGAGATTTATAATTTTTTTTAGAATGTTGAGTTTGGAGGGAGAAATAAGGTTAGATACATTGTTATTGAGGAGGAATTGAATTATAATTTAATTCCTACTATCACTTTTGACAATGTTTAGGTTTTCAACCTATCATTAATCAAGAAGTGAATCAAGTACCTCAACAAAACAATGTTGAACAACTCTCATTCAAGATAAGGTAATTGGTTCAGAAGAACAAACTCAACAACCTTAAAAAAAACAAGTGTCATTAAGAGGTCCATGAGAGGAAGATGAAATACTATTCCAGATTATTATATTGTATTTCTTCAAGAAAATAAGGTAACAATGGAATGATAGAAAATGTTCAATCATTTTTTATCAGGCCATAAAAGTTATAACTCTCAAAAGTGGTGGATTGATGCCATTCAAGAAGAGTATAATTTGTGCAATACAATAAAGTTTAGAAACTTGTCTCATTACCTTAAGGTGCAAACCAATTGGTTGTAAATGGATATTTAAAACCAATAGGGATAGAAATGGTAATGTGGATAAATATAAAGCACGTCTTGTATCTAAAGGATATACTCTAAAAGAAGACATTGATTTTGTAGAGACTTTCTCTCAAGTTTTTATTGAAAGACTATTTCAAGATAATTATTTCACTTGTTGCTTGTTTTAGTCTTAAGCTACATTAGATAGATGTTAATCTTATTTTTTTTTCAATGACGACATTGAAGAAACTATTTATATGGTACAATCATAGAGTTGTGTCTTATGATACAATGTCAATCATATGTAAATTAAAGAAATCTATCTACGAGCTTATGTAAGACTCTTATTAATAAAATTATAAATTTCATGTTGATTATCTCATTCGGTTTTGAGATAAATTTGGTTGACACTTGTATATACTGCAAGTTCAGTGGGAGTAAACCAAGTGACACTCATATTGCTAAAGAAGATAAGTATTATCTTACTCAATGCCCTAAAAGTAACCTTGAAATTTAGAAAATCCAAAAGATTCTCTATACATAAGCTATTGAGAATCTAATTTATGCTTAAGTATGTATGCATTTGGAAATTGTGTACATTGTTGGAATGTTAGACAGATATTTGAGGAATCATATTATGGACCATTGGATAGCAGCTAATGGGGTTATGAGATATCTTTAGAGAACAAAAAAAATTACTTGCTCACATGTCGGAGTTCTGGTAAGTTAGAGATCATCCGGTTTACAGACTTCAATTCTATTTGAATATTGATGCAAAAGAATTCTGTCACATGAACCGCTACTTATAGATTGAATAGAAAGACCACTTCAGTTATTTTGTGACAATAAATATGCATTCATTTATTCTATAAACAATAGGAACACTTCAAATTTAAAGCACATAAATATTAAGTTCCTAGTTGTTAAAGAAAATTCAGAGTGGTTGTGTGTCTATAGAGCATGTTGGTACAAACTCCATAATTGCGCGCATATTAAGAAACTGTCACCCTAGGTCTTTCATGAGCACACTACTCATGTGGGTGTAATGTTATTTAAGGATATTTGGTTTTAGTGGGAGTTTGTAATTTTGAAATAATGCTCATTCGGTTTAAACACAATTTCAGTTACTTTAGTTTAAAGTTATTTAAGATTATTTTCTGCAGAAATAAAGCTCTTTTGGTTTATGTACACTCTGAATTCAGTAAAGTTGATCTCACCAAGGATTAGGAGGACCAGTTGGAAATAGACATGTTTGGTTCACATTTCATGTAATTTTCCATGCTACACATTCATGATTGATCTATGTCATTTGATTATGTTTGTATACGTGACCATTGATGGGTCCAGTCATGATTGATATGGCGAAGACCGCTTTGATCCTATATGGATATAATTGATGGATGAGATTGTTATAGAATACCTATTATATAATAGCAAAAAATTTGAGCTCATAAGGTTATACATTTATCAGGAAACATATGTTGCCCAAGTGGGAGATTGTTGGATTAAAATCCTCAATTGTGGGCACATATGTAAAAATGTATGTTGCTATTATAAAGTATGACACAAAATAAAGTGACCAATTAAGTTAAGCGTGTCATAGGTATTAAGATGTCATGGAAATAAAAGTGTAGATACCATAAGATATATTTATAATTCAATGAGGGGCAGAGTTATAAATATTTAATAGTTGATTTAATAAATCAACTATATAAAGAGGTAGTGGTCCCCAAGAAATAGGTTAACTTGTTTTTCTCTCCTTCCCCGTCAGAGAGTTTTACTTCAAGAGATAACCTATCTTCTTGGAAGATCAATACCAAAGTTTTGGGATTTTCACATCAAGATTCAAGATTTTCAATCAATCAATGAATTCAGGTACGCTTCCGCATTCAGTTTATTATTCTTGATGATTTAACATGATAGATTCTGGGTTTTAGGTTTCATATCTATTTTATTTTGGTTCTAACATTCTCGTCTCAACATATTATATCGATCGAAGTCTTTACAAATAATATTGAATGGTAGAGTAAGAAGGAGAAGAATGAAGATGAGTTGTGAGAATATTCAGGAGAAGAATTAAGTTAAGCCCTAGTCTTTACAAATAGTATTTATAGGTCAAGAAACCTCTTAAGTTAATTGAACTTGTGTTTGTGCAACACGAGTTCTATGTCCCACACAATAATTTTTTTCTACCATTCAGAATGTGTAAATCACGTTTTATGCCACGCGAGTTCTGTATCATAATAGAAAGTGGCAGCAAAGCACAAAACCTGCAAAGATCGTAAAAAATGGTGTATGAAATGAGTGCAAGGCAGAAAGTTGGTGTATCAAATGAGTGAATTCATGGTGTTAAACAAGGGTGTGGGTGAATGAGAAAGGTAAGTTTAAAATTTGAAATCTAAGAAAAACAAAGAGCTTTTGGTCAAATTAATTATTAATTGTTGTGTTATGCCATTTAAGAAAAAAATGACTTGATTAAAGAAACCGATTGAAAATAATGGTGCTGAAATTGTTTTGTTTTAATGAAGCTTCAAAGATCGTTAAAAATATTGGTAAAATATTACATGGAGAAGTACAATTAGTTGATTTAAGGGTCGGTCCTAAGTGGACAATTTCTCTTGTCGTTCCCAAAGTTCCAACATCCAATACACCGTTTAGGTTATTCAGTCCGTTCTCGAGGAACCTTATCCTCGACACAGTGAATCCTAGTTAAAGTTGGGCGACCTTTTTTCTTATGGCGCAGAAAAGGATCTGGGTATATCTTAGGTTCATGGTCAATTATATGATAATCATGTTCATTCCCGACCGGAGGAAAATTGTTTCGGTATACCTTGAATATATTTTCAAGTCAGTATACCAGATCAACAAGTGTCATGGTATCAAAATGAACGGATGCACATGCAGCGAAGGCGTGCGCACACGGGTACTTCAAGCGCTTGCAAATATTCTGATACCTAAAACCGATGTTGGCAACGAGAGAAACAAATTGCACCCATCGTGTTTGCATACGCACTGTATATTTGAAATTTCTATTGGAGGTCTGGAAGGAATTGGTGGCCACCTACCATCCAGTCCACTGCTTGTTTTTCGATGGTTGCAAAAAGGTAGCTAGTCGGTACTATGCTGCCTTGCCAACATATGTGATAGGAAAATGATGTGTTCTCTTCAGAGATGAATTGATCGACTCGGCCAAGTTCGTTGTCATGTGACCATATCGATGACCCCCATCATAACATCACAACCGTTTCTCCCTCGAGATATCAACAAGATAGTAACATCCATATGAATTTATTTCGCGCAACTCTTGCAGTAGCTCCTCAAATTTATCTATTCGGTGTGTGTTGCCGATTTAATAAAAGACGAAATAGTTAACAAGAAATAATAATAAAAACAATGAAAAATAAAATGGAATGCGAGCAGAAGGCGTACCTATGCAAAGGACCATTATACGTTCATCGTTATTCTTATATCTCTGGTAGTAGTTTGCTGCAATATATCGCAAACAGTACCGGTGATGTATATTTAGGGGTTTCCAAGACACACCCATACGCGAGATTGCTCCTCATACTCGTACGCCTCTATTTGAAATAATACATATCCCCTCTGCTCATTCTCGTAGAACTCGTCGTAGGACATATCTGCACAGGTTGGTGAGAAAAAAATTCCCAAGAAGGGATATCTTCTTTTTCAACGATTGCGAACGCTACTAGAATGCATTATCGGTTGTTGTCTTGTGCAATGGCTAGCAGTAAGATCTTTGTGTATCTATCATACAAGAATTTGCCATCGATCTGAAGCATCAACTTGCAGTGGCAGAAAGCCTTAACGCATTGTGGAAACATCTAGAAAAGCCGAAAAATTGGCACTCCTCAGGTACGAGACGATCATTGTAGTATCTCGGTACGGTATCTAGTTGCACAACTGTCTCTAGATTATATTTATGTATATTCTTCAGCCACGTTCACAACTCATTGTAGGATTCCTCCCACTACTCGTACAGTTTTTGGATGACACGATATCTTGCATACCATGTCTTATCGTATGACACTGTGCAAGTGTATATGGATTTAATGGTAGCTATATATATTGGCACACTTAAACGTAGATTTACTTTTATGAGTGGAAGGATGTCATCACAAAGCGCGTGCACATCCAAGTTAGGATAATCTTGGCTCAGGCTTCCCATGGAGCATGTATGAGGTCCGTTGTATCTTGTTATTTTCCATAGGTTGTTAAGCCTCCTCAATTGTGATACGTGGACCCTCCACATACATTTGTGGTACTTGTGTGGACATTCTACAATATATATGTATGCCTAAGTTTTCCTCACGGTGGATGTAACTGAGTGTCGTATGTTGTAATGCTTAATCGCAGCCTGTGCGAGTATTTTAGTCTTGAAGACCATTCCAAGTTGCAATTAACCATTGTTGCATTCGTTGTACTTCTCCAACTGGGGGAATTCTGGAAATTCATTAGTGTTGTAGCCTTCCATATCCATTGTTGTGAAGTGGGATAGTGGGTCATAATATGTTGAGCAACTTCCTGCTTCAGTAAACTTAGGCGGGGTGTAATCACTAATTTTGTCCGGAACTTGAACCTCCTTTGGTTTGTGATGATTAATGGGCTTATATTGGGCTATTATTTAAGTTAAGACTAAAAAAAACAAAAGGAGAAATATATATATGTGTGTCATGTCTTATTATCATCATATTATCTATTATTATTTATTAGTATTATACATATTATTACCATACTATTATTAGTATTATTTATTGTATATATAAATATATGCATGTGACATAATATATACAGGTGTGTTTATTTGCATATAATTAAGTAATGTGTGAATGTGTGCATATATTTTCTACTGTCATTGTAATTATCTTATTATTACTATTATTATTATTATTATTATTATGAAAATAAGACATATGAATAAATAAAAGCCCATAGTTTGTTAAATTAATGTCCATTACATAATATAAAAACCAAAAAACATTTACAAAGCCCATTTGGCCCGATTAAGCCCTAAGCCCTAATCTGTTAGAAACCCTAACACCCCTTATCCTTGTTGGTGCAGCCGCCGTCTTCATCCACAGCCGTCAGATCTGCTAAGAGCTGACGGCCCAGATCGAATCTCAAAGAAAACCTTAGGGAGGCCCTCTTATCCTTCGCGCCGCCAAGCTTCAACCGTCCGATCTGGGCGAGATCAACGGCCCAGATCAGATCTGAAGGAAACCCTAATAGGGTATGGATCCGCGCCGCACGCCTCCCCACCGTTAGATCCAGATCTGATCTAACGGACCAGATCTGCGCGTGCAATAAACCCGACGCCCGTTCGTGTTCCACGCGCGCGCCTGAGACGATCCGGCTCCCACCACGCGCGCGTAGCCATGCCCGTGACCCCTCGACTGCATGCCTCTACCTTTCTGCCCCGCCGCGCACCCTCGGCCGCCCCTATGCTAACACCGTTTTGGGGCGGTTTTTTCATGTAAACAGAAAAGAAAAAACTCAATCAGAGACCCAAGAATAGAAATGTAAACAGACAATAAGAAAAGAGGGAGAGAGAAAGGATTCGGTTTTGTCTGGTTATTTTCTATGTAACTCGGGTATAAAGGAGCCCGAACAACAACTTGTAATCTTATTCGAAGGAGAAAAAGGAGAGGATTTTTCATAGCAATAAAAAAACTCATTTTCCAGAGGTACCCAAAACTTCAACTTTCAACCCAATGCATGCATGAGTAATAAAGAAGTTTTTTTTGTTTTTTACCTTTCGAAAAGCTTTCTCTCTTCCCCCCTCTGACTTTTTCTGGTGCCGCCGGCAATAAGCCCTAGGTTTCCGTCTCAGAAACCATCGGGTGAGCCACCGGAGCCGTCACATTACCTCTTCGGATCTTTGCATTTCCGGCAAAAACCTCTGGTCTCCGTCTCGGAAACCGACGGGTGAGCCACCGGAGTCATCATTCGACTCTTTTTCTTTTCTCAAGATTCGAATGAAGGAAGGTTGTGGGCTCGGTCTTTGTTTTTTTTCTTTAAAAAAGGAGAAAGTGGGGAGAAAGGTTTGTTTTCTGGTTTTTTTGAAGTCACCGGCGCCGGGTTTTTCTTTTTAAAACCCTAATCGGGTAAACATATAAAAGAAGGAGGAGTTTTTTAGGTTTTTTCTGAAATATTCCAAAAGAGGCAAAAAAAGGGTTTTAAAGATGGTATTTATATTTACCTCATTTTTTCGTGAAAATGGTTTAACTCCTTTTAAGTCCTTCTGTGTTTCCATATTCTCACTAAGAGGGTTTCCGTTTTTTGAAATCGCATCCTTGGCCACTGATGTTTTAAACCTTTTTGCAATTTCGTCCTCAAATGTGCTTTAGCCTTCACCGAGTGGCTTAATGACCGTTTTGGTCCCCCCAGGTTACGACATCTTTTTGTTTCGGTCACCCCTTTAATGATTCAATGTTCGTTTTTCATGGTTTATTCCTTCGATAAGTCCCTGGAAACCGCCCTGAATTACTTTTTAATCATTTTCAGACTTACTTTTATTTTGTACATGTATGTTCATGCATTTAAATGCCTTAGTTCATATGCTCGTTTTTCTTTTTATGCTATATCTATTTCATGCACTTATTTCGTATATATTTGTCCATGCACTTAAATATCTTCGTTTATATATTTGTTTTTTTTATGCCATGTTTATTTTATGCGTTTTTTTATTTATTCGTATTCTTACATACGTTGTTTATTTATTTTCGATATATATGTGGTTATGTATTACACTAAATTGCATCCGGATTTTTAAATTGCAATGCGAGTGTCCCTTTATTCGGGAACGAACGAGGCCAGTACCAGTCGTAGTGGTGGTGGTTCGGGCGTTCTTTCTCGAATATTGAGACCTTTAAAATTTACTCGCTCGTATAACCAAATTAAGATACGATTCGTCACTTTAATTCGCAAAATTTAATATTAATTAAGCGGTAATGTTTTTGGTACCGGTTTTCGGGCACGACGGGGGTGCTCATCCTTCCTCGCGTGTAACCGACTCCCGAACCCATTTTCAAAAGAAAGAATCTCTGGTTTTATTTCGGTGTCCGGTCTACCATTTTAAATGGCCGGTGGCGACTCCTCTATTTTTATTAAAATTCGACTAATTTTCCAAAAACAATTAAAACCCGGTTCTTCTAAGTGACACCTATATTTTTTTTAGTCGCAACAGATGGCGACTCCGCTGGGGATAAAAATTTGTTTTCAAAAACAAAAAAGAGAGTCAAGCCAAAGAAAAACTTTACCGCTCAATTAATATTAGAAGTTGCGAATTAAAGTGACCGAGTTGATCGATATTTGTTTATAAGTGCGAGTTTATTTTAAACGCATTTAAAATTGGCATTTAAACCTGTTCGTTTAAGTGGGGGGAAAACGCTAGTGCTTTCGTGTGGATATTGTTCCTCCGTGTAGGCCTAGCAAGTACCTTCGGGGCTCGAATACCCTATATCTTCGTGAGAATATCGTTTCTCCGTGCAGATATAGCTAAAGGGTCCCCTCGAATTGAACTCGGTTGAGAGGAGCCTATAATGGGTGATGACCGGGGGCCTTGCTACCCTTAGTAGGGGACATCGAGGACAATTTGAGTACCTCCTAGAACCAAAACTGCATGTAGAGAACTAGAAAGCCCACCCCTGTTAGAGCCATGCGGACAACCTAGGTTTATTAGACGGGATAAATAGGGTTGCTTGCTTTCATGCTTGCCTTATTTCTCTTATCATGTTAACTGCGTTTATCCATCACTAACGCTTATTCTTATGATCTTCTTGCATTTATTCTCGCATGCATTTCATGACATAAAGGTGTTGAGTCAAGGTGGTTTTACCCACTTTTAGGGCTATCATTATGGACGGGAGGTTGTTAGAAGAGATGATGTCAATTAGCGAGCCCGACATCGGTCAGAGTTGAATCAGAAGGGATAAAGGGGCAGTTTACCGAAGAAACGCATAATGTCAGGTCATTTAATACCCACCATCGAAGAAGGCACAACCTTACTCCACTCCGAGGAAGTGAATCAAGATCATATCTACTACGAACATCCAAAATCATGAAACTACCCGACCGAGTGCAAAGAGGCAGCCGAAAAGAGCGTGGCGACTGAAAAGGGTATGGATTAGGTCAAGAGATGGATTCAGCTTCGAGGAAATAGCTTGTTTTCCGGGACTTGATACCAGCAAATTTAGAGGGTCTTGAATTGCTAGAGAAGAAAGCAAATTCATCCCAACAATTTTAGTCGAAGTTTTCATTTCCTTGAACATGATTCGGGGGCAAGAAGAGTACTCGTGGGACTTTTGCTATGACTATCTTGTAACAAAGAGCCTCTTTTACGTTCAAATGAAAGTTGACCTAAGGGGAATCACCTATATGACCAACACCTTTGACTTGCATACATTTGTAGCATTTGTTTCATCTATCATTTCAAAGCAACATTGTCAGTCATGCAATCATCTCATGATCATGCATCTGTTGATTCGAGTCCATAACACATCCATCATTGGACATTAAAACTTGCTTAAGATCTTCCATCACATCATTGCTAATTGGGGAGAATACTCATCTGAGAGAGAGAAAGAGAGGAAAATGGATAAAAGGGATCGGTTTCTAGCCAGTACAGCCCTAGAAGCATGAATGACCTAGTGGCTAAGCTCGAACAGCTTCGAGAACATTTGGTTAAGAATCAAGGGGAGATGATATCGTATAGAGGGAGAATAAATCCTTTACAAAAATCCAATTTCCATGATTGGTGAAAACTGATTGTACCCAGGGGAATGGTACAACTAGCCCGGAGCAAACGGCTACCGGTAAAGGCAATTCAAATCCGTTAATCCCTGTGTATTTGGGAAAAATGCAAGTCTCGGTTAAAAAAAAAGTGAATTGGAGACATTACATCGTTTCATGAAAGAAGGAGCGATGTTTGGGCAAGTCCAACAGAAATGTTGGCACAACGTGCTTAAATACGGTGAAGTTTAAGACAATGGATAATTCAAATGTCCATCAAAAATCCATTTTTATGAATGGTCGAAGGGAAATAAATCCTTTGCAAAAAGCCAATCCTCATTATTGGTGAAAACTGATTGTACCCAGGGGAATGGTACAACTAGCCCGGAGCAAACGGCTACCGGTAAAGGCAATTCAAATCCGTTGATCCCTGTGCATTTGGGAAAAATGCAAAAGTGATAAGCTAAGCTTTTTTTAACGAAAATTTCATTTTGAAAATATTTTTGCATTCTTTGATTCTTTAAACATTTCATAAGCTTACTCTTGTATATACTTTTTGTGAGATTAACTTTAATTCAATTTTAAAAGAAATTTTTTCTGAAAAACTGAATGTTATGAGGACACTATAAATATGAAATCCCTCTGTCCTACTTAGGCCAAGGGAGGAATGACAATGAGTGTTCAGGAATAATGGGCCACTCCCATTGAGTGAATTTTCCTCTCGGGCATTGTTGTCTAAGGTTCTTGAATGAAGTGATAACCCTAAAACTTCTACCACCTGAAGACCGATTTTGATACCCGTGTGTGGGAGGACATTTGGCATTCCTTAAATTCCATTCACCTAGAGAGAAAATAAAAAATGTACCCATTGTTGTCCCCGTTTGAGCCTTTTGAACTTTTTCTTCAAAATGAACCCAAACCAAGGATCACCCCTACACCGGGGGCAAAGAAAAGATAGAAGTCTATGGACAAATAATTGACATTGGATTCTGATTAGGCTATGAAGATGAGGCCTTGAGGGGAAATAAAAGAGAATAGATACATTGAATACATTTTCAGTTTGAGCAGCCAAAAACATCAAAAGGAAACAATGAAAGAAAAGTCGGTTCTCAAAGAGCTACCCAAATCAAGCCAAAAGTTACCGACACAAAAGTTGAAGAAATCAAAAGCAAAGGCACTAAAGTGAAAAGTGCAATTTTGAGGAAACAACAAAAGAAAAGTCGGTTCTCAAAGAGCTACCCAAATCAAGTCAAAAGCTACCGACATAAAAGTTGAAGAAATCAAAAGCAAAAGCACTAAAGTGAAAAGTGCAATTTTGAAAAGAGGGAGAAGCGGATAAAGAAAAGGGACAAGAGGATTCCCTATCCAAATGAATCTCTGCTTAGATGAGCCTCGAAAGATTGTTCACCTTTGATCAAAAGCCTGCACTAATACAATGCGAAGGTGCAATTGGATCTGAAACTACACTTGATGAAAGGAAATGAACTCTAGGGTGAAAACCCCAACACAAAAAGGGCAGTCTAGAGCGATCCAAAGAAGCAAGAAAAGGAATAGCATTTCATCAGAGCATAATTGAGACTTCAGATTGGAAGAATTGATCCTTGGTTTCACCACCCTTAAACACTTGTTTGGGCCTATTTACCCTTTTTTTCATAGCCGTGAGCCTTAGCCTACATTACAAGCCATAAAAGACCATTTGGACCATATGCGGAAGGATGAATTTGTCTTCAGATCACATTTCGCCTATCGGGGTTAACCTTTCTTCAAGGATTGCCACACTTCTAATGCCTGATTGAGATCAGAAAAGAGGGAAGGATGGGGCATGGTGAGTTAGTGAGGTAAAGAGAGCCACCTTTAAATTGGGTAGAAACTAAGTATGGGAGTCGCCCCTCTTGGAAGCCTAATAGCCCAAAAAAGATTTCATATGTGCATCCCTGCAACATTCGGAAAATTTCACTCGGGTCAACCTTTTTCAAAGACCCCAAACTTGATTTTCACTTGACATGATTTTTTCAAATGTATATCTACATAATAAAATTATTTTTACTCAATCACTTGCATAAGTCTTCTACATGGGAATGAACAAGCGGATTGACCGTGGCCCGAGGTAAAGCCATCAGTACCCGGAGGGGCACCCTCGGAGGTTCAAACATTACTAGTACCTCCAGTTGAAATATCAAGACCATCTTCGGTAAAATGTCAAGCTATGAAGTCGACCTTCACTAAGAAGTGTTGGAATAGAATATAAGGGTAGAAATTTTGACGTTGAGAATCGGGGAACAGAAGTTACCCTCAGAGACTAAGCATCTTGCCGAAGAGGATGTCTTGAGAACGACCACGCGCGCCGCGTTGAGGGCACGCACTGAGATGAGATAGTAATCAACTCGATAAAAGGCAACAAGGATATGCCTAAGAAAAGAAGGAAGATTAAGGAGAAGAGAAGAGGAGCCGAGACGAAAACCCAAAAAGCACTTTGGGGCAAAGGAGCGAAATTCAGAAGAGGCGCTCTCGACCACGAATTTAGAGCAACAAGGGCCAAAAATTGGTGGCATCTTTGGACAGAAGACACCAGTTAAAGCAGTCGACATCAACCAGAGGTCAGTTAGAAGGTACATAAGCCTAAAGCAAGTGGGGACAATGGGATTCTAATCAGTGTAAGTCCTCCCTTCAAGAAGAAGCGAAAAAGAGAGAAGTTGACTTCAAGATGAAAACTCAAAGGAGTACCCAAAAAGAGAAAAAGAGGAAGAAATAGGACAAAGAAAAGAGAAGACACAGTGAAAACCCAAAAGACACTTTGGGGATTGAGGCGAAGTTCAAGAGGAACGCTTCAGATCACAAACTCGTGAAAAATGAGACAGAAACTAAAAGCCAAGATTTTAGAGCAAAGGAGACAGATACTCAAAGCTCGAGACAAAGATATATGACACCTGCTCATCTATTCGGGCACATGGAGAATAGAACACGTCTGTCCGTTCAAGTACATGAAGAATGGAACCCTACCCACCTACTCGGGTATTTGAAGCATACAATCTGCTCATCTATTCGGGCATTTGGAGAATAGAACTCGTCTATTAGTTCAGGCACTTGGAGAATGGAAATCTGCTCATCTATTCGAGCATTTGGAGAATAGAACCCGCCTATCCGTTCAGGCACTTGGAGAATGGAAATTATCCTATCTACTCGGGCAATCAAAAATCAATAAAAATAAAAGTAGAGAAAGAAAGAAAAAATAGAAGAAAAAAATAGAAGAAAGAAAAAGAGAGAGAGAAAGAAGGGTTCAAGGTGAAAACTCGTCTGAGAACTTTGAGGTAACAATTCCAGAAGTGAGTCAAGATGAGAAGAAGAAGAACAATGGTCCGGGAGAACCGAGAATAGATGCAATCAAAGCAAGAAGCAACACCAAAGGACACAATGTCAATAAAATTAATATGATTAAATAACTTGCAAACCCCAATCATGCATCACGACTAGTTAGGCATCCCTAGGTTAGGAGCATGCTAACTCATACCATCATAGCATTTTTATCTCTTTTCACAGATTCTTGAAAGACAAATTGAATACCTCTCGGGATGAGGAGAAGACGATAAAGCGAGAACTAAAAGGATTTTAGGCGAAGCCTTTCAAGCCGCCGCTCCAGAATGTCAGGCGAAGTCTTCATATTCGCCACTCAAGGATTTCAAATGAAAGCTTTCAAGCTTGCTGATAGATTTCAAGATAAAGGATCCTACAGAGAAAGGGTCCAAACAAGCTCTATATAAGAGGAACTTGCGACTTCAGGATCTCGAAAGTGAAGGGTCCTACGGAGAGGGGACTTGTAGATCCTTGATTTCAGAGGGGAGTTCGGTAGAGAAGGAACTGCTACTCGAAGAGTACGCTAAGGAAGAGGAGTTTAGTGGAGAAAAAACTCAGAATCCTAAGGCTTCAGGACCTCAAAAGCGGAGGGTCCTACAGAGAAAGGACTTGGAGATCTTTGATTTCAGAAATACGTGGACGAGAGTTCTATATAGAAAGAACTGCCACTCGAAGAATACGCCAAGGAAATGAGTTCTATAAAGAGAGGACTCATCTTCTTAAAGCTTCAGAGAGAAAATTACTCGGTCTAGCGCGTCACCGATCCGGGAGAGTAAATCGTCCAACCGAGAAGTTAGACGGATTTAGTTGACCAGTTTGCTTTACGACCGTGAAGGGAAAGCAAATTCACTTGGACGCCCAAGTTCGCCTTTTGACCGCGAAGGGGAGGCAAAAATGTTAGGAGTTTCAGCTTGCTTTTTGACCACGAAATGGACAACTTGCTTTTAGACCGCGAAGGGGAAGGCAAGGTTGTTTGAATGACCAGCTTGTTTTTTCGAAAAGAAAGATATTCGAAATATGCTCATCGATTGGGCACTTGGAGAATAGAACCCGCCTATCCGTTCGGGCACATGGAGAATGGAAATTTGCAACAAAAAAAAAAAACTCTCTGTCTACCTGTTTGGGGCATCGAGGGGAGAACTCATGATTAGAAGGCGTTGGGAAAAGGAGTTGCTTAGAATCATGTGGCTGCTTCGGGGAACGAACCATCCAACAGGGAAGTAGGACAAAATTAGTGCTTATGGTCTTTGCTTTATTCTTGTTCCACAAGTAATAAGCAAAGAGGGGCAGCTGTAATCACTAATTTTGTCCGGAACTTGAACCTCCTTTGGTTTGTGATGATTAATGAGCTTATATTGGGCTATTATTTAAGTTAAGACTAAAAAAAAAAACAAAAGGAGAAATATATATATGTGTGTCATGTCTTATTATCATCATATTATCTATTATTATTTATTAGTATTATACATATTATTACCATACTATTATTAGTATTATTTATTGTATATATATATATATATATATATGCATGTGACATAATATATATAGGTGTGTTTATTTGCATATAATTAAGTAATGTGTGAATGTGTGCATATATTTGCTACTGTCATTGTAATTATCTTATTATTACTATTATTATTATTATTATTATTATTATTATTATTATTATTATGAAAATAAGACATATGAATAAATAAAAGCCCATAGTTTGTTAAATTAATGTCCATTACATAATATAAAAACCAAAAAACATTTACAAAGCCCATTTGGCCCGATTAAGCCCTAAGCCCTAATCTGTTAGAAACCCTAACACCCCTTATCCTTGTTGGTGCAGCCGCCGTCTTCATCCACAGCCGTCAGATCTGCTAAGATCTGACGGCCCAGATCGAATCTCAAAGAAAACCCTAGGGAGGCCCTCTTATCATTCGCGCCGCCAAGCCCCAACTGTCCGATCTGGGCGAGATCAACGGCCCAGATCAGATCTGAAGGAAACCCTAATATGGTATGGATCCGCGCCGCACGCCTCCCCACGGTTAGATCCAGATCTGATCTAACGGACCAGATCTGCGCGTGCAATATACCCGACTCCCGTTCGTGTACCACGCGCGCGCCTGAGACGATTCGGCTCCCACCACGCGCGCGTAGCCATGCCCGTGACCCCTCGACTACATGCCTCTGCCTTTCTGCCCCGCCGCGCACCCTCGGCCGCCCCTATGCTAACACCGTTTTGGGGCGGTTTTGTCATGTAAACAGAAAAGAAAAAACTCAATCAGAGACCCAAGAATAGAAATGTAAACAGACAATAAGAAAAGAGGGAGAGAGAAAGGATTCGGTTTTGTCTGGTTATTTTCTATGTAACTCGGGTATAAAGGAGCCCGAACAACAACTTGTAATCTTATTCGAAGGAGAAAAAGGAGAGGATTTTTCATAGCAATAAAAAAACTCATTTTCCAGAGGTACCCAAAACTTCAACTTTCAATCCAATGCATGCATGAGTAATAAAGAAGTTTTTTTTGTTTTTTTACCTTTCGAAAAGCTTTCTCTCTTCCCCCCTCTGAATTTTTCTGGTGCCGCCGGCAATAAGCCCTAGGTTTCCGTCTCGGAAACCATCGGGTGAGCCACCGGAGCCGTCACATTACCTCTTCGGATCTTTGCGTTTCCGGCAATAAACCTCTGGTCTCCGTCTCGGAAACCGACGGGTGAGCCACCGGAGTCATCATTCGACTCTTTTTCTTTTCTCAAGATTCGAATGAAGGAAGGTTGTGGGCTCGGTCTTTGTTTTTTTTCTTTAAAAAAGGAGAAAGTGGGGAGAAAGGTTTGTTTTCTGGTTTTTTTGAAGTCACCGGCGCCGGTTTATGGCCGACGGCGCCGAGTTTTTCTTTTTAAAACCCTAATCGGGTAAACATATAAAAGAAGGAGGAGTTTTTTAGGTTTTTTTTGAAATATTCCAAAAGAGGCAAAAAAAGGGTTTTAAAGATGGTATTTATATTTACCTCGTTTTTTCGTGAAAATGGTTTAACTCCTTTTAAGTCCTTCTGTGTTTCCATATTCTCACTAAGAGGGTTTCCGTTTTTTGAAATCGCATCCTTGGCCACTGATGTTTTAAACCTTTTTGCAATTTCGTCCTCAAATGTGCTTTAGCCTTTACCGAGTGGCTTAATGACCGTTTTGGTCCCCCCAGGTTACGGCATCTTTTTGTTTCGGTCACCCCTTTAATGATTCAATGTTCATTTTTCATGGTTTATTCCTTCGATTAGTCCCTGGAAACCGCCCTGAATTACTTTTTAATCATTTTCAGACTTACTTTTATTTTGTACATGTATGTTCATGCATTTAAATGCCTTAGTTCATATGCTCGTTTTTCTTTTTATGCTATATCTATTTCATGCACTTATTTCGTATATATTTGTCCATGCACTTAAATATCTTCGTTTATATATTTGTTTTTTTTATGCCATGTTTATTTTATGCGTTTTTTTTTATTTATTCGTATTCTTACATACGTTGTTTATTTATTTTCGATATATATGTGGTTATGTATTACACTAAATTGCATCCTGATTTTTAAATTGCAATGCGAGTGTCCCTTTATTCGGGAACGAACGAGGCCAGTACCAGTCGTAGTGGTGGTGGTTCGGGCGTTCTTTCTCGAATATTGAGACCTTTAAAACTTACTCGCTCGTATAACCAAATTAAGATACGATTCGTCACTTTAATTCGCAAAATTTAATATTAATTAAGCGGTAATGTTTTTGGTACCGGTTTTCGGGCACGACGGGGGTGCTCATCCTTCCTCGCGTGTAACCGACTTCCGAACCCATTTTCAAAAGAAAGAATCTCTGGTTTTATTTCGGTGTCCGGTCTACCATTTTAAATGGCCGGTGGCGACTCCTCTATTTTTATTAAAATTCGACTAATTTTCCAAAAACAATTAAAACCCGGTTCTTCTAAGTGACACCGATATTTTTTTTAGTCGCAACACGGGGCAACGTCTTCTTCCACATCTTCCTCCATATCATCGTCGAAAGTAGCCTCCGCAGCATCATCTACGTCATCCTAATCATCGACAAGCTCTTCAAGTTCTGTTGATTCTTCAAGAAATAAACCCATCTCATCACCATCGAGCCCGACCTCTATAAGCGGTTCTTCATCAGAATTATCTTCTTCAAATTGGAACAGTTCTACTTCATCAAACACCGGTACATTAATAGGTTCTGCAAGCGCAACCCAATCATGAGACCGTTAACAATTACGAGACCGGTGACGAGGCCTATCTAGGTCGACAATAGTAGCACTTGAATGTCTCTCCATAGATGAGAAATTATCTACGTTCCGCTCACTAGGGATATAAGTTGAGTGTCGTTCGGTTGAGAAATCATCGAACGTGTTAAACTCTTTATGGTAAGATGGTCGCACAGATGATGACGGCCCTAGGCTCGCACCGTATGGATTATACGTTGCGTGTTCGGTTGGTGGCATATTAAGGTCGAAGTCGAACCTGGCCACGCACAAATGTCTTGGCCCCGAAGTAGAAGACGATGAAGCTTCATCATTGCCCGTATTTAGTAGGTTGAAGTCATGTCGCAGACTTGATGTTGGACTAAGAGTATTTGGGTCGTAGTCAAGATTTGCTCGTAGCTAATTTGGAACCACATTATGACCACATGAGCTTCAGAAAATATTGCAAATAGCTCTAAGGGGCATCCCATTGAGTACTGAGTATGTGTATTGATCATCAATTCCACATTACCATCATCTTTAACATCGAATATTATGAAATAAAATGGTTCTAACGACGTAGGACATCGATACTTCAATGACTCCAACTGCCTCCCGAAAGCATGTGGAACCCTCCCCGATATTTTGTCATTTAGCGTTTGATACTTGGCTCGCCTCAAAATATTTAACGTAACACTGTTGGGGGAGTGAAATATAACACCGAGATATGTATCAGGGATCATTTGACCATCGTAGTATACCACAACCTCCACTCTTCTTGCCATTGTTGAGAATAAAAGAGCAATCAGTGTTTCTAACATGTTTTTCTCTTAGGGTGCGTTTGGTTCACGGAATGAAAGATTACTCTTGGGAATAAGATTCCTGGAATGTAACATTACCTGGCATATTACTGGGAATGTTACATTACCTTGTTTGGTTTATTTGGTAGAAATGTAAGATTATTATGTTTGGTTGGAGGTAAATAAGATTATCTGAAAGTGAAATTTACTAAATTGACCGTGTGTTATATTTTTTTTAACGTGTTGAACTTTTAATATTAAATTAAAAACATATGCACAAAAAATTGTAGAATTATTTTTGTTACACTATTTAAAATTTACAAAAATAATATATTTATCCTATTATTAATATAATTATTATATTAACTATTTTTAATAAAAATGTAATTTATATTTACATACTCTCGTTACCTTCTATTAAAATAATTTTGTGAATTTTTTAAATGCTAAACTTTTAATATGCTCAAATTTTTAATTTTTATTACTTGTGACAGATTGTCAAGTAAATTGAAGTAAATAAGTTGTGTAATACTAATAAGAATTTATATCATAAGTACCTACTAAAATATTTTATAAGATGATAAATATCTTGTAAGTAAAAGAATATTGTGTGAAAATATTACCTCTTAACTTATTAATTTACATCACATATATTTAATCATCTAATTAAATTAAATAAAGGATCTATGTGAACAAAATTCATTAACTTGAGAGTAATATGGTCCAAATGGTGGGAATTGACAAATACCTAAGACAACCAAGGGAATCACATTCCCACCATTTAATGAAAAAAAGCTAATATTGGGAATACAATATTACCCCTTGGAGGGAATGCTCTTCAACCAAACGTGGGTATGTGATTCCGGAAAAGATTATTCCCACAGGTAATGATCTTTTCCGCGAACCAAACGCTCCCTTAGGGTTTGTTAGAAAATGGTTGTTGTGATTGATAATTGTGCCGCAAACGTCCTTTATAACGTGAGTTAATATGTGAAGGAATTTGGTGGAACTTGCGTTTGGCCAAGCGCGTATTCCTAATATGGCAGGTTAAATCACGTTTTGCAAAATGTGAGTTTAGTAGTCTTCTTTATCAATACTGACATGGTAGTCAAATTCACGTTGTGTTGAACGCGAGTTTAGTACTCTAATAATTCAACCAGCATCAGAATCTAACAGGCGCATATAAATAATGCAGGAGTAAAGTTTACACCACGCAAATAAAATATGGCAAGGTTTTCTGCTACGGTTTTCATTCATGGAACCTACTTCTACACTTCTTTCAATGAGAAAATCACAAAAGATGGTTTGTTTGAGTTGATTTCAACACGGGATAGGGAGTGTACAAGCGCAAAAGTTTTAGCCTTGCGTGTCAAAGTGCCAATCAATAAGCCCGGTTCGGAAGAACACTGCTAACTAACACTATCAAATGAGAAAGATATGCGTAATATGTTTGGGCATACAAACGTGCTAGGGGTACGAATATCGAGCTCGGTGTAAAATTTGATGAAGGCTCCAGTTCATCAACCACTGCGTCGACTGTAGAGCGTAAATGAATTCTCTAAATTGAGTACAAGGTTAAACTGCTGCCAAGTTATAGTATTTAAGATATCGTCTCTACAAGGATTGGAAGCTGCTTCAATGATTAAATTCCTACACAAGGAAAAGTAAAAACACAATTCAGTTGGGATTTGATTTGATTTGATTAAAACTAAAATCAAGTAAATTAAAGGATTGAGAATTCAGTTTGAGAGAATGGGCCAGTATTGGAATGTGTCGTAGTGTGGATTTTGAATGTGTTTTCTTGGCAGACAATCTGTCATGGCAGAAAATGAAGTGATGCCCAGGCGGCTGAGTGATGCTTCAAAGTTCAGCATGACTTTCTTCAGTGACTTCTCTTTATCCCTAAGTTGAAGTGCTATTGGCGAACACTTCTTGATAATACCTCCCGGCGTGAATCTAGGGATGAACACCAACCAAATCTTAAGCCTCTTTTAGCCACTAAACTTCTAACTTATCCCTAAGCCGAAGTAATTTCACCCCAAGTTGGATAAAATCGTGTTTACTCGTCTCGTGAGTCTAACTCTCTCAATATTAGACAAATTGATAATTGCTCTCTCCTCTCCCGATTTGATTGCAAACAAGAATAATGCCAAGAGTAAACAAACTTTGAAATATTATTACAAACACTAAAATCCTAAACGAATACAAACAATCTCTAACAACTACTCAACAAAACCAACACTTAGCCCTAGGAAACATTTAGAACATGATGGATGAATGGAAACTCTAGGGTTTTTCTCCAAGAACTCTCCATATCTCCCCTAGTTGACTAAGATGCCTTATACATAAGCCTTGGCCTACTCGAAGTTGGTTAAGGGACTAGAGTACAAGTTGGAATTAAAGTAGATCTTGTAAAAACATTAAACTCTAATTAAGACTTCATTTAATCCAATCTTGACTCCCGGTTGACTTCAAATTCTTTGAGCTTTGATCGTGACTTTTCTTGGGCTTTTGGGCTCTGATATGCATGCAAGTGGTCTATTAAAATTGGGCTTGATGTGTTCTTCCAGTCGAATACCACTTTGCATGTTTTCAGCTGCCTTGGAATGTTGCCTCAGCAGAGGTCTGGCTCAGCAGAGCTCCTCATTCTGTGTTTTTCCTCTGTAGCTTAGTCTGATCAGCTCTCCAATAGGTACACGACATCGTCCATCGATTGTTTAACTCCTTTCTTCTTCCCTCCTTGCTGCCTCGACATCATATGTCTGGGCGGGTATCTGCGCACAGTAAAACATATACCTGAGCAGTGTCTTTTATAGATAAAAAACAGTGAAATTTATCAAATAGGGCAGAGTATCTAATCTATGCAGTTTTTTGAGTATGTTTACCTAATTATGCAACTAAAATGGGCTTAAGTCTAACAATAATTGAGTTATCCTAGGGCTAAAACCTAGTACTTTTTCACACTTAACACTCCCCCAAACTTGAACTATTGCTTGTGCTCAAGCAATGCAATCTAATAGTAACATTCTAAAACTTAAAAATCGTGAAAACTTAGCTTACTTGTCACGGGGTCAGAGTCTTGGCGCAGGGACATCTACCCATGCGGCAACCCAGGGCTCTTACCAGCCCGGGGCTAAGCCTTTTCCATCTCCGATCCTCATTGGTTTCGCTCTCCCATGGGCTCATCAGGGAAGCGGGGACAACTCGCGACCAGTGTGGTGCCTACCAACGTGCCCGTCCGAGGACTAGACGGCTGTACGACACGTACTACACCCTTATTGCTATCCCGCATCCTACATTAAGAACAACCAGCAAGCATCTCGCGCAGTCCCGCGTGTCACGCCGAACGGTCCGTTAATTACTTTAAAGTTACTAGAGCCAATGTTAGGTTTTTTATATATGCACCTTACTAGAGCCGGTTTCGGGTACCTCTAGCCTATCCTAGAGCTAGTTTGGGCACCTTTAGAATATAGTTGGTTTCTAATTACTTTAAGTTCTACCCAAGTTTACTAAGTGAATTACCTAAGATTTCTAGAAGTCCTAAAATCAAACCAGTCACAAAGGGTGTTTCTTTAAGTTCAGAATATAGTTGGATTCTAAATTCTTCCAAAGTCATGCTAAGGTTGCTGTTTTGGCGGGTAGTCTGCCTTCATGTTAAATAAAGGCAATTACACTATGGTTCCTAAATGCTTCTAACTATGCAATTACATGTAATGAAAACATAAAATAAATAAAGAAGATAAAAATTAGGACTAATTCCCCCCCCCCAAACTCGATAGGAGCATTGTCCCCAATACATGCATACATACTAAAAAACAAAACATATATTAAATAAAGAAGGAAGATGGTAGCTTAGATTTCTGACGAATCAGAGGAGGTATCGTCTTCTTCGTCATCGCTAAGTATCATCCTCCTTTGAGCTACTACTTTGAGTCTTTTGGCCGCCCTCGCCGGCTGCTGGTGTTGGTTGGTCCAATTTTGTAACTTCCTTTTCATTTTCGTCCTCGTTGTCAAGGCATATCTCCTTAGTGTTGGAGGCTTTCTTTTTTTGGGCTGGGGACTATGCGGTTTTGAGCTTCTTTGTGACGGACCGGACCGTGTCTTGCCACACCAAATCTGATGGCAAGGAGTTGAGCAAGGCATATTCGGATGGTGTTGGTGCGACGACTACTTCCCGTGATGGTTGCCAATTTTATCTGATTGGGGCGGCTGCGGTGTCAACATGGTCATCCGAGATGGAGAGGACTTATGTTGCTGTGACAGCCGCTTCCCTGGGGTCAGAGGCGGCTCGTGGTATCGTCGAGACTTGGGCGGTTGAAGTAGCAGAGTCAGCCGCATTCCTTAATGTCGAGGCAGACGGGGAGGCAGAGGGGGAGGCAGAGGTAGTTTGAGCCGCATGGACATGGATCTTGGCGGGAAATTGTGGGAACTGGGCAGCTGGGAAGTTCTCCTTGATAACTGCAATTGTGGCAGTGTTGAAGTCTCTTATGTATGCCATGAATGTGAGTTGGCGTCTTTCCATCCGATCCAACTGAGCTGTAAGGCCACCGATTGTGGTTGACAGGGCGGGCTGGTGGTAAGGTTGTTGGCTGCCCATCTCCGATGCTTCGGCATAATTCTCTGGGGTGGCTTCTTGGATTTCTATTGATAAGTATTTATTTTGGTTATGTTTTTAGTCCTTATTTTGATCGAATATATGTTTGAAGGACTTAATTGGGCTGTTTTTATGTTGTTCTCGTGCAGGTTACGTAATGCTGGAAATAAGTTGGAATGCTGCAGAAAATACTGGAGTCGTGGGCAGATTCATGGGCATGAACCAGGGCATGAATGCTGACTGGGTGCCAAGTCAGCACCTTCTAGAAGATGATGTCATTAACGCAGATAACTTATCAGTCCACTTATCAGATAGCTTATCATCCGGATTTTTATTTTAAAATCCAAAACTTGGATATTTATCTTATGTAATTTAATTTAAATTTAGGATTTATCATCTTAGGTTTTTAGGGTTTCCAACTACTATAAATACCCCACTTTGGGGGTGAATTAAATCATGAATCATTCCATTGTTCTCTTCTTCGTTGAGTTTAATAAAAGTTCTTCATTTTCTCCATTTCATTTTTCTCCATTTTTCTCTTTGTTTAATTAAGTATGGTTTTTTCACCAACCATGCTTAACTAAATTCCCTTTAGCCAAAAGCAACGCCAAACCCCACAAACCTCGTGAGATTAGGAAAATACTTCAATCCTTCAACAACTCCTTTTTAGATTCTCTGTAAAATTGATTAGGCAATCGGCCTAATCTTTAGGCATCGCAATTGTTTCATTCCGAGAGCGTGCATCGGGTTGAAGTAGTTTAGATCCATCGTTGGGGACGAGGAAAAGCTTGTAGCCAATTCAACTCCCTAAGAACAAACTTAGTGGCGGTCCACTAAGGGGAATCAAAATCGGAAACAATTCTCATCGAGACGATTATCCGAGCACGAGCTTCTCCAGCACTAACTGAGATTTGAGTTAGCATCGATTGCCGTAGCTAATTCACTAAAGTTTGACTTCAAGGATTGCCCTGGGAGTCGAATTTACTAACGAGAAGTAAGTTGCAAGGGTTGGGCCTTGTAGACTGTAACCTGCAGGAAAGTCGAAGAAAAATCAACTTCAGTGATCGAAGATGTCGTGGCAAAGCGTGGCTTGAGGCTAATTCAATCTATAATCCATTCTCAATATTTATTTTACGCTCTTATTATTTTTCTTTATCATTCAAATCACTTCTCTAAAATCCCCCTTTTATTTTCTACAATTTATTGGTCTAAATCAGAACGAAAGGTGTTAGAATTCCTATTCCCTGCGGATCGACCCTTACTCTCGCTATATTATTTTAAATCTTATTTATTTGAGATTAAGGTTTTATTTTTGACACTATACGACGCGTGTCAAAATTGGCGTCGTTGCCGGGGAATACGGCAAAGTACTAATATTGTTTTATTTGATTTATGACCAAGAACAATCCGGGAGAACAAATTAAACTCATCCCGGAAATCAAAGTACTAGCCCGAAAGTTGAATGCACAAACACTTCGGGAAAAGAAAAACAAAAGACCCCAGCAAAGATTCGAACGCGATCTAGAAATCACATCCGAAGCAGAGTCGAATTACGAGCCCAATCTGATGGGAGACAAAAATCAAACCATACGCCAACTAAATGTGGCGCCCGATGGCCAACAACCGATGTGTATAACCTTTTCGAATGGCGAAACACCGTTCGTGCTAAAAACGGGTTTAATCCAGCTCCTACCTACCTTTCACGGCTTGCCAAAAGAAAATCCTCACAAACATTTGAAGGAATTTCACATGGTTTGTCTAAGCACAAAGCCACAAGGAGTATCCGATGACCAAATCAAACTTAGAGCATTTCCATTTTCCTTAGATGATATAACGAAAGATTGATTATTTGATTTACCCCTAATTCTGTTACAACATGGACTGACATGGCTAAACTTTTTCTTGACAGGTTCATCCTGCAGCGAAAGCAAGCGATATTAGACGCAGCATCCTGAGTATTCAACAAAAAGAAGTTGAATCTTTGTATGAATACTGGGAGAGGTTTAAAAAGTTGTGTGCAAATTGTCCACAACATGGATTGTCGGAACAAACCCTCCTTTAGTATTTTTATGAAGGATTGACGCCTATGGATATGAAGGTGATAGACACAGCAAGTGGCGGAGCTTTAATCAACATGACACCAACAGCGGCTAAAACACTAATATCAACCATGGCCGTCAACTCGCAAAGATTCAATCAATCTAGCGAACCATCTCGAAGGGTTCGCGAGGTAAGTACAGTTTCATTGGAAAATAAGATTGACAAATTATCTGAAATAGTGCAAACTCTTGTTGCAGATAAGAGAAAAACAGCTAGACTTTTTGGAATATGTACCAGCCCAGAACATCCGACTGACTGTTGTCCGATGATTCAAGAAGATGATGTCGCCTAAGCCAACGCCATGGGAAATGCTTATAATTCTGGGTGGAGAAACCAATCAAATTATGGGTACGCAAACAACCAAAGGCCAAATCAACCATACCATCAAAGACAACCCTACCCACAACAAAAGACATCTCTAAAAACCCTGGTTGAACGACTAGCGATATCCCAAGAGAAGTTCCAAAACCGTACCGAAATCCACTTACAAGAGTTAGACAAACAAATGAGCCAGCTAGCCCAAATAGTAAGTCATCTTGAATCCAAAGGTAAACTCCCTTCACAAACAGAGATAAACCCAAAAGAAAATGTTAATGCCATCGCTCTTCGAATTGGCACCATTGTAGAACCCAAAACCTCGAAGGTAAACACCCAAAAAGACAAATCAACTTCACCAGTCAAAAAAGATACACCAAATCCAACCCCTGAACCATCCCCTTATGATGTCTGACCACCATTCTCGTCGATATTGATGAAAAGAGACAATCAAGTAGAAGAGAAGGAAATCCTAGATGTGTTCCAAAAAGTAGAGATCAATATTCCGCTCCTCAATGTAATCTGAAAAATTCCAAGGTATGCTAAGTTCCTTAAAGATTTATGTACTAATAAACGTCGTCTTATTGGAGTTGAAAAGGTTAATCTAGGAGAACATGTATCGGTGGTCCTCCAGCGAAAGTTGCTACCAAAATTAAAGGACCAGGGTATGTTCGCCATTCCCTGCAAAATAGGTAAAGTGGGTATTAAACGAGCAATGTGTGATTTAGGGGCCTCTATTAATGTTATGCCCCTTTCAATTTATAACTCACTTTCTGCTGAGCCTTTGAAGGATACAAAGGTAACAATACAACTGGCGGACAGATCCATAATCTACCCGGAAGGATTACTGGAGAACGTCCACGTAAAGGTAAATGATATGATCTTCCCAGCGGATTTCTATGTTATTGCTATGGAAAACGACCGAGCAAACAACTCTTCTGAGATCCTCCTTGGCCACCCATTTTTGAGCACTTCAAACACAAAAATCGATGTAAGAAGTGGGATCCTTACAATGGAATTCGATGGCGAGGTAGTAAAATTTGACGTTTACAAAGCTATGAGACATCCTGAAAATGTCGCTAGTTTAAATTTTGTTGATATCATTGAACTTGCCATAAATGATTTCTTTGACACTAGTTTTACTGACTTCATGGATGATTTGTACAGAGAAATTGCGGATTTCGACGAAGAAGACAGGGAGTTTGAAAATATTTGTTCAGTAAATAAAGATTTAATACTTACTGCATCTAAAACTAAACATTTACCTTCTGTGTTGCAGGCACGCAAGATCGAACTTAAACAATTACCCGAGCATCTAAAGTATGCATTTTTAGGGGAAAAAGAGACCCTACCAGTTATCATCTCAACCAAGCTGTCAAACGAAGAAGATGAGGATTTACTAACAGTGTTGCGAGCACATAAGGAAGCTATTGGGTGGACCGTTGCAGACATCAAGGGACTTAGTCCCTCCACTTGCATGCATAAGGTAAAAACCAAAGATGGAGCTAAGCCATCTCGACAAGGACAACGCCGCCTGAATCAACCTATGATGGGCGTAGTTAAAGAAGAAATACAAAAGCTTCTCGATGCGGATATAATCTATCCAATTTAGGATAGTGACTGAGTAAGCCTGATCCATGTAGTCCCTAAGAAAACCGGAGTCACAGTGGTTAAGAACGCAGAAGGTGAGTTGGTCCCAACAAGAGTCCAAAATGGTTGGCGAGTCTGTATAGACTACAGGAAGTTGAACTCTCTAACTCGAAAAGATCATTTTCCACTTCCTTTTATTGACCAAATGATTGAGAGATTAGCTGGTGAAACTCACTACTGTTGTCTTGACGGATTTTCAGGTTTTTTCCAGATTCCTGTGGCGCCCGAGGATCAAGAGAAGACAACCTTTACATGTCCTTTCGGCACGTTCGCCTATCATCGAATGCCATTCGGGCTTTGTAATGCGCCGGCCACATTCCAAAGATGCATGGTGAGCATTTTCTCAGATTTCATCGAAAAAGGTATAGAGGTATTCATGGATGACTTTACGGTTTATGGTAATTCCTTTGGAGATTTTCTATTAAACTTAACAAATGTGCTAAAAATATGCCTTGAGTTCAACCTTGTTTTAAATTATGAAAAATGTCATTTCATGGTAGATAAAGGGTTAATTCTAGGACATATAGTTTCCTCAAAAGGTATTACTGTTGATAAGGCTAAAACAGATGTTATACGCTCACACCCATACCCCAAAACTGTGAGGGATATTCGATTGTTTCTTGGCCATGCAGGGTTTTACCGCAGGTTTATTAAAGATTTTTCAATGTTGGCGCAACCCCTCTGCAGTCTATTGCAAAAAGATCAACCCTTCAATTTTGACGAGAAATGCAAGGAGGCATTTGACATACTCAAAGAGAAGCTTGTAAATGCACCTATCGTCCAACCACCAAGTTGGAACCACCCGTTCGAATTGATGTGCGATGCTTCTGATTTTAGCGTTGGAGCCGTGTTAGGTCAAAGAATCGACAGGGAACCGCATGTTATAGCATATGCGTCACGTACCTTGGATCCTGCGCAGAAAAACTATTCAGCAACGGAAAAAGAACTCTTTGCTATTGTTTTTGCCTTAGAAAAATTTAGATCTTATTTACTCGGTACTAAAATCATTGTCTTTTCTGATCATGCAGCTTTACGCTTTTTGATGAGCAAAAAGGAGGCAAAACCGAGACTGATCCGGTGGATATTACTACTCCAGGAATTCAACCTAGAAATTAAAGATAAGAAGGTATGCGAAAACCTTGTTGCGGACCATTTGAGTCGCATCCCATTATCTATGTCCGATCCACCAGTTAGAAAAGAGTTCCCTGATGAAGAATTAATGGCAGCTCAACTTAGCGTTCCATGGTTCGCAGACATGGTGAATTATTTAGCCACAGGTAAGATGACACAAGATTTACCGAGAGCGGAGATTAAACGATTAAAAAGGGAATCTCGGTTCTTCATTTGGGATGATCCTTATCTCTGGAAACATTGTCGGATGAGGTAATTAGACGATGTGTAGCAGAAAGCGAGGTAAACTCTATCCTAAACTTTTGTCATTCTTATTCTTGTGGTGGTCACTTTGGGCCTAAACGTACTGCACATAAAATTCTTGAGTGTGGTTTTTACTTGCCCAACATTTTTCGTGATGCCTATTTATTTTGCAAATCTTGTGAAAAATGTCAAAGGGTTGGTAATTTGAGTCGATGAAACGAAATGCCACTTAATCCCATTACTGTATGTGAGATATTCGATGTTTGGGGATTAGATTATATGGGTCCCTTTGTCTCTTCATTCGGTAATTTTTATATAATTCTTGCGGTAGATTATGTTTCTAAATGGGTTGAAGCTAGAGCAACCCGAAATAATGATGCTAAGACCACAGTTAAGTTTCTAAAGGAATCTATCTTTTGCAGGTTTGGCACACCGCGAGCGATAATAAGCGACCGAGGGAAGCATTTCATCAACCGAGTGATTGACGCTCTCATGAAGAAGTTTGGTGTCACCCACTGGATTTCAACATCTTACCATCCGCAAACGAATGGTCAAGCGGAGGTGTCAAATCGAGAGATAAAGACCATACTCGAAAAAATCGTGAAGCCGGATCGCAAAGATTGGAGCATCAAGCTATCCGATACGTTATAGGCATACCGTACTGCGTACAAAGGCCCCATTGGGATGTCACTTTACCGTCTCGTCTGCGGTAAACCCTGTCACTTATCAGTCGAGCTGGAACATCGCGCATTTTGGGCAATTCAACAATGCAACATGGAAATGGATGCGATTGGAAGGGAACGCAAGTTACACATTCAAGAGCTCGAGGAAATCTGGAAACATGCCTACGATAGTGCACAATCTTTTAAAGACAAAACAAAGGATTTTCATGATAAAAATATTTCATTTAAATCTTTTTCCGTTGGTCAAAAAGTTCTATTATTTAATTCTAAATTCAAACCTTTTGCAGGAAAGTTGCGTTCCAAATGGCTCGGACCATTCACTGTTATTCAATCTTTTCCACATGGAGCAGTAGAAATTCAAGACACCGAAGGACATAGCTTTAAAGTTAATGGAAAACGGTTAAAACAATTTTACAAAAATGTTCCAATCGGTTTGGTTGAAGAAATTCATTTCGAGGAACCAAATGCATAAATAAGGTCGTCAAGCTAGCGACGATAAACAAGCGCTAGATAGGAGGCAACCCATTTCTTTTCTTCTTTTTACTTTAATTATTTTTATTATTTTTACCTTCTTTTATTTATTTTATTCCATTTTAATCTTCCATAGTTTAATGTAATTTGAATTTTATTTTTAGTTAAAATAAACAAAAAAAAGAATAAATAAAAAAAGAATAAAAAGAAAAAAAAGAGATAAAATAAATTATCTAAATTATCTAAATCTCATTTTAGATTTTTAATTTTGATTTTATCTTTTTTTCAAATTTATTTTCTTATTTCCTTTTGAATTTATTTTTATCTCATTTTAATTATCTTTTTGAATTTATTTTTGAATTTTATTTTATCTAATATCTTATTTATTTTATTTTATTTGCAGATAATTTAGATCGAATAAAGGGATGAGAAGCTATCAGGATTTTGTGGGCCAATTTTTTAATTTAAATTTCAGATTTTTTTATCCCTTTCCCACCCAATCAAACCCATATTTTAAACACATTCAAACCAAACCTTATCCACCTACCCAGTCAAACACCACACTTCAAACCCAATTAAAACACCCGTGGACCCCACCTACACAATTACCTACCCGGTCAAACACCCAATCACCCTTAAAACCTTTTTCTTTATTTTATTTTGTTTCTCTCCCCAGCCGCAGCCTTTTGCTACACCCTTTTTTCTATTTATTTCATCTCCTTCAACATTCACCCGAGACCAACCTACACACCACCATCAACCTCATTCTCCAATATGCCTCGCACCCGTGACCAAGCCCGCCGGCTTCCACAGCAGCCACCACTCGTCATCGGTGGCCGCCGGTGCTTTCTACCACCGCAATACGTCTCCCTCAGCAACGACTCCGAGCAACCACAGCCGCCACCTAACACCACCCCACCTCTCGAGCCTCCCATCATCCCAAACACCACCCCCACCCCGACGGCCAAACACCACTGCACCACCGTTCGCCGCGACCACCATCACCCCTGTCACCATCCTTTCACTCCCTTGAGACGCAAACCACGTCCATGCACACAGCCACTGCCCACCCGCACCAGCCCTCTCTCTCTCGCAACAACACCATCCGGCCATGACGAGGGGTACTCCCTCGCACAGATCCGGACAGACCAGCACTGGCCGCACTGCTCGCGTCACCGGTAGTGGCGAAACGAGACCATCACAGCTCCGCTGTTCGTCACGCCCACCATCCCCGCCACCCTCCCCTTACCACTCCTTGGCCTCCGATACAGTTGGCGGATCACCACAGCAACACTTCGAGTCCATGCCTTCACCAACCCGTGTGCCCTTATTCCACATGCACACCTACACATCCATGCATTCAGATCACTATTCGGCGGCCGATATGGCCGATGAGGTAAGTTCTGAATTTTTTCAACCTTTAGTAGTTTTTCACCCTACCTCTGGATTTGCAGATCACATGCATGCTGAGTTTGCTGCCCATAATCCCTCGGACACTGCTCAACTGGAATCACTGTCTCACGACCACAACGATATTCCATCGGATCATGAAGAACATCCACGACGTAGCCAACGATTTACGGCACCTAACGATGAGAACTTTAAAGGGTTCTTACATTTTACGGGAGAAGAACTCGATATGTTTAACCATATTCGACATCGCTCACTTCCGGTCTGTAAGTATATCCCCGCTCAAACTTTAGATCGTTTGCATTTACGTGAGTCGGTCCTGTCACTTTTTGATAACATTGGCTGGCGTCGATTTCATACTATTACCTGTGACACCTACTGCGAATTAGTACCTGAATTTTATTCTACTTTTTCGTTTGATCGTAGTCATGCAAGGTCTCTTGATACACTTAATGTAATATCTTTTCTCCTATTAGGTCAATACTTTCGGTTATCTATTACTCAATTTAATGTCTATATGGGTTTTGTCACTAATGTTTTGGACCTTAACTATCAATCTGCCCTTTTAGACATACCAGAAGATTTCGATAACGACCTTTCCCTGGAGACTTTGACAGGTTTAGCAGGTTCTCAATACAATCCGAAAACAACTAAGGACCACACTATTCATAGCCCTGCTTTACGATATATCCATCGATTCCTCGTTTACAACCTTTCCGGCAGAAACGACACTCCATCAACCGTGAGTAGAACTGAGTTATTCTTTCTCTGGTGTATGCAGGTAAATATCAAGGTAAATCTTGGTTTTTGGATGGCCTACACGTTTCATTGTGTACCGCGAACCACTAGGTCACGTCCATTAATTCTGGGTCCTTATATTACCCATTTAGCTTTGCGTATTTATCCTACTACTTTTGATCCATCTCAGTTTACTTATGCGTTTTCTATGAGTGCTTTATATGAGAGATGCCTAGATGCCATGGGGTTACTTGGAGGAACTCCTGATGCACCTTATATCGTTCCCCCGGGCACTCTCCCAACTCGTCGAGAACGAGTGTTTCGTAGATGAGCGCCTCCATTCCATTGAGACTAACTTGGCCGAGATCTTATCCTATCTTCGCCCCGGCTCTTCCCGCGGATGACGTGGCCGCGGTCGTGGCCGTAATTGATTAGGGGAGTCTCTCCTTTCCTCTCTTTTATTTTAAATTTTCATTTTGGGACAAAATGCATCTAAGTGAGGGGGAGATATGCTTATCAATTTTTATCTTGCTTATCCGTTTTGATTATTCGCTTGAAATCTTGATTTTATTAATTTAAGTTCTTCGTTTAATCCTTAGTTTTGCCTTGTCTCACTGTTTTCATATGGCTTTGTATCTATCTTGTTAGAAAATTCTAGGTTGCATGGTAAATTTTTGGCATGATTAATTTTTTATTAAAATCTTTTATATGACATTTTCTTTCTCTATTAATTCACGTGATGCTTACCTAAGTACACAAGACATATTTGTGAGTTTTTTTTAGCCTAATGAGCATGCATGATATTTGCTATTTGTTTCTTTGAGTGTGCCTAGCTAAATTAGTTGCATTCTAGAACTTGTTTTTAAATTCCTTTTGAGATTACGTTGATTGATTATGATGCTTAAATATGATAGAGGCACTAGGTTTTGATCATTTCTCTTCCCAAATAAATTGTCTACCCTTTAATTAATTGCCCCTAGTGAACCAATTTTTGAGCCTTGGCCTTTTTTCTTGATCACCACATTTTTTAAGCCTAAACCATTTTTTCTAAATTCCATTACTTTTGTCCCCTTTTTCAAGACAAAAATCGTCTTCAAAAATAACAGATTCGAATAAGTGCAGTGCAGCAGCAGAAAATATACTGTGCAGAAAAAAAAATTGTGCAGAATTGTTCGAATATATTGTGCAGAACTGTTCGAATATGCAGCGTAGAAAAAAAAAGAAGTGCAGGAAATTGTTCGAGTCTGCAGAAAAAAATAGAAAAAAAAAACAACAGTGCAGTTCGGAAAAAATACACTGCAAAACAGTTTCAGTTCGAATGAAAAAAACAGTTTCGAATATATTTTTTGGGATGATTTTTTGTCTTGAATTTTAACCCTTATTTTCAGCCTTTATCCTACCCTTACCTTAGCCCTATTACAACCCTTCTTTAAGACCTCTTGATTTTTGCATCATATTCATGTTAGTAGTGGAGATTAGATTTAAACACAAGCCTATGGTTATGCTCTAATTAGCTTTGGCTCGAGTGATTTTTTCTCTACCCTTAAACACTTTGAGTGACATGAGCGATTCCTTGTGAGGGTACTTGGTTTGCATCATTGATGTTAGTAGGATTTTAGAATGTCATTTTTGCTTTAAATTATTAATCTTGCCATTTATCTATTTTTGCTCCTTAATTTTCTTTCATATTTAGATACTTAATCATATTGAAACCTTTGAGACTTAGTGAAATTACGGATGGAAACTTGAACTTAAGTTTGTTTAATTTTGAGATACTTGAGGACAAGCATCGGATAAGTGAGGGGGAATTTGATAAGTATTTATTTTGGTTATGTTTTTAGTCCTTATTTTGATCGAATATATGTTTGAAGAACTTAATTGGGCTGTTTTTATGTTGTTCTCGTGCAGGTTACGTAATGCTGGAAATAAGTTGGAATGCTGCAGAAAATATTGGAGTCGTGGGCAGATTCATGGGCATGAACCAGGGCATGAATGCTGACTGGGCGCCAAGTCAGCACCTTCTAGAAGATGACGTCAGCAACGCAGATAACTTATCAGATAGCTTATCATCCCGATTTTTATTTTAAAATTCAAAACTTGGATATTTATCTTATGTAATTTAATTTAAATTTAGGATTTATCATCTTAGGTTTTTAGGGTTTTCAACTACTATAAATACCCCACTTTTGGGGTGAATTAAATCATGAATCATTCCATTGTTCTCTTCTTCGTTGAGTTTAATAAAAGTTCTCCATTTTCTCCATTTCATTTTTCTCCATTTTTCTCTTTGTTTAATTAAGTATGGTTTTTTCACCAACCATGCTTAACTAAATTCCCTTTAGCCAAAAGCAACGTCAAACCTGACAAACCTCGTGAGATTAGGAATATACTTCAATCCTTCAACAACTCCTTTTTAGATTCTCTATAAAATTGATTAGGCAATCAGCCTAATCTTTAGGCATCGCAATTGTTTCATTCCGAGAGCGCGCATCGGGTTGAAGTAGTTTAGATCCATCGTTGGGGACGAGGAAAAGCTTGTAGCCAATTCAACTCCCTAAGAGCAAACTTAGTGGCGGTCCACTAAAGGGAATCAAAATCGGAAACAATTCTCATCGAGACGATTATCCGAGCACGGGCTTCTCCAGCACTAACTTGGATTTGAGTTAGCATTGATTGCCGTAGCTAATTCACTAAAGTTTGACTTCAAGGATTGCCCTGGGGGTCGAATTTACCAACGAGAAGTAAGTTGCAAGGGTGGGCCTTGTAGACTGTAACCTGCAGGAAAGTCGAAGAAAAATCAACTTCAGTGATCGAAGATGTCGTGGAAAAGCGTGGCTTGAGGCTAATTCAATCTATAATCCATTCTCAATATTTATTTTACGCTCTTATTATTTTTCTTTATCATTCAAATCACTTCTCTAAAATCCCCATTTTATTTTCTACAAGTTATTGGTCTAAATCAGAACGAAAGGTGTTAGAATTCATATTCCCTGCGGATCGACCCTTACTCTCGCTATATTATTTTAAATCATATTCATTTGAGTTTAAGGTTTTATTTTTGACACTATACGACGCATGTCATCTATCTTCCTCAAGATTATCTCCCTCGTCCACCATGTACACTTCGACGTGATGTATTGTTCGGATAGGTGGGGACGAATACCTTGCTGCACGACTCCGTAATCAAACTGGGGAAGTAGAGCTGGCCCCTACCTTTCTGTCCATAAAGATAAATTTCATTACAAATAATCTCACCAATATTAATTATTCTATTGTGGAGTATGGAATGTATAAGTGTGAGGCAGGGCTTGTCGACTGTCGAGTTGTGCGATGTGGGCAGGATTCGTCTTTTGACGAATGTGTTCCACAACTTTTCCTCCGGGAGAAGATTCCTTCGGTTGACTGTTCCCCTATTCTTTCCCCCGTTCCACACTGTTCCCGGGATGCAGAGCTCATGTTTGATATCCTCGTACTTTTCTGCCGTCAAGGAGTCCAAGAACTCCTGATGTTCATCATGGTCGATGTGAGTGCCATAGAAGGCATTGATTCTGTTGGCATCAATCTCGACATGTCGCCCTCTGACATTCACAGATGGGTCTTCTGCTATTGGCCCATGGGCGTAAAATTCGCGAACTAGGGTTTGGTTCGCTTGTTTGGGCTGTTGGGCAAAATTTTGCCATCTTTGGTGCTCGATCTTGTTGAAAATGAAGCTGTCAAGCCCAAAGTTTCTCTTCGTCGTCTCGTAAAAGAACCCTTGTTCTTCCCACACAGCCCGCTCTTTGAATATTTGGTTGTGTCGCGCCTTTACTTCAGGTGTGGCAAATCTATAGAGAGAAGAGCCTAAGTCTGCCTAGGCGGCAGCTTGGCGGCGGGGAGTTCTTGCCTTCTTTTGTTTTGGGAGAAGGCTTTGGAAGTTGAGAGAGTTGTGAGGGTTGTTAGAGTCTTGAAAGTAATCTGAAAATAAAGGAAATCTTGTGAAACAAAGCGCAAAAGAGAATAAAGAATAGTGAATAGTAAAAAAAATGAGGGGGCTTAAATAGGAGTGAAGAGTTTTTTAGTGAAGGATTTTTGTTGTTTGTTTGCCAAGGCAGCTGTTGCCTGGGTAGAGAGTCGTTGGAACAGAATGGCTTGTTCTGCAACGGCTAGTTTTGGCGGGAAGCAACATCTACGGCTATATATGCCGCGACAAGCTTCACGGGCGGGCTTGAATGGTTGACCTGCTGGGTTTGATTCTTCTCTCTTCCCTTGGGCTTTGTTTCTTCTAATGTAGGTTGAAATAAAATTATTAGTGCTTAAAAAATTAAATTCGTGCTAAAATTAAATCTAATACCTAAGAACAGAAAATTTAAAATTGTGGAAACTAATTCCTAACATTCATAATTTAAAGATGTGGAATGCATAAATAAAAAAATCAGCTACTAAGGGAGTGCATCAGATTGCATCTCCTAAAGTAACCATGGCCTTATCCCTCATAACATGGGCTCCGGTGTAGTGCTTCAAGCGATGCCCATTGACTTTGAATTCATGGACATCTTTTGGTGATTTAACTGTGATTGCACCATGAGTGAAGGCTCTAACTACTTCGAACGGGCCGGACCATCTTGATTTGAGCTTTCTTGGGCGCAGATTCCATCGAGTATTGGAGAGGTGGACTACCTGCCCGGGCGGGTGCTGCTGAGGCGGTAGCTTCTTGACATGCTTTTGTTCTTGCTTTTCTTGTTCATGCCACAACTTAGAAGAGATGGTTACGGGCAATGGGTCATTAGTTTCTGGACGGCTGGCTATTCGGTTGGCTTCCTCATGTGCGAGCTTATTGTGGTCCTTTTGTTCCTTCGAATTAGGGTTATTGTCGGGATGCCCGCTGTGGCGGGTATTGCTGAAGCATTTTGTTGCTGAGTTAGGGTCAATTTCTGCCGAGGCATGGATGACTTGACATTCCTCTGGGTCGTCGGCTCTTTTAAAAGCTTGTAGGACATTCAAATTGATTTGTTTGTCATTCACCCTCATTGTTAGCTCCCCCTTTTCCACATCTATTAAGGTCCTCCCAGTGGCTAAGAATGATCTCCCAAGGATGATGGGTGCATTCTCATATGCTTCACAGTCCAAAACGAGGAAATCAGCAGGGAAAATAAACTTATCGACTCTTACCAATATGTATTCAGTTTTTCCTTCTGGTTGCACATATGATCTGTCGGAAAGCTGTAGCATGACAGTGGTAGGTTTTGCCTTCTTGATGCCCAATTTTTGGAAGACTGGTTTGGACATCAAGTTTATGCTTGCTCCAAGATCACACAAGGCTTTTCCCTCGAAGTGATTCCCTATTGTGCGTAGTATGGTGAAGCTCCCGGGATCTTAATGTTTAGGCAACGCCCGATTGTGCAGCATGGCCATAAATCCTTCTATCATGGCAACAGTTTCGAACTCCCCTATTCTTGTTCGTTTAGAGGCCATGTCCTTTAGGAATTTGGCATAATTTGGCATATGTTCAATGGCTTCCACCAAGGGTATGTTAATGTGCACATATTTAAGAATATCAAGGAACTTTTTAAACTGATATTCATGCTTCTGCCGCTTCTGCCGTTGTGTGAAAAGTGGTGGTGGGCGGATGTCTTCTATACACTCCTTGCACGAGAATCTGATCTGTGGAACTGCATGAGCTTCAGGTTCTGTGGTTTTGTCATTAGGCTCTATTGGGGCATTAGTGGGGACTGCCGAGGCAAAGGGTCATGGATCTGCCGAGGCCGGGGTGTCTACTTCTATCTCGGTGGCGGGCTTGGTTGGTTGTTTTTTCTTAAGATCATGGGGATGGGTCTCCTTGAGCTATTTTCCACTTCTGGTAGTGATTGCTTTACATTGCTCATAAGTGGGTCCCCTTGCGACTTCAGTATCGCTGGGCAGTCCTCCCATGGGTCTAGTATTCAGAACTTGTGCGAATTGTCCCATCTGAGTTTCTAATGTTTTTAATGCTGCTTCCTGGTTCTACATTCACATTTCAGTCTTGTCCATGAAAGCATTAACCTTGTTAACAAACTTATCAGAATTAGCAATATAGGCACTAGTATGAGACATAAAAGTATTTAAAGTGGCCTCTAGAGAATTGTTTGTTTTAGGCTGCTACTGTTGCGTGTGCTACCGAGGTGGGTTCCTCTGATATCCTATATTCTGATTGGTACGATTTTCTGCAGTGTTAGGGTTTGTCCATAAGAAGTTTGGATGTTTCCTCCAGCCTGGAATGTATGTAATTGTGTTGGGAGTACTATTTCAGTTGTAGGTTCCCATGAAATTTCCAGATTCTGTACATTCTGAAGAATCATGGTCTCCACTGCATTCATCGCATAAAGCTTCCACTACTTTTACCTCATATGATGGTTTGATTATGTTTTCAACCAATCTGGTTAGTTTGTCTATACTGGTAAAAACGGATTTTGATGCTTCTAACTCATTCATTGTGGCCTGTCGTCTAATGCTGCCACGGCGGGCGGATGAAAACTGATAATCGTTTTTGGCCAACTGGTTCAGAATCCTCATTCCCTCCTCTGGTGCCTTATCAAGGAGTATGCCATTTGCTGATGCATCAAGCATTATCCTGGTGGGATGATTAGCACCATTGTAGAACAGAGATACTTGTGTCCAAAGCGACAGTCCATGAAGCGGGCATTTATGTAGAAGTTCTCGGTAGCGTTCTCATGCTTCTTACATCGGCTCGTCGTCAGCCTGCCAGACAGATGTAATCTCGCTATGCATACGATCAGTAACATTTGAAGGATTAAAACGAACCAAAAAAATCTTGACACATGTCTGTCCGGGACTCAATAGAACCAGCAGTCTGGCTATTTAACCAAGTTTTCACCCTATCCCTCAGTGAATAGGGGAATAATCTCATTTTCAGAACATCAGGGGGTAATCCTTGAATTCTAAAAGATTTGCAAATCTCTAAGAATGACTTCATGTTCTGCTGAGCATCCTCATTTATTGTGCCCCCAAATTGTCCCAGTTTATCGATCATATTGAACATAACTGGCTTGAGTTCAAAATGATTGGCTGTGATATCTGGTTCTAGGAATACAGAGTCAAGGCTGTCTATGTCTTCCTCGATGTAGTCTCGAGTGGTACAAACTCGTCTTTGCTATCCAGGTGGGATAGGTGGTGGTTGTTGATCTTGACGCCCTTCATCTGCCCCCACATCTACGACGACGACATTATTGACGTTGTCATTGTCATTGGCACCGTCTATGCCCCTTCCACTGTGATTCATTGATGCTAATGCTTCATGTGCCTCTTTTCGAATTTTTCTTGATGTGCGTTCGATCTCGTCGATATACAAGTGTTTAGACGTCGGATTAGCTTTGGTCATAAACTATAACAAAGAAGCTGTAAAAAAAATTTATGATAATAAAGAAAAACTAAAACTAAAAATTAAGTGAAGAAAGGGGAAAGTGCAAGAAAGTAAAGATGAAGTTGCTATTGCCAATCCCTGGCAACGACACCAAAAACTTGTAGAGCATAAAGGAGTTCTCTAAATTGAGTGCAAGTGTACACTGCTGCCAAGTTATATTATTTAAGATATCGTCTCCACAGGGATTGGAAGATGCTTCATTGATTAAATTCCTGCACAAGGAAAAGTAAAAACACAATCGAGTTGGGATTTGATTTGATTAAAACTAAAAGCAAGTAAATTAAAGGATTGAGAATTCAGTTTGAGAGAATAGGCTGGTATTGGAATGCGTCGTAGTGTGGATTTTGAATGTGTTGTCTTGGTTCAAGTGCTGCAAAATCGACTCAACTGTCAAGGTGATACCTTGGTAGACAACCCGCTGAGGCAGAAAGTGATGTGCTGCTCAGGCCGCTGAGTGATGCTTCAAAGTTCGACAAAGCTACCTTCAGTGACTCCTCCTTATCTCTAAGTTGAAGTGTTATTGGTGAACATGTCTTGATAATACATCCCAGCGTGAATCTAGGGATGAACACCAACCAATTCTTAAGTCTCCTTTAGCCGCTAAACTTCTACTTATCCCTAAGCCGAAGTAATTTCATCCCAAGTTGGATAAAATCGTGTTTACTCGTTTCGTGAGTCTAACTCTCTCGATATTAGAAAAATTGATAATTGCTCTCTCCTCTCCCGATTTGATTGCAAACAAGAATGATGACAATAGTAAACAAACTTTGAAATATTACTGCAAACACTAAGAACCTAAACGAATACAAACAATCTCTCACAACTACTCAAAAAAACCAACCCTTAGCCCTAGGAAACGTTTAGAACATGATGGATGAATGGAAACACTAGGGTTTTCTCCAAAAACACTCCATATCTTCCCTAGTCGACTAAGATGCCTTATATATAAGCCTTGGCCTACTCGAAGTTGGTTAAGGGACTAGAGTACAAGTTGGAATTAAAGTATGTCTCCTAAAAAGATTAAACTCTAATTAAGTCTTCATTTAATCCAAGCTTGACTCCCGGTTGACTTCAAATTCCTTGAGCTTTAACCGTGGCTTTTCTTGGGATTTTGGGCTCTGATTTGCATGCAAGTGGTCTCTAAAAATTGGGATTGATCTATTCTTTCAGTCGCACACCACTTTGCATGTTTTCAGTTGCCTTGGGATGCTGACTCGGCGGCGCACCATCTGCTGCCTCGGTAGAGGTTTGGCTCAGCAGGGCTCCTCATTTTGTGTTTTTATTTTGTAGCTTAGTCTGATCAGCTCTCCAACAAGTACATCAACATCGTCCATCGATTGTTCAGCTCCTTCCTTCTGCCCTCCTTGCGGCCTCAATATCGTCTGTCTAGGCGGGTATCTTCAGACAGTAAAACATATACCTGAGCAGTATCTTTTATAGATAAAAACAATGAAATTCATCAAGTAGGGCAGAGTATCTAATCTATGCAGTTTCTTGAGTATGTTTACCTAATTATGCAACTAAAATGGGCTTAAGTCTAACAATAATTGAGCTATCCTAGGGCTAAAATCTAGTACTTTTTCACACTTAACATCGACAGCCCCCCAATGTCCAGATGAGAACGCGATCTCTACATGAAATTATCAGAGACGGAAGAAGAAAGAACAAATAATTGAGGAACTAAACTTAACATCTGACATAAGTACCGACTACGACGACATCGAATCAGATTCATCTTCCATTCATTTTAACTAGGCTTAGTAATTTAATGTTGTTGGTGTAGTTATTTCAATTAACTATCATGTAGTACGTTTCATTAAAATAATTTTCTACATTGCTTACGCTACATACTTTTTATGAGATCATAAATAACGTACGAATCATCCAATTACATTTTCAAACCGTTAACAATCACAACATACGTAATTAAGAAAACATATGAATCATCCAATTACATTGGAACATTTAGCATATATGAGGTCCATCATATCTTGTTATCTGTCACACGTTGTTCAACCTCTTCTTTCGTGATGCTTGGATCCTCTACTTACAGCTGTGGTCCTTTTGGACACATTCGGCAATATACTTGTCCACGCTCGTTTTCTTCACAATCGAAACAACTAATCAACGTATGTTGTAGTTCTTAATTGCATCCTCTATGATTTTTTTAGTCGTGAATATCATCCCAACTTCTAGTTCACCATCACCATCGACAACAGCATCACACGACTGTCTCCTAATATATGGGAGATCATCTATGTTTGTAGCCATTATAGAGTTTGAAGGAATGAAATGGACTAAGATAAATATTGAGCGAATTACAATTAAAGGAAAACTATGAGTTTTTTAGGATGCGAAGGGGTCTATTTATAGAGGTGTAAATGACCCGGTGTTCTTTCATTTATTTTAGGAACTGATCTTTCATTTAATTTTTCAATCGTTCATTCATTTATTTTAGAAACTATTTATAGGGGTAAATCATTCAATGTTTTCTTTTTTTTTGAAGCTCCAAACACGTTAAATAAACCCCTAAACATGCCAATACATAAACTTATAAAAGAAACAAACACACGTACATTATTATAGTATTTATAGCAGACATTCTACAAACATAGAATATCCTCAACTTGTTTTTCTCTATTGGTCTAATCCTTATTATGTTAGAGTATGCCCAAAGACCAATCATAAGATGATTGTAAATGACATTTGTTTTTACCTTGTTTATTCATAAAGAAGCATTGCCATTATTATTTTCAGTTACAATTCTGCGTGCATAAATAAACTGAATTATAATGAAGTCCTTAGAATAATATGCTTATTCTTAACTTTCTTTAGTTGAGTATTATTATGGGATTGAATAACAATAATGCATTAAGACGAATATGTAGTTGATTGATGACAAAGTATTGTCATTGACATGGAGATGAAAAATCAATACATAAGTATGTGTTAGAGAATGACATATTGGACTGACCCACTATGAGCATGTTTCTTGGATTATTATGTGACAGTCACAACATTGCTCATAGTGATAACTACATGTATGATCCTCAGACTTGAGATCATCATTATTTCAACATCGTGAGTGACATATTTTGATACAGTAAAATGTGTGTCGTAACTAACTACACTATAAAGACTGATATTGGATGTCTCACAATCTATGTAGTGGGATATGATTGATCAAGATAGGATTTGTCCTTCCTACAGAGTAAGAGTAATATCGTAGGGCACTTGATTGAGTGAGACTAGAAATGCATGGTCATGCTCGAATAAGTTCATATGAGAAATCATATAGTTATTCGTTTATAATAGTCTGCTCAGATATCAAGAAATATTAGATGGACTATACGGGTGTGACTATTCCATGACTGGTGTCCAATCAAGATATAAGGACAAAAGGATATAACACATGAAAAGAGTTAATCACGAAGAGGTTATGTCAAATCATGATTTCTTGTAACTTAGGTGACAATGAGATATTGCTAGATGTCACTCATTGTTTGTAATATTAGAAATGTTCTAATATTTACTACTAACGTTACATAAACCTACAAGGTCACACCGATAGTTGAAATGAACATATATTAAATGAATTATATATGTACAAAGTTGTTGTACATGAATTTAGTTAAATTAATATATATTTGATATATATAATTTAACTATTGGGTAAATATTAGAAGAAAAATAATTATTTTAATTATGACTCTTTTAATATATAAATAATATAATTCGATTTAAATCAATATAGATATATTGAAATCCTAATTGAGTTGAATTGAGATTATATATATATTAAAATCCTAATTATAGTTCAATTGGGATTATATATATATATATGTATTAAGTTGAATTAGGATTATATATATTTAATATAGATTGAAATCTTAATTAAAGTTAAATTGGGATAATATATATTTAATATATATATATATATATATATATATATATATATATATTGAAATCCTAATGTGAGTTGAATTAGGATTACCAAGGCTATATAAATGCATGAGAGATCTAGTAGTCATTAATGCTTTTTGGGAAAAACCCTCTAAATAGTTTAGAGAGTTTTTATATGCTCATTCCCTTCTAAATGGTTTAGAGAATTTTATATGCTCGTTTCAACTGGGTAAACTACGTAGAGGTTAGAGCGTTATTGTTGCAGCTTAGGAATCGACATCGTGGAATCGTGATTGAATATCTATCTCCTCCAAATTTAGAATTCTAGATTTTAACAGGTAATTCTTCACCCTTATTCACACTGATTCGTTCCTCGTTCATGGATCTCTTGTGGTAATCACCGAATAATTTTTTCGTTGCGCCAAGGGGTGTACCGACGTGACCCAACAGTGGTATCAGAGCCACTTGTACGATACAGATTCATGTTTTAATTACTTGGATGATGTAATTGTAGGAGATACATGTTATTTTTTGTTTATTTAGCGACTTTATGATATTTGTATGAGAAAATCTATTCAATCACGGTTAATCTCTTAATCTAGTAAAAAGATGTTCCTAAGATTGATGATTAAGAGTTAATCATTAGTATCTTTGTCGATAAGGTTTGAAATATTATATGTTAATTGTTAACATATTCAATATTGAGTTTTAGGGTTTTAGATGTTAAGTGTTAACATACGCGGATTATAGTTATATATTAGACTAATAGTTAGTCTATAGATTTCGTACGGGAAAGTAACAAGAGTTGTTTCAGTAAAAACTTCGTATATTTTAAAATCCTGAAAAACACGATAATGTTGATAAAAATTATCAAATTGTGAAGTTTTTACACAACAATTAAGATGTTGATCTTTAAAAATTTCTCCTCCGCTAACTAGGCAGCGACAACCCTGCCGACGGCTACAAGGCCGCCGAAAACACGTGAAAGGGCTCTGCCCCTTAGACCCCTGCAAGGGAATTGACACATGCGTAAGAACAATTTGGTAAGACTTTAATAACAAACCACATCATTATTATGTTTGATATGCATGGTGTTTGGAATGATGGTTATAGCCCAATAGCCCATGTACTTTTATTTATAAGGTTTTATAAATACGGCCTATGTGTCATGCATTTCTCTTCTTCTATTGTAATTCTCTTCTCATCTTACTCCCTCGTATGTAAAACGAGTTTCTGAAATTGTAATATATACGAAGAAGCGTGAACCAGAGGAATAGAAGTGTGGGCCGACTGAAAGATGTTTTAGAAGTGTTTTTATCCTTAGAATAATTTGGTTCTCCCATTGGCTTGGGACGGGCCACCTTAGGATATGGGCTATAACTATTGCATTCATATTTACTGCTTTTCATGCATGTGACAAAATGAATGTATGAGATGCATGCTAGGTAATTGATATGATCAAATGTTAAATGGTGAGATAATATTCACAAAACCCCTTAATAAAATATTAAGTCTTTTATTGCTTCTCAATGTTAACCCTCGTTAAAGTCTAGATCAATACAATGTAGGTTTTGCCAAAGTAAGGTACTTGTATCTATCTTGGCCAACGTGAAGAATGAGCAAATGATATTTGTTGGTTGTAATATTGGTTAAAGACTTAACTAGGTTACTCTAATATGATTAGAAAACCTAAAAGTTAGTTATTTGGATAATCATAAGATGATCATGAACAAGAGTTGTTCACCAAATGAAGGAGTTACATGAGATGTAATTAGCAAGTGTTGCTTACCAAGATAGACCATATTCTTAAGAGAAAAGTCAAAGCAAACTTAAGTGAATGTAAAATTTGGATCCTTGCCCACTAGAAAAACTTTACAAAAAGTATTTTTGACATTAATATTTGAGGGTTATTAATTTTAATAAAAGTAGTGGGAGTATAAAGTCCTTTTATAAACAAACTTTACTCAAAATTCATATTTTATTGTTGCAGACTTATTATGAAAAATACAAATTTGTTATCATTGCGATCGGTCCTTGAGAAGTACAAGTTAAACGGCGTAAACTACCATGACTGGCCATTAGAAGGAAAAATGTCTCATTTGTCTTGAAAAAGTCAAGAAGGCAAATGAAAGTGGAGCGTCCGCCTCGAAAATTTATGTTATCAACACCTACTTCTTGGGTACTGGATATCGATTGTGGTTCTCATATTTTTACATTTGTATAAGGACTACAAAAGAGAAGAAATTTGAGAAAATGAGAGGTGGACCTACGGGTTGGTAATGGAGTAAGAGTTGATGTATTAACTATAGGAACATATTTTATCTTTGTCTAGTGGACTTAATTTATGTTTAGAGGATTGTTATTTTTTATTTAGTTTGACTAAAAAACATCATTTCGGTTTATTATTTAGACAAGATTAGTTTTGAGATAATTATTAAGAATAAGTGTTGCTCTTTTATCTCGATAATGTTTTCTATGGAATGACACAATTAATAAATGATCTCTATATTGTGGATTAATAGAATTCCATTTACATCATCAATACAAAAAATAAAAAAGAAATGACTCTAACCAAATTTATCTTTGGCATTGTCACTTGGGGTCACATAAGTGAAAACCACATTTCAAAACTTTATAAAGATGAATTTTTTGGATTCATTTGTTTTCGAGCAACTTGATGTATGCAATGTTAGAAAAAAGGTGTTAATCCAAGAATAAATAATAAGATAAATAATATTATTTAAATGAACAATACAAAATTAAGAACAATACAACAATATATAAATCAAACCGATTTGGAACGAAAATAAACGTGTTGAGGCCTGCACGAACGCAGTTTCCTTAAGACAGATTTTCGGCCACTCCTATGGTGCTCGAGTTCATTGGTCGTCTGTCTCCCAGGATACAACAACATAAGATCAACCACAGTTGCACTACTGTGGAGATCACGAACTGACCCTTGCCTTCGCCTATCACCGAAAACCACTTGTAAAATCCACAGAGTAAAACAAAGAAAATTTTCTGTGGTTTTGAGTTGTGTAAAACTTAGAAGGTTTACTCCCTATTTATAGGAGTGTCATGAGGGTATAAGAGGAAATTTTGACCTAATGGAGCATTCAATATTGAGAATCAATTGATTCTCCTATAAAGCAATTTCCAAAATTATTATCTGAATTAAAGGTAACTTCTAATATTTACCCTTTTAATTTCAAGATAAAATTTGGCAAATTTATGCTTTTATTTGAGGAAAATTCATTTTAAATTTGGGTCAAAATATCTGCAAGCCCACGAAGGACCAGACCGGTTCAGACATTTGCGTTACCCACGTCGTGCACGTCTGCACATTTACGAACCAACAATTGGTTCCACATTTCCTCAACAACATTTGAATCAATTTCTTATTCAAAGCTCCAAAATTATCAAATTTTTCCAACAATCCCCCACATGAATGAAATTGATTTAATCAAAAACATTTTGACTCGATGTGGTGATAGATTCTACGATCGATAGCTGCATAGGATAGGTAGGTGTCCACCCTTGAACCTTATCTTGTGAAAGTATATTTACTTTACTAGCTGACCAGTAGACGTAATGTCCTTGAACTGTTCTGCCGTTTGTGTAAACGATGATATACTTCACACAACTACCTCTCTGACAAGAGTATTAGTTCTCATGGGTATGTCCATATGGCCGTGGACATCGCCTGGTTCTGCAAGAGTTTGAAAGAACTATGCCCAATAGTCTCATTGAAGCGGCCCCACTTCACTCTCACATAGGTGACTTATGTTGCTTGACTCACAAAAGCACACAATAGTCATTAAAAGCATTGCTTAGCCTAAACCACTTTGATCACCGTTTACATCATAGGAATGGACTTGGGGATAAGAGCCCCTACAGTGACCGCACAGGTCTATGCAATTAGGTTGTCCCTTTGAACCTAGATCTTGGGATCTCCAGTCAACTAGGTAGGGTTTTCCTTCACATAGCACCTTAAATTTACATGGGCTTTAGTCTCATTCCTTTAGATGTTTTCTCAACTTGATCTCAATTTAACCCTTTGGTTAATGGATTCACAACGTTATTCTTTGATTTCAAAAAATCAATAGAGATAACTTCATTTGAGATCAGTTGTCTAACGGTATTATGTCGACAACGCATATGTCTCGACTTACCATTATACACAAAGCTCTATGTCCTACCTATTGTGGGCATTGGCTTTGGTCGTTCAGGAATATCCTCCAAGAAATTTCTAAAGCCATTCGACTTCTTTTCTAGACTTGTCTAGAACTTCAAAATCAGATTCTATTATGGATTTGATTATAACCATTTTTCTTGAGGATTTCCATGACACGGTTCCTTCTCCCAAAGTGAAGACATATCCACTTATGCCTTTGATATCTTGAATATCAGATATCCAATCGCATCGGAGTATCCTTCTAAATAGAAGAATCTCTAGAATAATGCAATTCATAATCTTGAGTATATCTAAGATATCTCAATGCCCTCACAATTGCTTTCCAGTGATTTTCACTTGAATTGCTTGTGAATCTACTTGAACTGCTCACAGTAGAAACAATATCTGGTCTATTGAATCTACTTGGTCAACACTTTGGTTTTTGTTCTTGGACAAAAGTTGGCATGTATTTATTGGAGTTCTGGCTATGCCGGAAACATCCTTGCCAAACTTCTCTTGCCCGCGTAGTGTGACTACGTCAATATGAAACCTTCAAGTGGTCGTTTGATTTGGATGCCCAAACTCAAATATGTTAATCTCATATTTTTCATGTCAATCTTAAATTTGACAAGTCTTTGGTACGTTTACCATTTTATTGTTGCTTCCAACAATAAATATGTTATTAACATACAAACATAGAATAATATATCCAATGTTAGTAGTTTTGACATATACACATTTGTCACACTCATTTATCTTGAAGTCGTTTGTCATCATGACATTATCGAACTTCTCATGTCTTTACTTTGGTGCTTGTTTAAGTCTATACAAGGACTTCACCAACCTACATACTTTTCTCTCTTGACTTGAAACTACATAACCCTCAGGTTGTTCCATGTATATTTCTTCATCAAGATCTTCTTTTAGAAAAGTCCTTTTATCATCTATTCGATGTACGTCTAGATTTCGCAAAGCGACAATTGTAATTATCATACTTATGGATGTTATCTTTGATACATGAGATTATGTATCGAAATAGTCAAGACATTTGGTAACCTTTTATTACCAATCTGGCCTTATACTTATCAATTATTCCATCTACTTTCATTATTCATTTGAAATTCATTCAAAACTTAGTGGTTTAATTCACGGAGAAAGATCCACTAATTCCCCACGTATAGCTTTGCATGATGGAATCAATTTTACTCTTACCGGCATCCTTCCATAAGGTGCCTTCAGATGAATGTATAACATCATTATACATTTGATATTCAACCTCTAGCATAAAGTTTAGAAAAATGATCCAAAGAAATTTTCTACCCTTGCTCATTTACTTCTTTGTGGCTCTATTTCAAGCTCAAACCTTTGTTGATCATTTGAGTCATCTTTATCGATAATCTTCGAAGTTCGTTTTATTGAACTTTGACCAACTTCCCTAGCTTTACAAGGGAATACATCTTCCATTATCGTATGCTTGTGAATCTCAGGGTTCTTCGATTCATACACAAGAAATCGATATACATTGTTATGTTTTATATAGCCAATAAAAATACAATCCACAATTTTTAGGGATCTATTCTCAGTTGCTTTAGTAATGGGTCATTACTTTTGCAAGACACCCCCACATTTTCAAGTAGTTGTAGGAAGGTTTAATTACCTTCCATAACTTATATGGTGTCTAGTCTCTTTAATTTCGGGGAATCTTGTTTAAAAGGTAATTAGCTTATAGAATAGCTTCCCCCACATATTAAGCACATTATAGTACCAATGTTACTCATATAGAGCTTCTCCCCATCTTAAACATTTAATTAAGTTTGGGATTCAACATCATGCTCATAGAGAACAATTTTCACTATAGCTTCATCTTTACATTATTTTTGTGCTATCATCAATGAAGGTAATAAACATATTCCTTCAACCAATATGTTGTCATATCAATTGGTATGGCAATAACATTGCCATCGTTTGAAAGTCTATAGTCCAAAGACTTGTTCCTCATCTTATGGCAATTGAAGCATTTTTTTTTCCATGAAATTTTGCTTCTAGAACATACCGTCCAATTTACGGTTTGAAGTCGTTTTTGACTTCTACTACGTTTGCCATGATAATATTTATCTTAGCAATATTTACCTTAGTAACATTTGAAGGTGATAACAATATTTACCTTATCCTCTCTAATAATAGGAGGATCGTCCTTCAGATATTTAACTAGGTTTATCATGGTCAATTATGCAACATCTTTTGTTGCCATGTATGAAATTCTTTCTAATAAATTTCACTAATTTTTCCATTGTGTCACGTAGACACAATCCAGAACCAAGAATTATGAATCTGTTAAACGTTAGGAATTTAGTCAAAGACTAAAACCAGAAACAGAAACATAATTTCTAACTTTTGTTAGACGACGGAGATTTAGTAAACTAAACCCCAAACAAAAGTTCACACGGTATTAATAGAAAGAACAATAATAAACAATGCACCAGGTAGGTAACTTGTGAAAGAGAGGTGGTGCACTAGGCACGCTTAAATACCAAGTCTCTCAAAGAACCAATCCTAGACATGCATTTTTTAAATTTTCTTTCAATCATCGTTTATGGATTTTATTCTTGAAATCATTCCAAGCATGGATGATCAATCGGAATCACTACCTTTGATTCACAACAATTTGGAATCTTCCATTTATGTTCCAACGACCCTCTCGATTCTTTAGCCATTTTTAAACACTGTGCACTTCATAGCATGCATCAGAATAGGCTTTAAGAATTTAATTTTGACATAGAGAATCAAGTTCTTCTATGCTTTGATTCGAGACCTCAGTCAGAATCAATGCTCTAAATTTGGTAACCAATGTTACTTTCCGAAATAAATTCACCAATTTATTTCCAAAATAAAATCATACTTGATAATAAATTTGAGTTAATTTTTTTTAAAAAAAAATAAATTCACCAATTTATTTCAAGGTTGAATCATTCTAGATTCTCACAAAATTAAATCCAACGATTTATTTCCCTTAACAAGTTTGAATCAACACATGATTCTAGTACAGAAAATAAATTTAATAATTTATTTCCTTTTACACAAATTTAATCATATTTGATTCTTACGGAAATAAATTCCATGATTTATTTTCCTTAACAAGTTAGAATCAACGCATGATTCTAGCATAGAAATAAATTTAATGATTTATTTCCTTTTTTTCAAAAAATTGAATCATACTTGATTCTTACGGAAATAAATTCAATGATTTATTTTCCTTGCAACGTTAGAATCATACAAGATTCTCTTGAAAATAAATTCAATGATTTATTTCCTTTTCCAAAATTAGAATCAACACAAGATTCTAACGAAGAAATAAATTTAGTAATTTATTTCCATTATATCTTCTGTTAATCAACAGAGATATCAATTCAACTTGATTCTGTTTAACTAACAGAAATCAAAAAGGAATTAATCCTTTGATTTTAATTCCATTTCTTGTTTGGAAGATCAAGTAAACCCGTTAAAACGGCAGGAATTAAATTCCCGAAACGAATTATTTACGAGATCTTTTATTTCCAAAACAAAACACGACTTCACCTGGATATCATATTTTTCCCTACAAAATTTCTCAAAAGAAATTGTTAGTACGAAATAAAATTCACAGTGTTTCTAAAAAACACAAATAATGATAATTATCACATAAATAATAATTATACATAGTAAATTACGACACAAAATATTCCATATTTAATGTCATATTTAAAACACCAAACTTATTAAGGAATATAAAGAATTATCTTAATAAACATGCCGTAATAATACCATAAAATTAAGGTATTAAAATTACCATATTTCAAACACGGATTGCCGATTATAAAGGAAAGTACTGATTATTAAACATTATAATGGTGAGTACTTGTCTTATTAATATCATGTTTAATGATCAATCGTTATTTTAAATTTAATAAAAATTCAAATCATATCAACAAACAGACAATAATCCAATAGAAAAATAAATATACAAATTTACCTTTTTACCTTATAGACATGCGAGGCAGCACAATGCCTTTCACGTTAATGCCCCCACAATCCGGGTTACAAGCCCACGTTACCGATTCACAATTATACATGAATCATGGTAAAATACCTTTTTTAATTTTCCCCTAAAGTAAGTTGTTCATCTAAGCATAATCAGTGGACAAATTATGCTTCAGCCGTGGGTTGCTTTACCAGCAATAATCGATTTGTACACTTGTTGTATTACTCTTTAGATTAAAGCTCGAATCTGTCTTAAGATTGTTAGAAAAAAGGCGTTAATCCAAGAATAAATAATAAGATAAATAATATTATTTAAATGAACAATACAAAATTAAGAACAATACAACAATATATAAATCAAACCGATTTGGAACCAAAATAAACGTGTTGAGGCCTGCACGAACGCAGTTTCCTTAAGACAGATTTTCGGCCACTCCTATGGTGCTCGAGTTCATTGGTCGTCTGTCTCCCAGGATACAACAACATAAGATCAACCACAGTTGCACTACTGTGGAGATCACGAACTGACCCTTGCCTTCGCCTATCACCGAAAACCACTTGTAAAATCCACAGAGTAAAACAAAGAAAATTTTCTGTGGTTTTGAGTTGTGTAAAACTTAGAAGGTTTACTCCCTATTTATAGGAGTGTCATGAGGGTATAAGAGGAAATTTTGACCTAATGGAGCATTCAATATTGAGAATCAATTGATTCTCCTATAAAGCAATTTCCAAAATTATTATCTGAATTAAAGGTAACTTCTAATATTTACCCTTTTAATTTCAAGATAAAATTTGGCAAATTTATGCTTTTATTTGAGGAAAATTCATTTTAAATTTGGGTCAAAATATCTGCAAGCCCACGAAGGACCAGATCGGTTCAGACATTTGCGTTACCCACGTCGTGCACGTCTGCACATTTACGAACCAACAATTGGTTCCACATTTCCTCAACAACATTTGAATCAATTTCTTATTCAAAGCTCCAAAATTATCAAATTTTTCCAACATGCAAGCCTTGCTTATTAGGAAAGATGATCAAAGCTCCTTTTAATGGTAAAAGTGAGCGAGCAAATGATTTATTGGGATTAATACATAGGGATGTATGTGGACCAATGGATACACAAGCCAAAGGAGGGTTGTAACACTCCTAACCCGGCTTAGAAGTAAACCAAATTAGGTGGTATTAGCAAACAAACATTCAGACAAACAAGCAGCAAGTAGTTACTTCCCAACTATGAGTAACCAAAATAAAATAAAATCATGGAAATTTTAAAACTTTTAGACATATCATAAGTCTAACTTCATCTTATAAACAATATGCTTCAAACACCAAATCGAAAGTTCTTTATCAACAAGCTGAAAGGATTATTACATACATCTACATATCACATCAAAGTTCTTTACGTTCATGTGCTTTAATAATCTTGGACCAATTACAACCTGGCCTATCACAAACCAAATCTAAGATATAACAATCAATGTTTTGAGATTGCTCACTAACATAGAAGACCATGGATTAAAAATCTTTAAACTTACAAGTTTAGTATTCGGAAACTAAGACTTATTATTCAAGGTTACTATCCAAGTATTGAGTGTCGCAACCAAGTATATAACCAAGGTAGCAAGCATTCAAATATTATGCCTATCCTATCATTATCAACAAGCAATGTTTGAAATATAACTAACATGGCTTAAATAACAAGCAAACTTGAGACATTATAGGTCATCTACAAGGTGATAGCTATATCTAAAATACTAAGATCAAGGTTATTTCAAAGTTAGGTCCAAACCTGATCAATTACGTAACATCCACATTGAAACACTTTACACATATTTATTGACATGTTTACCAAACGTTTAATTTAATCATTAATCTAAACTTACAACTATATCATCTTATTAGGGTTAAAACATGCTAATAAACATAGATATACATTCCCTCAAGCACCCATGACATCAAGGTGGTCTAACAACTTAAGGTGCATATAGACTTAAAACAACCATACACTTATATCAACTATTATAACACATATATCAAGCAATCATTGAATAATTAAAGACCTATTTACAAAACTTTGTAAACATATAAGGCTTATATTCATAAAAAGCCACAAAGATTGATCTAAATGCACAATGCACACTTATCGACTAGGTGCCACCATCTAGGAGTTTTCAAGAAATATTACAATTTATACTTCTAGGTACTTGCGATCTCGTCCAAAACTTTAGGATAGCCGCAAACGATTTTACCCTGAAATGTGAGGTGAAAGGAGCAGAGTAAGTAAACACTTAGTGAGATAGAATAAATAATCTAAAGCATGCCTTGAACATTATGTTTCATTACTAAACTTTCACTAAGGTCAATCAGGGTTCAAGCAAACATTGACATGACAAGAGGTAAGTACTAGGGTTGTAACACTTCCTACATGGCATTTCATAGGTACATATTGCTTATTACACAATTTACCAAATTTCATATCACAACAAACCAACCTGCTTTTCTATTCAAACAAATCTCATCTACAAGATATTCAAACAAGCATATCAAAGGCAGCCCACTAACTTCATAAAATTTTGCAAAACGGTCCAGTTAATCATATATATTTTTAAACTTATCAAAACAGTTCACTGATCGTTGAATTCGATACAAAACAATCTATGAATCATGCTTATATATTTTAAACATTCTAAACAATCCAATACAAAATAGTCCAATTTTTTTTTAACCGTTTCAATCAAAACAGTTCACTTAATTGTACACACAATTTAATCTTGCGGAACAGTATATGTATAATCATTTTTAACCAAAACAGTCCAGCACTTCTTTAAAATCGTACAAATCAGTCTTGAAATCATGTATATACTTATGTAGTATCAAAACAGTCCACCACTTCTTTAAAATCATACAAATCAGTCTATATTTTATGTACATTTACACATTTTCTCAACTCAGTTCACGTATTTAATAAGCATGCCCAAAATAGTCCATATCCCATGTACATACTAATCAGAGCAACAGATATATGTGTACATCATACACACTCAAAACAGTCCAAGAAAGGCATGTATATACAAAGCAGGGCAGCAAAAATTTGTGTACATTATACACACTCAAAACAATCCAAGAAAGACATGTATATACAAATTAGGGCAGCATAAATTTGTGTACATTATTACACACTCAAAGCAGTCCAAGAAAGACATGTATATACAAATTAGGGCAGCATAAATTTGTGTGCATTATACACACTCAAAACAGTCCAAGAAAGACATGTATATACAAATCAGGGCAGCATAAATTTGTGTACATTATACACACTCAAAACAGTTCAAGAAAGACACGTATTTACAAAGCGGGCAACAAATATTTATGTACATGTACATGTATTACTTATCATATAATTTAACAAGCATGTCACATCTTAATCATAGTTTACTTATTTCATCATATGATGTATCAACATAGCATATTATACACTTAGATTTTTGTCACAAGAGATATTAGGTTTATTTCTTGAATTCATCGTAAGTTTCTTATTAACCCTTTAATAGCCTTGAGAATCGAATTACAACCTAGGTACACAAATCTTATCCAACAAGTATCAAACAAGGTTACGTAAAGTATCGAACAAGGGTACACAAGAGTACCAAAAGATTCATCATTAAGCAAGGGTACTAGTAGTACCAATAGATCACTCGATCTTTATCAGCAAGGGACTGTAGTCCAGGATCGCAGTCCACCCTCAAGAGCTCTATGGAATATATGGCATGCCAACTATACCTAAGACTGACTCGAGACCAAGGCTTTCACATTATCATATCTTATTAACATAGAATGAGCATAGCTCTATTTTCTTGCTATCATAATATCGTAGCTTAACTCATAACATATGCATAGGTTCAATCATGAATCTTTCGAACAAGGAGAACATTTCAAACATACTCAAACATATTCAAGGAATCAAGTGAGCACCACTCATTGTTGTTCCTTTCCAGTTTGTATATTTATAAATCATAAGCGATTCTTATTTTGTGCGTTTTATCTTTATCAATGATAGCTTAGTAGAATTTCCCTGTCAAACTCTTTAAAGCATGAATTAGTCTCACCAATTGCATAGCGTCAAGTCAAGCATCACATAGCATCTCATACTAGACACTTAGGTACCAATTTGGTTCATTCAAATCTTTCGATTCACAATTAAGATTTAATCTAAAGCCAAATAATCAAGGATTTCTTATCAAGCAAGTAATAACATATAAAAGTTCAGTAAGGCGTGTCACCTATCAAGTATTTCAGATCAAAGAATGCCTTTCAATAAGTACTTACCTCAACTCCCAAGCTTACATGTTCCCTTTGCTAAACTTTATAACAAACAAGAAATGTAAACTAAAGTAGAATAGAAATACTCGGGATAGTTTCAACATATCCCGAGGCTTTAAACTACACTCACCTCTTATCCCAAAGTTACGGGATACTTGAATCCTCAATCCTATCTTGTTACTCATCCAAAGCCTTTCCTAACTTCTTCTTGATCTAAGTATAGCAAGAATATAACTATATATTAGAATCAATTCAATTTTTCAAACATTTACCAAACAGGGCAACTTATACTCATATACATTTAATCATTCAAAACTGTCCAATTGAACATGTATACATGTATTTTACTCAAAAATCAGTCCAGTTACTTTCAGTTCAAACAATTCTGCCCAGCCCACAATATACACACAAACACATATCAAAATCGGTCCATTTTCATGTATGTATATACAAATTTGGGCAGATTTCATATGTGTACAACAATTCATTCAAAACAGAGCATCATGCTTGTTCATGTTTACATTGCAATCCAATTCACATACATACACATTTATATCTTATCAAAACATTCTATAGTATATATATATATATATATATATATACTCAAGATAGCCCAAAATCACATGTATTCTTGTATAATTTAAAAACAATTCCCATACTTTCATGTTTTCCAATGATATTTTCTAATGTCCTATAGAGCTGCTGATGTCAGGCAGACTACGCCTCACTCGGTTAAAAATTCATATCTTTCATTCCGTACGTCGGAATTTCGAAATGTTTACACCGTTGGAAAGATGACTCAATTAAATTTTTAACCATATAAGCTTTGTATTTTAAATCCTTATGAATTCATACAGAATTAGTAAAAAGGCACGCCCAATTATGCCACCGGGCAGATTGCCTATCCTTAAGGAATTGTCTCTATAAAATGTTCTATACCTCGGAATTCAATTTGGTTTGTTTTAAAAAAAATAGACATAATATTATTTATAACCATATAAATTGTAACTTCCAATTCAACTTATACAATTTATAGCAAATTTTCAAAGTTACTGCTAATGCAAATTTTAAAACAGTTTTAAAACCAGTTTTGCCTTCCCTTACTGAAAAATTCATGTCTTTTATTTTACAATTCGAAATCGATCTCAGTTTGTTGAGATTAAACTAGACTCACACATGGTTCCATACACATAAAATTCATCTCTTAAATCGACAAATTCAATTTTCTATGATTTTCTAAACTTACTGCCAGAACAAGGTCCCCTGGGCAGATTGCATTCTTCCATGTTTTTGACTAGGCAAAAACAGTTCCACTTATAACTTGATTACTCCATTTCCATTATTGGGAACAATGTACACCAAATTAATAAAAACGATCCTTAATAGAAACATGTAAGTTTATGTCACCTATAATTCATTATCCTTAAGCAATGTAACCAATTTCATCACCCAAGCATCCTACTTGATCACAACATGTTCCAATCTACCAATCAATTATCATAACATACTCTAGGATTCAAGGAAAATTTAATTTACATAACCATATTTCAATAATCACTAAAACAGAACAATTTATCATACACATCATTCGGACAGTTCTATCACCCAAAATATACCCAAGATTTTAACAAAGGTTTCTATAGGCATACTAACACTATAATCATATAAAATACATGGTGAATTCTTAACAAATTCACAACAAGATCTAGATTAAATGAAAGGGTAGAAGGCTTATTGTTGAGTTGATCACACAATTGCAAATGACCAAGAGAGGGTGAATTGAATGTGAAAATTTGGAGGGTGAAAATTTTGGAGAATAAGATTGTGACACAAAACAATTAGAGTGGTTCAAGTTCTCAAATGAACTCTACATCCACTATCTTAGCTCCCAGTAAGGATTTTCAACCAATTCACTACTTGAATTCTTCCCCTTTTCTTGGATGAGGAGGAAACCTTACAATTTGATTAAGCTTTCTACTCAAATCTTAATCCACTCACTTTTACAAAGAAGAGTATTTGGTAAACTCTACAAATTCCTCTCAAATGATAATTGTTTACCCAATTACAATTTCACACTCCCCAAACTTACAATAAAAGATTACAATGAAGAACACAAGAGTTGGGTACAAGGATTTGACTCTAAAGGTACAAAGTTTTGATTTTAGTGCTTTGATGTTGCTTATAGGTTCAATAGTTGTTGTTGGTGCATTTGAGACTTGTTTTTATACCCTTGTATTGAATTCTAGTCGTTTGGGTAGTTGGGATCATCAATAGAGCTGTTGGGCTGCAATTTCCCGCAATAAATGTTGCTCAGCAACCTACCATATCAGTATGGCTCGGGGGCGTATCGGTACCTGTCTCAAACAAGAAGGAGCCGTTGTAACTAAAAAACTACGTGTATCGATACACTTGGAGGGCGTATCAGTACGGTTTTAAGGGGTGTATCGATATAGATTTTGCTCATTGAAATCCCAATTTTGGTTTTGATAAAAAAAAAACGTATCGGTATGGTACAATGGTCATTTAAAGTTTGAGATACCAACTAACTGACAAGCCAACGGTCAAAAATTAAATGCAAAGATTTTGCAAAGATAAGCAAATCGTATCGATATGGTTACAATGCGTATCGGTACGCTATAGCTTAAAGTCTTGCTCAGATGAATATCATATCGATACAGGGCAATACTGTATCGGTACGCTATGAACGATTAAAATTCCAGTGATGAAAAACTGTATCAATACGCCTAAGGGTATCGATACACCTAAGGGTATCGATATGCATGGGCTTTTTGAATTTTGAACATTTAAGTGTGTTTTGTCTTGAAATATAGTTTGGTTCAAAAAGGCTTGTAAAAAGTGAGATTTTGAAAAGTACTTAAAAATTTATTGATTTGCAATTTAATCCATAAGTCTAAGTGTTATATCAAAATTAATTTTAGTTTCACAATCTCCCCCTTTTTGATATAACAAAACCAAATATAAATTTTTAAGTTTTGAAACTTTTGAAAAGCTTACTCCCCCTTAATTTAAGATAGGTTTTCAAAATTAAGTTTTAAGTTTTTAAAAGTGGCTCTATAATCATTCCCCCTCTTTTTGTTAGATCAAACATAAGCACAATGTAGGATAAAGCAACAATAATATTAATAATTAAAATGCAAACATCAAACTAAACTTCAAAGATAAAGCAACAAAATAGTTCAAAAGTAATAAATCCGAACTCAAATCCTAAAACATAGATAAAAAGCATAGAGTACTAAACATAGGTGCATAAATAATGTAGACTACTCGTCCCCATCATCGTCATCTTCGTCCTCTTCATTATCATCGTCTTGAGTAGGTTGATTCCTCCTAGATTGGTTAAGCCAAGCACCATGGAAAGCGGTGAGAGAGACATCCATGGATTTGACTTGAGCCTTCAACGATGTGAAGTGAGTATCAAGACCCTTGACTTGATCTTCCAAGGAGGTGAATCGAGTGTCAATGGCTGCAAACCTGGCTTCCATGTTTGTGAATTTCTCAGTGAGAAATGTCATTAGATTGTCTATGAGGAAGAAGCAATCGGAGCACCTCGAGGAGAACTTGAAGGAGCGTGCGGAGCATCAACTAGATCATCTTGTTGAGGAGCACGAGGGACACAAACCCATTCATTGTTGACATAGGAGAAGTGAGCACGAGAGGGGGACGCTCATCAATAGGTAGGCCAAGGGGTTTGGGAAAATCATGTGTGCAATCAATCTCAAGGGAATGGAATAGGGCACTCAACGTCGTAGAGTAGTAAAAGGATTTTACTTGGTCGGTGTGACGGTGTTGAACTAGATAGACAAGGTCGGCAAACATGATTTGACAAAGATTAGGACGCTGACCCTCCCTAAAGCACCTAAGCCAAAAGTCGTCTACTTGACGGATTATGGAAAATTTCCCTCCCGATGGACGAAAAAATCAAGTATAAGATGAAGAATTCGGTCATGAGCATTTAAAACTTTTACGGAACCTAAAGGACCTTGACCTAAGGACTTTTCATCATCAATCCCTACATTTTCAAAACCAAATGTCTTGCAAAGAACATCTTGATCAATTTGAAAGGTTTTGCCCATTAGATGTGACTCGATTGCAGCAACATGTTCTCTATCTTCATCATGAACACATATAGCATTAGAAAAGAAGATTATGACCAAGTTTCTATAGACAATGGGAGGAAAGTTTAAAAAGTTTATAAATTTCCATTGTCGAATCAAAGGGAGGTATTGAAATTTAAAACGGTCAGAGTTTAAAAACAAAATAGACACGACACTTTCTTCCCTAAGAGTATATCCTTGAAATAGCTTATAACGTGACATATCCGAAGGGGTAGGAAAACTACATTGGAGTATATAAGGAAGATTTGGTTTAGGGTTACCCTCTTCATCATCCATAGGATCGGAAATGGCAAGGTGACATCTAGCTCTCTTTTTCTGTGCCATAACTCTGAAAAATATCAAAATAATATGAATATGTATGCCATTAACATCTCATTCAATCCAATAGATTTCTAATAATTCAAGGTATTTTGAAAAACAATTTTAATATTAAAAATATATACATATATAATAGAAAAGATTGGTTAAAAAAATTTTGAAAAAAGTTTGCAAAAATATATGATGCAAAAATATATTTGAATGGAAAAAAATGATTTTGAAATGTTTTGGTAAAAATTTTAAAACCCGTGTTACATATATATGTTTAGTAAAAAACTAAGTTGAAACAATTACTAAAATCAAACGAAAAAATAAAAAAAAATAGAAGAGAAAAAAGTTTATACCTTGATTTGTTAGAATGGATGAATGGGTTGATGTGAATGCACTAGATTGTTGACAAAGCTTTGCTTTGATGTGTAGATCAAAAACCCTCAACTAATTTTAAGTTTGATGGGAAAATTTTGAAGAATTGAGGGGGGCGGGGGGTTTATAGTAGAGTGTGGCTAGGGTTTGTAGAGAGAAAAGAGGGGTTTTAAAGATTGAAGAATTTTGTCAAAACCAACCCTATTTTAACTCTTCGTCGCGACAGTATCAGTATGCTTGTAGAGCGTACCGATACGTGTTTGCCCTTATTTTTAATTCAATTTTAATACCGTATCGATACGCATGGCCGTATCGATACAATTTGACTTGTATCACTTCTCTTGACTAACTCGTATCGCTACGCGTGATCGTATCGATACAGTTTGACTTGTATCATTTCCCTAGATGAACCCGTATCGATATGCTTTCAGCAGTATCGATATGCCCTTAGCGGATAAGGCATTTTTGACAGATTTAAGTTCAAAAATCCAACTTTAAGCGTTCCTAAATGCATGTGAATGACATATGAACAACTTTTAATGGCTAAACTTAATGCATACTCCCCCTAGCAACATGAATAGAAGAAAAAGGAGGCAAATTAATACAAGCATGAATATCAATCAGTTTCAAGCAAATTTTTGACCATTTGGGACCAAAAAGGGTTAAGAAAAACTAGTTAAACATAACTCTCTCCTAAGAGTCTAAAAATGATCTTTATCTAAGGGTTTTGTAAATATATCCGCTAATTGGTTCAAGGTATCAACATATTCTAGAACAACATCATTTTTCAACACATGGTCTCTAATGAAATGATGTCTAATTTCTTTTAGTTTGGTTCTAGAGTGTTGGATGGGATTCTTAGTGAGACAAATGGCACTAGTGTTGTCACACCTAAGAGGTATGGTTTCTACTTGAACACCATAATCCAAAAGTTGTTGCTTCATCCAAAGGACTTGAGCACAACAACTCCCTAAGGATATGTACTCCGCTTTGATGGTAGATAAGGCTACGCTATTTTGTTTCGTAGAGAACCAAGATACGAGCATACTACCTAAGAATTGGCATGTCTCAGAGGTACTTTTCCTATCTATCTTGCATCCCCCATAATCCGCATTCGAATAAGCATGAAGGCTAAAGGAAGAATCCTTAGGATACCAAAAGGCCTAAGTTAGGTGTGTCTCTAAGGAATCTAAAAATTCTCTTAATGGCAACTAAGTGTGATTCTCTAGGACTAGCTTGAAACCTAGCACACAAGCAAACACTAAACATGATATCTGGTCTACTTGCGGTAAGGTAAAGCAAAGAACCTATCATGGATCTATAAAATCATCACACTTACCTCCTTCATCTTTGTCAAGCTTTATGGAAGAGCTCATAGGTGTGGCTTGAGGCTTTACATTCTCCAAGCTGAACTTTTTGAGCATATCGTTCACGTACTTAGCTTGATTTATGAAGGTGTCATCCTTTCTTTGTTTGATTTGGAGTCCCAAAAAGAATGAGAGCTCCCCCATCATGCTTATCCCAAACTCACCTTGCTTTAGCTTAGAAAATTATTTGCAATAACATTCATTAGTAGAACCAAAAATGATATTTTAACACCCCAAATTTGCCCCAATTTGAAAATCCCAAAATTTTGAAATCCCTAGAATCAGAAACCCTAATAATTGGGAATTTATATTCTAAACCCTAATTGAAAATTTGGAATTGAATTGAATTTTAGTGACCTAATTGAATAAATAAGAAATTTTGGTGTCTAAACTGTGAAATAGGTTAACTAAGGAACCTTTATGTTGCAATTTACCTAAAATTAGGTTTTAAACCTAATTTGTTGAGTTACCGGCTAGGCATTTTTTTGTTTTGTTTGGAAAAGTTGCAGCCGCACTCTCACCCCACTCTCTCGATAGCCCTCATCTCCCTCACCCTATCTCTTGTGTTTTCCGGCGAGCCACTGATCGAGCCCTCATCGTCGTTTGTGTAATGCACGACCACCACCACCACGGTCACCATCATCCCGTGAACAACCTCAACCTTCGGATACACCTATCGGTCGCTGTTTGTGAAAAAAAAGAGAGAAACGTTTTGGGTTCCTTGTGAATCACCTTGCACAACCATCGTCTCCTCCATCATCTTCATGTTGGGTAAGCCTCGAGTCGGTTTTGTTTCATCTTTTCTCCTTGGGTTGGTTGCTAATCTCTCATATTTGTTTGTTGTTTGGCCGGAATGACCGTGCGAGTTTTCGATTGGCATTACCGAAGAACCGTCGTTTGGCCACGTGCAGTTGTCGTCTTGCTTTGCTGCCTCTGCCATAACGTTGTTACGCTGATGTCAATGTTCGTTCATCAGTCGTCGCCGGTGTTAAGCCATCGGAAGTCTTTGCTGCCGTCGTGATGTCGAACCATTGTGTGGTCAACTGCCGTTATCGTGTTTTGGCCTGCCGTCGCCGCCGGGTTGTGTTGCACCGTCAAAGGGGGTTCTGGAAACCCTAGAGCATGTTACAACAAAGGATGGAACCCTTGTGTTGGGCCATCAATGTGGTTATGGGTATGAGAGACAATTCATAAGTGGGCTTTGTGTATGTGATGAGCCCAATTTGACCTTAGTAAGAATGTTGGTTTGTGTGAGCCCAAATCTGAATCAGTGAACTGAACCGGCTTTGATATGAACCCAAACCGGATAAGTAGTTGAACCGGATTTGAACCGTGTCTGATCAAACCGTCAGGTTGAACCGAATTAGATTTTGTGGACAATGAACTGAATCGGACCGGACCTTGACCCGTTAAACCGACCCAATAATTGACCGGTTTTGACTTGTTGACCCTTTGACCAGACAATTGACTTTGACCTTGGACTTTGAATCTTTGACTCTTTGACCCGTTTGACCTTGAATTTGACCTTGGACCGTTGACTAGTTGACTTTTACTTTGACTAAGGTTAACTTTGACCAAAGTTGACTTTTTTGGAAAATGTTCACCTTGACCTTGCTCGACGTTCTGAATCTGACTCTGCTGCCTGTTTTGTCTAATTCGAACCAGAAAACACATTTTGCTAATTTTAATTATTTAGTACTTAAAATTTAATAAGTTGTGGATTTCAGAATCTAATTCAGAATATTCTCGTGTTCAGTTATCGACGCTAAGGCTGACGAGTTACCTCATCTGGTTCAAACTGACCGTACACATTCTCTGAGATCTTCACGTGAGTATATCTTCAGTTTAGTTCTTAGTGTTTTAGTCGGTGTCTTAGTGTTAGTATTAAATACTAATATAGTATTCATACCTTCGTAGGTCCTAATTCAGGTAGATCTAAGCATGAGATGCGCATTTCTCGGTATTAGAGCTTTTGTTGCTTAAGGTGTGTCTCTTCCTGTTATATAAAATTGTGTGTTTCTTTATGTGCTATAAATTCTATGTGCTTCTTCTAGTATTAATATAAGTAAATGTTTTGTACATTTTGTGTGCATACTCTGTTGTGATTGGGTGAATGTTTTCAGACATCATGCATAACATGTCATTACTATGATTTAAATGAAAAATCAGATTTACCAAATTGTGAAATATCAGATTTTCGGAATCATAAAACATCGGATTTATAGTATTGTGCAACTTGAATTTTCATAATTCAAGTTTCGAATGAGACTCGGATTTTTAAATCTGCATCATATCATTGTGGGATTATGGTTTGGGATTTGTTCGGGGAAGTTCAGTGGTTTCACCCTTCGGGCTGAATTCCACTTCGGATCTGTGGTTCCACCCTTCAAGCTGAGTTCCACTTCGGATGGTGACGATGGAGAAAGTAGGTTCTGGGGAACTGTTGCATGTGAAATAGTCCTAGCGCAATGTAGTGCAAGTGTACACGACGCAAGTAGTAAAGTGATACTCAAAGTATCAGATGTTGAATCCACAAGGACTGGAAATAGCTTTATCCTTGGATTGCTGCACAAGAGAGAAAGAAAAGATTTTAATTTCTTGAAAAATAATATCGAAGAACATTGAATGTAAAATAACGGAGTTTTCAAGTTTAAGAAATAGGCCGGTATTTGTTTGCTCTGTAATGCAGGTGTTGCACTGAACAGAAACTTTTGTTCTGTCATCGTCCCTGTCGTGGCAGCACCTGTCGCGACAGCGATCACACAACTCTGTACTTCATGCTTGGAAAGAATCCCTGCTGTGACTTGTCCTATCACTACGCCCAAGTACTGTTGATGACACTTATCGGATGATACCTCCCGGCGTGAATCAAAGGGTGAACACCAATGTTGTTGAATTCTTCCTTAGCCACTTAACCTCGTCCTATCCCTAGGTCCGAGATAGTTCAACCATAAACTGGAGAACCCGCACTTATTTCTTTCGTATACTTAACTCTCCTGATAATAAGTAAATAAATAATCTCACAATGCTCTCCCGATACTCTTGCGAGATGTTGAAACCAGAATAAGCAAACTTAAAGTTTATTTTATTGAACAGAAAATTCCTAAAAACAGTACAATCCTTGCAACTACTTTACAGAATCAACCTTAACCCTAGAGGAAGTTTAGAACATGATGAGAAGGGGGAAAATGACTAGGGTTTTGGGGAAGACGGCTAGAGAATGAAATATCCTTCTCTAGGGCGAATTATATGCCTTTATATAGACCTTGGGTTCAAGTTTTCTAATAAGGTAAGAATACAAGTTCAAACTAAAGTACAACTCTAATTAAGATTAAATCTCAAGAGTAGATGCCTTTAATTCGTCCTCTTTTCTTGCTTTGGGTTTCTTCCTTGAACTTTGGGCTCGACCTTCATTCTGATCTAGGGCTCAGAAAAATATAGGAGTGGCCCACGACAGACTGGCTTAATTTCCTCTATCTGTCGAGCTCCACTTCACTTTTCCCTTCACCATTGCTGTCGTCATGGCTGCCACGGCAGTGGCCACGACAACGTCCTCCTTTTTTACTCCAGTCCTGTGTTCCAGCTCTGCTTCTTCACTGCCCTGAGTCTGCCACAGCAGCTACCTGCAAAAACAGCCAAAGTCAGTAGTAATTGTGCCATTTTTTTATAATTGTGATGTATATGTGAAATCTATCCTAAATGCAATGAATTATGCTTGAATGCAGCAGAAATATAGGTTAAATAAGGGGTAAAAAGTAGAACTTTTGCACACTCAACACACCCCCAAACTCAAGTTCTTTCTTGTCCTCAAGCAATTGTTACCTAACTAACTAAAAAATTAAAAAAAAAACTTTTTGTTTGGCTTAAATCAGTGAACTTTTCCTTACCTACCATTCATGCCCTATTACGAACAACACCTTGTTGGACAATTCTGGATTTATTCGGAACCTTGCTATAATTCTCGTGTAGTGTGTGCATGTTTTGTGAACAATTATATGCCTAGACTCTTTTAGTTTACTAGAATAGCTAAGCCACTCACTTGAATTTTTATGCCAACTTTCATTTTCTTGGAGGCAATTCTTAGGCTCCTTTAGTTTTTCTTAGACTCGGTTTTCTTTTCTTATTTTAAGTTTGACTAGAGCCTTTTTTGGGCACCTCTAGCTAACTTCCTGGAGCCGGTTTTGGGCACCTCTAGGTGTATTGAGTCTAAATTTTCTTAACTTCTTTTCCTAGAGCCAATGTTAGGCACCTCTATGGGCAACTCAAGTGTTTAAGCTTTTCCTATTCCAGTTTACCAGTAGAAGTCTAGACAGTATAAGAGTCACAAAGGGTGTTTAAAGATCAGAACTATAGTAAGGCTCTAAACTGCTCCTAAAAATATCCTAAAGGCACTGCCACGACAGAGTCTGTCAGGGCAGGTAAGTTCAGTTCAAAGTCTTAAGCCAAATGAATTTTTTTAAGCAAAAATAAACTTAAATAACACTTAACACTTAGACACAATTTTTAACATTTTAAAACCTAAAAACACTTCATTAATAAAGGGATGCCACCCCCAAACTCGAGGGTTGCATTGCCCTCAATGCATGATGACAGAGATGAAAAAGAAAAAGAAATAAAAACAAAATACATCACAATATAATAAAACAGCAGGACATCAAAAATAAGATAGAAACTTAATTTGAGGAGTTGTCATCGCTGCTGCTGCTGCTAATCTATAGCTACTGCTGGGTAGTGACCTTTATTGTGGGTGCCGGAAGAGTGCTAGGAGAGGCGGAGGCAGTTTTCTTCTTGGCTTCCCTTGGTGGCTGGATACGAGTGGGTGAGATCTGGGGTAGCTTTTCCAGCACTTGTACCTCATCTTATGAACTGCTGCTGCGGGCATACCTACCCTGGCCGGATGGTCCTTCACCAGTTTGGTTGGGCTTCTGCCTTTTCATAGGAGTGAACTCCTTTGAAAGGTTTCGAGCAACAGAGGGCTCCCCGTCAGAGTCTTTCCAGATAGATGAAGAGGAGAACCCTGCGAAGTAGTCGTCGTTGAGTTCTGGCAGCGGCTCATTTCATTTCTCACCTCTGGCAGAGGCAGTGGCAGTGTGGTTGCCACCTTCAGCTGTCGTGGCCAGAGTTGGAGTAGATGCGGAAGATGGTGTTTTTGGTGTGGCAGCGGGAGTAGAAGTAGGTGTAGGTGTAGGGCAGCAAAGTATTACTCTAGGAAGGCAGGAAATTGTACATTTACAAAATTTAAATTATTTTGAATAAAATGTATCGTAACTGCCGTGAAGTATCTGACGAAACTCATCAGACCAAGCTGTCGTTCCTTCATCTTTTTTAGTGTGGCCAGAATCTGAGTGGAGGCGTCTATTGGAGGGGCTGCTGCTGCTCTTCTACAGCAGGTTCAGGCTGATTAGGGCCTGTCGGCACCTCTGCTGTGGCAGACGGGTTGAAGTAAGAGAGCGGTGTTGCTTCTTTCAGCTCCATAAGGCTGAAGATGTTACGCTCCGTCCATCCCTTCCCTTGGACTTTGAAGTCTTCGACGATTTCTGGGACGTTGTGGCCTCGGCAGATCTTGGTGATGAGGTACGGGAAGACAAGAGGTCCCGACGGTCGGAGGGCACATTCCAAAATCCTCTCCCGTATATACCGGCCGACATTTATGGGTCTTTCATTGAGAATTGAATAGACGAGTGCTAACCTGGGTCGGTCGACCGTGCTGTTATGAGAGAAAGGCATGATTCTCTTCTTAACGAAGTGGTTCCATAGTTTGGCCTCAGAAGTGAGCTGAGTTCTTTTCACCGTCCACCGATGCTTGGGGTCGTCGGTATTCCACTCTGTCCCCTCCTTCGTTACCTCTACCATCACGGCATCATAGTCTGCCGGCGACAAACTCTCGACGAATCTCTTGTGTCCGTTCTCCTTTTTGCTGACATAGATGCCATAGAGGGTGTTGATGTAAGCAAACTCGAAAGTGATTTCTTTACCTCGCACTGTCACGGTCTTGGTATCCTTGATGTCGACGGCAGTGTGAAATTCCCTGACCAATGTGACGTTCATCTCTTCTAACTGGGAAGCAAACATCTGCCATTTGAGGGCCTTGATTTTCCGTGCAATGAAAGGTTCGAGCTCGAGGTCTTCCGTGCGTTTGGTGTAAAGAAACTCTCTTTCTTCCCACATCTCACTCTTCTTGAAGGAGCGGTAATATTTGTCGGCGGAGTCGATTGAGGCGAAGCGGTTTGGGATGGCACTGTGATTGGATGTGCTGACTGCTGCAGCAGAGCTGGAGGCAGCACTTCTACGAGTATGTCTGGTAGCCATAGTTGCAAGCTGTGGAAGATAAAAAGAAATTTGAGATCTAGAGAGAAAGCAAGTTGAGAGAGTAAAAGTGGGGTGAGAAATGAATAGTGAATGAGGTTTATATAGATGAATGGTTTTCTGCCCGTTGAAGTTGTAACGGCAGGCGTGAATAACGGGGCCAGCTGTTACGCAGTTTCTGACGAGTTTGTCACGCGTTTCCGTGTCTGATGCGCGTCTGTTATGCGTTTGCGTGTCTGCCGCGATAGCATGGTGACAAACTGTATTTTCCGCGTCTTTCGCGATAGATGATGACAGGCTATGACGACAGACTCATCCTTTGGGCTTTTGGGCCGCTGTTGAGTTGGTGGGTTGGTTCACTTCTTCTCATCTCCTTGTTTCCCTTATTTCCTAAAAATAATTAAAAAAAACTCTTAGTTCCTAAAAATAAAATAAATTAATTCTTAATTCATAATAATTATAAAAATAAAATTAAGTTAAATTAGGGATGCCTTGAAGGGCATCTCCTAAAGTAACCACTTCATGCATCCTTGGGGCTTCAGTTCCCTGATAATGCTTTAGTCTTTGTCAGTTGACTTTAAATTGGTTCCCGTCTTTTAAGGATTCGATCGTGATGGCACCATGGGGAAAAACCTGCACAATTTGGAATGGGCCGGACCATCTAGATTTAAGCTTTCCTGGAAAAAGTTTCAACCTAGAGTTAAACAACAACACAAGCTGCCCTGGGCAGAACTGTCGTGGCAGCAACTTCTTGTCATTCCACCTCTTGGTTTTGTCCTTGTAAATTCTTACGTTGTCGTAGGTCATTGCTCGAATTTCTTCAATTTCATTCAAGTCAAGTAGCCTCTTCTGTCCTGCCTTATCTAAGTCCATGTTTATTGCCTTGATAGCCCAGTAAGCTCCGTGCTCTATTTCGACAGGTAAATGACATGTTTTTCCATATATAAGCATGTAGGGTGACATTCCCAATGGTGTCTTAAATGATGTTCTATAGGCCCAGAGTGCATCATTGAGGTGTAAAGACCAGTCCTTTCGAGTAGGTTTAACCATCTTCTCAAGAATGTTCTTTACTTCCTTGTTGGATATTTCGGCATGTCCATTGGTTTGAGGGTGATATGTTGTTGCGATGCGGTGCTTTACACCGTATTTCCTTAAGGCAATAGCGATTACCCTATTGTCGAAATGTCTCCCTTCATCACTAATGATCGCCTTGGGTATGCCAAACCTGGAGAAAATGTTTTTGTGCAAAAATCTCTAAACAGTCTTGGCATCGTTTTTCTGTATGGCGATCGCTTCAACCCATTTGGATACATAATCCACTACCAGTAGGATATATAGATTTCCACATGATGCTGGGAATGGTCCCACGAAATCAATCCCCCATACATCGAAGATTTCGACTTCTAAGATGTTTTGCAGTGGCATGTCATGTCTTCTTGAGATGTTCCCAGTCCGTTGACACTTGTCACAACTTTTGTAGAATGCTTGGGCATCATTGAATAGTGAGGGCCAATAAAAACCAGATTGCAAAACCTTGGCAGCGGTTTTGTTTCCACCCAAGTGTCCTCCATATGGGGAAGCATGACAGTGGTGAAGTACAACTTCCTGCTCATCCTGTGGTATACACCTCCTGATAATTTGATCTGCACAATGTTTGAAAAGAAGAGGTTCGTCCCAATAATAATGTTTTGCATCATTTTGGAACATCTTCCTTGCTTGATAATTAAGTTCAGGAGGTAGTACTCCACTAACTATGTAATTAACAAAATCAGCGTACCAAGGAAGTTCAGAAAACTTACATGCCACCATGGTTGTCGCGGCAGTGCTTGTGGCAGCAAACAGCTGCTCGTCAAGGAAAGTCTCCAGTATGTGGATCTTGTCTGTTAGTAGACTCTTTCTCATCTCTAATCTTGACAAGTGGTCTGCAACTTGGTTTTCTGTCCTCTTTTTATCCTTGATTTCAATGTCGAATTCTTGCAGCAGCAGAATCCAACGTATCAGTCTAGGTTTTGCATCTTTTTTGGCGAACAGATACTTCAGTGTTGAGTGGTTTGTATGGACCACCACCTTCGTTTCAAGTATGTACGAACGGAACTTGTCAATCGAGAACACCACTGCTAACAGTTCTTTTTCTGTTGTGGTGTAATTTACTTGGGCATCGTTTAGTGTTTTGCTGGTGTAATAAATTACGTGGAACAACTTGTCCTTCCTCTGCCCAAGTGTTGCCCCTACAGCGTAGTCACTGGCATCACACATAACTTCAAATGGCAAACTCCAGTCTGGTGGCTGTACAATCGGGGCTGTTACCAGCTTTTCTTTCAGGATTCTGAATGCCTCAGTACATTCAGTATTGAAGTCAAAGGGACGATTCTGTTCTAGTAGGTGGCATAAAGGCTTGGTAATCTTCGAAAAATTTGCAATAAACCTTCGATAAAACCCACCATGCCCTAGGAAACTCTGAATTACCTTGACTGTGGTGGGTGGCGGTAGCTTTTCAATCACTTCTATCTTTGCTCTGTCGACCGCTATACCGCGGCAGCTTACCTTGTGGCCTAGGACTATCCCCTCATCCACCATGAAGTGACATTTTTCCCAGTTTAATACCAAGTTCACTTTCTCGCATCTTTCGAGCACCTTCTGTAGGTTGCCTAAATAGCCTTCAAAACTGTCTCCAAAGACGGAAAAATCGTCCATGAATATTTCCAGGAAGTCCTCCACCATGTCGGAGAATTTCACCATCATACACCTCTGGAATGTTGCTGGTGCATTGCAGAGTCCAAATGGCCTTCTCCGAAAGGCATAAGTGTCTCATGGGCAAGTGAAGATTGTTTTCTCTTGATCCTTCGGTGTAATAGCTATCTGGTTATAACCTGAGTAACCATCAAGAAAACAATAATAAGGTTTCCCCACTAATCTATCAACCATTTGATCAATAAAAGGTAGGGGGAAATGGTCTTTTCGGGTAGCTTTGTTAAGCTTCCGGTAATCCATACAAACCCTCCAACCGGTCATAGTCCTGGTTGGGATTAATTCGTTCTCTTCATTGGTCACCACAGTTATTCCTCCCTTTTTAGGGACACACTGCACCGGGCTCACCCACTTACTATCCGAGATGGCATAAATTATCCCAGCGTCAAGCCATTTGATAATTTCTTTTCTCACCACTTCTCGCATAGCGTCGTTTAAGCATCTCTAAGCATCAATGGTCGGCTTATGATCATCCTCTAGAAGAATTTTATGCATACATAGGGCCGGACTGATGCCTTGGATGTCTGCTATCTCCCATTCAATAGCCTTTTTATGCTGCTACAGCATCCCTATTAGCTGATGTTCATGTTTCTGCATTAACTTGGAAGAGATGATTACGGGCAACGTATCATTTAAACCAAGAAAAACATATTTAAGCTGCCTTGGTAGGGGCTTAAGGCCTAAAACAGGTGGTTCTACAGTTGAAGGCTTTTGGATTATATGTTCATTCAAGGTATAGTTTAGGGGCTCGAATAACTTACTTGGACGATTTCCTATCCAATTTACCTCCTCATGACCTTCAGTGTCGGATATGTCTGAATCGGAGGAGTTGTTGTCGTCGTTGCTGTCGTGACAGTCTTCCAGATGGCTGTTGTGGCAGTGACCAAACTTGATGTCATGGCAGCTCGACCTGATGCAGGGTTGGTCAAGGATTACTTTAGTGATAGCCTTGCATTCTTCTTATGCATCGACATGTTTGATCGCTTGGAGAACAATGAGCTTAATCTCTTGATCGTTTACTCTCATTGTTAGTTCTCCCTTTTCTACATCAATCAGTGATCTGCATGTGGCTAGGAAAGGTCGCTCCAGGATGATTGGTGCGTTCTCATCTGCTTCACAGTCTAAAACAAGAAAGTCAGCAGGAAAAATGAACTTATCCACTCTTACCAGAATATCTTCGATCTTCCCTTATGGTTGTACGTAAGAGCGGTCTGCCAGCTGCAGCATAATTGTCGTGGGTCGTGCTCGTCCAATACCTAATTTCTGAAACACATGTTTTGGCATTAAATTAATACTAGCACCTAGATCACAAAGTGCCTTACCCACGAATTTGTCACCAATTATGCACGGTGTGATGAAGCTCCCAGGATCCTTCTTTTTCTGGGGTGGATGCCTGTGTAGAATAGTCATGCATCCTTCTGTCATTTTTACCGTTTCGAATTCCCTAAGTCTGGATCTTTTCGACATAGCATCCTTGAGAAATTTCGCATAACCGGGCATCTTTTTTATGGCCTCTAACAGCGGTATATTGATGTGAACCTACTTAAAAATATCATAGTTCTTTTAGAGCTGGTACTCATGTTTCTGCTTTTGTAACCGTTGTGGAAAAGGAAGTGGAGGACGATAATCTTTCAATCGTCCTTCACATGGTATTCGGATCTGAGGAGGCTTAAGGTCTTCAGTATCTTTGACTTTCTCCTATGTCCCTTTTGCTGTCGTGACAGGTGTGGCGGCAGTAGGTTGTTTATCTTCTGTTGGGGCAGTGTTCGCGGCAGATGTATCTAGGGCTGGTTCCTCGATCGGTATGGTGTTCATCACCGGCCCTGGCAGTTGTTTCCCACTCCTAGTTGTAATAGCTTTGCACTGCTCATGTGTGGGTTGTCTAGCGACCTCAGTATCGCTAGGTAATCCTCCGTTCTGCCTTGTCTTAATATGCTAGGAAACCTGACCCATCTGTGTCTCCAGTGATTTCAGTGTAGCTTCATGGTTAGTTATTCTCATCTCCATTTTATCCATGAACGACTTAGTCTTCTTGACGAAGTGATCCATGTTTGCCATGTAAGCTCATGTCTGTGACATAAATGTGGCCAATGTCTGCTCCAATATACTAGGTGCGGCTGCTGGCTGCTGTTGCGGTTGTTGTCGTGTCAGAATTCTAGGTGCCCCCTGGTTTTTAGTGTTCTGCACTTGAGGATTCAGTGCATTGTTTGGGTTACTCTAGGAGAACTTGGGGTCTTTCCTCCAGTTGGGATTGTAATTGTTGGAGTCATAATTTCTCGGCTTGTTATAGTTTCCATCATACATCCCTTCCTCTAGCTGTAACGGGCAGTCTTCCGAACTGTGATTCCCACTGCAAGTTTCACATACCTCTTCTACAGAGTAGACTGGTTTTGAATCTTTCTTTAGCAAATTTTCTACTACCTTTGTGAGGTACGCAACCTGTGTCTTTAGGGAATTGTCGCCTTCATAGTCTTTCACAGCTAGCACTCGTTTACCTCTCCTCACTGTGGGAAACTACTCATCATTCTTTGCTAGATTTTTCAATACTACTATGGCTTCGTCAAGATCTTTGTCCAACAACAGTTCATTTGCTGATGAATCTATTCTCATCCGAGTTTGTGTGTTGGCAGCATTGTAAAATTTTATGACTTGATTCCAAAAAGGGAATCTGTGCATTGGGCAATTCCTCAGAAGAGTGGTAAACCTGTCTCATGCCTCGTGCATTGGCTCGTCATCTTCCTGTTGAAAAGTAGCAATTTCATTACGTAATCGCTCAGATAAATGGGAAGGATTAAAACAAGAAAAAATTCACGAGTGAGATCCTCCCAAGTTCGTATTGAACCCGGCGTTAGTTTATTCCACCAAGTTTTCACTCTGTCCCTTAGTGAATGAGGAAATAATCGAAGCCTCAGTATCTCCGGATTTACTCCTGGTAATCTGAACGATCCACAGATTTCTTGGAACGTTTTCAGATGTTCTCTGGCATCCTCTGTAGCAGCACCACTAAATTGGCCAGCGAAATTGATCATGCTGAACATCACAGGTTTCAGTTCGAAATTTTCAGCTTCCACGTCTAGCAGGGTGGTCTCCAGTTCCACATGATCGTTGATCATGTAATCACGACAGGACCGACGTGCGGCCACGGCAGCGGCAGGCTGTCTGTTCCCTTCATTGTCGAGAGGATCTTCAGGATTCCTCGAATTGTTTCTCCCGTTATGCATTGCTTCTAGTTGTTCCTCAAGATAATCGTTTCTGGCTATCAAAATACGGACTCGGTTCCTAAGGTTGCACGAGCGTTCGATTTTAGGATCTATTTTGTACTCAGGTTCTTTTCCTCGTCTTGATCTGCGCATAAGCAAACGAAAAACCTTGTGAAAAGCATAGGGTAAACAGTCCTAATAAAAACAAAAGAATTAAAAAGTGCAATAAAGGTAATGGTAAAGATATGTTGCCAGTCCCCGACAACGGCGCCAAAAACTTGTTGCGTGTAAAATAGTCCTAGTGCAATGTAGTGCAAGTTTACATGACGCAAGTAGTAAAGTGATACTCAAAGTATTGGATGTCGAATCCACAGGGACTGGAAATAGCTTTATCCTTGGATTGTTGCACAAGAGAGAAATAAAAGATTTTAATTTCTTGAAGAATAATATTGAAGAATATTGAATGTAAAATAACAGAGTTTTCAGGTTTAAGAAATAGGCCGGTATTGATTTGCTCGGTAGTGCAAGTATTGCACTGAATAGAAACTTCTATTCTGTCGTCGTCCCTGTCGCGGCAGCACCTGTCGCGGCAGAAGTATGTTATTGTCGCGGCAGCGATCACACAAATCTGTAATTCAAGCTTGGCAAGAATCTCTGTTGTGACTTGTCCTATCCCTAGGCCCAAGTACTGTTGATTACACTTCTCGGATGATACCTCCCAGCATGAATCAAAGGGTGAACACCAATGTTGTTGAATTCTTCCTTAGCCAATTAACCTCGTCCTATCCCTAGGTCTGAGATAGTTCAACCATAAACTGGAGAACCCGCACTTATTTCTTTCGTATACTTAACTCTCCCGATATTAAGTAAATAAATAATCTCACAATGCTCTCCCAATACTCTTGCAAGATGTTGAAACCAGAATAAGCAAACTTGAAGTTTATTTTATTGAACAGAAAATTCCTAAAAACAGTACAATCCTTGCAACTACTTTATGGAATCAACCTTTAGCCCTAGGGGAAGTTTATAACATGATGAGAAGGGGAAAACGACTAGGGTTCTGGGGAAGACGGCTAGAGAATGAGATATCCTTCCCTAGGTCGAATTACATGCCTTTATATAGGCCTTGGGTTCAAGTTTTCTAATAAGATAAGAATACAAATTTAAACTAAAGTACAACTCTAATTAAGATTAAATCTCCATAGTAGATGCCTTTAATTCGTCCTCTTTTCTTGCTTTGGGTTTCTTCCTTGAACTTTGGGCTTGGCCTTCATTGTGATCTAGGGCTCAGAAAAATATAGGAGTGACCCACGACAAACCGGCTTAATTTCCTCTATCTGTCGAGCTCCACTTCACTTTTCCCTTCACCATTGTTGTCGTCATGGCTGCCACGGCAGTGTCCTCCTTTTTGACTCCAGTCATGTGTTCCAGCTCTACTTCTTCACTGCCCTGAGTCTGCCACAGCAGATACCTGCAAAAACAGCCAAAGTCAGTAGCAACTGTGCCATTTTTTATAATTGTGATGTATATGTGAAATCTATCCTAAATGCAATGAATTATGCTTGAATGCAACAGAAATATGGGTTGAATAAGGAGTAAAAAGTAGAAATTTTGCACACTCAACAGGAACCTTACTTTTCGGTGTATCGGAGATGGGTGCTATGATTCATGTGCATCAGTCATCATATCATCATGATCCAGTTTTGTTGTGTTTTCAGAAAAGTCTTTATCAGAAAATAAAATATTATTTTTGTTTTGTTTTCATTTGCACTTTAGAGACAGACTAATGTCACGGACGTATTCTCTCAAACCCGATCCGTGCGGCGTTAGCAACTCTCGACAATGCTAACAAGCCTTAATATTCCTCGCAACACTTGGCTAAAACGATCACAAGAGAAGGCAAGAAGCTTTACAAGTAAAAGAACTTGTATTAGCTTAAGAAAGAAGGCTTACAAGGGTGCTTGAATGCTTACAATGCTTAGCTTTTCTAAGTTGTGTACAAAATGAGGGGGTGGCCCTATTTATAGGCACCCTCCTCCCTAATGGACGGCTAGGATCGATTTGATCCGACGGTCACGGTTTTGCCTCCAAAAATATCTAACCTATATCCACACTATTCTAGAGTGTTCTATACATATCTATACATGTCTATAGATATCTACATCTATCCAACAAGTTCTAGAGAACTCCAGGGTCTTCCAGAGTAATCTCGATCCTTCCCGAGCTTTCCCGAGCCTTCTGGGGCCTTCTGGTGCATCCCGGGTTTGTCTAGACTTGGATAGAACGTCCCGGACCTTTCTAGAACGTTGTGGCTTGCTCTCTAAGAGGCTTGGCCGTCCATGTCCCTTGTGACATCCTCCTTGGTGCTAGTTGGCGTCAAAATGGCCCAAGGAGAGTCTCGAACCTCGGTTTGGACTTGTGGGAGAAAATAGGCGGGTCGTGACATCCTCCCCCACCTAAGCTCGCGACGCCCTCGTCGCGCCTTGGTTGAATTGATCGAGCTGGTCCTTGAATTGCCAAAGAGCTTCTTCGGTCTCCCAACTTGCTTCGGCAATGGGCAGTCCCTTCCACTTGATGAAGTACTCTTTGTAGCTTGGAACGCCCCTCCTTCGAACAACTCGATCGGCTAATATCTCTTCTACTTCCTTATCAAAGGAAGTTACCACGGCTGTGGGTGCTCGGTTGGACACCCCTCGTGCTGGATCTTCCATGTCCTCATGATAGGGCTTCAACAAACTCACATGGAAGACGGGATGAATTTTGAGCCTCGGAGGCAAGTGGAGCTTGTAGGACACCTTGCCCACTCGCTTGATCACTTGAAAAGGTCCCTCGTACCTGCGAACAAGTCCCTTGTGCACCTTTCGAAAGACCTTGAACTGTTGGGGCAAGAGCTTGAGCATGACTAGATCACCTTCTTTGAACTCCAAATGCCTTCGCTTGGAGTCAGCCCACTTCATCATTCTCTTGCTAGCCTTGTGAAGTGCGGCTCGGGCTAACTCGTTTTGTTCATGCCAAGACTTGGCAAACTTGAAGGCAGCAGGGCTCTTCCCTTCGTAGCGTGTGGCAAGGGAGAGCGGGGTGGACGGTTGTTGTCCTAAGACAACTTCAAAGGGACTTTGTTGAGTGGCCTCACTCTTTTGCAAGTTATAGGAGAATTGTGCCACATCTAGGAGCTTGGCCCAATCCCTTTGGTTAGCACTTACATAGTGCCTTAAATATAGTTCTAGCAAGGCATTGACCCTCTCGGTTTGCCCATCACTCTGAGGGTGGAAGCTGGTGGAGAAATTCAGATCGGACCCTAGCATTTTGAATAACTCGGTCCAGAACCTTCCTGTGAATCGAGGGTCACGATCACTCACAATGCTTGTCGGGACGCCCCAAAGCTTGACTACGTTGCGTAGGAAAAGCTTGGCTGCTTCCTCGGCGGTGCAATCGGCTGGGGCGGCAATGAATGTAGCGTACTTGCTGAAGCGGTCCACCACAACCATGATACTTCCAAACCCCTCGGACTTGGGTAGGCAAGTAATGAAATCCATCGAGACACTCTCCCAAGGCCTCTCTGGTATGAGCAAAGGGTCTAAGAGTCCACCTGGTTGGTGCTGAACCACCTTGTCTTGTTGGCACACGAGACAAGTCCTCACATACTCCTCGATGGCATCCTGCATGTGAGGCCAATAGTAGGTGGACTGAAGGAGTGCTAAGGTACGTCGTATACCTGGGTGGCCTGCCCACAATGAATCATGGCACTCCTTGATGAGTTCCTTGCGCAAGTTGCCCCACTTGGGCACGTAGAGCCTGTTGCCCCTTGTGTAAAGTAGGCCATCACTCATCCAAAATCGTCGGGTCTTGCCTTCATTCACCAATGCAATGATGCTTTGGGCAAGAGGCTCGTGCTGGAGGCCTTCCTTAATCCTCTCGAGGATAGGACTGGTGACTTGACTTAAAGATGCAAACTCCGCCTTGCGACTCAATGCATCCGCGACCACGTTTGCCTTGCCCGGCTTGTATTGCATCACATAGTCGAACTCGGCTAAAAAGTCCTGCCATCGGGCTTGCTTTGGACTTAGCTTCTTCTGGGTCTGGAAGTAACTTGTAGCGATGTTGTCGGTGAGAATCAAGAACTTGGACCCAAGAAGGTAGTGTCGCCACACTCTCAAGCAATGGATGATGGTTGTCATCTCCTTTTCTTGAACTGTGTAGCGCCTCTCGGTGTCGTTGAGCTTCCGACTCTCGTAAGCAATCGGATGCCCCTCTTGCATAAGTACTCCTCCAATAGCAAAGTCCGAGGCATCTGTGTGTACCTCATAAAGCTTTGTGTGGTCGGGTAGGCTAAGTACTGGCTCCTCGCTCACGGCCCTCTTCAAGTCTTCAAAGGCTTCTTGGCACATAGGTGTCCACACCCACGGCTTGTTCTTCTTTAGTAGCTCGGTGAGTGGTGTAGCTCTAGCGGAGTAGCATTTGATGAATCGGCGGTAATAGTTCACCAACCCAAGGAAAGACCTTAGTTCGGTCACCTTAGTGGGTGGCTCCCACTCTTGGATGGCACGCACCTTGACATCCTCCATCATGAGTTTCCCATCCCTGATCTTATGCCCCAAGAACATTACCTCGGGCTTGGCAAAGGAGCACTTCTCCTTCTTAATGTATAACTGGTTCTCCCTGAGAACCTTTAGCACCACCCTTAGATGTTCCACATGCTCCTCTAAGGTGTTGCTGTATACCACTATGTCATCAAGGTATACCACCACGAAACGATCGAGATAGGGATGGAACAATTTATTCATCAAGGTGCAAAATGTGGCTGGGGCATTCGTCAAACCAAAGGGCATGACTAAGAACTCGTAAGAGCCATACCTGGTGACGCACGTGGTCTTCGGTTCATCACCTTCCGCTATGCGCACCTGGTAGTATCCTGAACGAAGATCGAGCTTGGTGAAGTAATGTGCATGCCCAAGCTGATCGAACAGGTCTGAGATCAAAGGAATGGGATACTTGTTCTTAATGGTGACCTTGTTGAGCGCTCGGTAATCGATGCACATTCGGAGAGAACCATCCTTCTTCTTTTGGAAAAGAACGGGTGCCCCATATGGTGCCTTGGATGGTCGGATGAAGCCTGCATCGAGTAGACCCTTGAGTTGCTTCTTTAGCTCTTCTAACTCAGGGGGTGCCATGCGATAAGCACTCATGGCTGGTGGCTTGGTCCCTGGCTCCAACTCGATAGCATGGTCCACCTCTCTCCTTGGTGGTAGCTTCTTGGGTAGCTCTGGGGGTGCAACATCCTTGAATTCTTCGAGCAATTGAGCTACCTCCCTTGGTAGATCTTCATCGGGCAAGAGTTCCTCGTCATCGTACTCTCGAAGGATTGCTAGGTAGCTTTCCTCGTTCCTTTTGATGCCCTTCTTGAACTGAAGTGCTGAGAGCACCTTGGTATCTTGTTTGGTTGCCCTAGTTGTCGGAACCACACAAGCTCGGTTGCCATCCATGATGCACATAGAGTTGGCGAATGGCACGGGGAAGGCTTTGACTCGATCTAGGAATTCAAGTCCTAGAACAACCTTGAAGTCGTCCATGGGCACGACTGAATAATCGATGTGACCCGACCAAGCCCCCACGTTGGTCTTGACTCCACGAGCTATGCCATGGATTGGTCGAGCAGCAGAGTTAACTGCTTTGATAGAGCCTCCCCCTCCTGATGCCTTGAGCCCTAACCTCTTGGCCTCTTCAATGGAAACAAAGTTGTGGGACGCACCTGTGTCTAGCATGGCTCTAGTCGCCTTCCCATTGATGGTCATGTCCACGTATAGCAAGCCTTTTGCTTCTGTCTTTGGAGCGGATTGAAGGACATTGAGAAGTTGTAGGGAACCCATTTGGACACCCTCTTCATCCTTGTCGGTGTCGCTTCCCTCTCGATGCTTGGCTAGGAGCGAGTTAAGCGCTTGTCTTTGTGGGCACTCTCGGACCCAATGGTCGCCATCACAAATGAAGCATTTGTTGGGGGGACGCCTTGTGCCTCGAGTGTCCTTGGCTTTGCCTTTGTCTTTGTTCTTCCAAGAGGATGAATCCTTGTGCTTGGGCGAGCTTGCCTCTTGGTGGCTCTCCTTGCGATGGCCCTTGTCTCCCCCACCTTTGGCATGGCCACCTTTCTTGTCCTTCGACTTGTTGGACTCCTTGTTGCTAGAGTAGTCAACAAGGCTCTCTGCTATGGCAATGGCATCGGCTAGGGTTTGAACTCCTCGTCGCTTGAGCTCGGTCTTGGCCCATTGTTGGAGGCCATCCATAAAGTGGAAGAGGGAGTCTTTATCGGACATGTCGGGAATCTCGAGCACTAGATTGGTAAACTCCTTGATATACTCTCGGATGCTCCCTGAGTGCTTTAGCCTTCGCAAGCGGCCTCGTGCTTCTTCCTCGGCATTCTCGGGGTAGAATTGTTTCTTGAGCTCCTTTATGAAATCATCGAGAGTAGAGATAGTACACGTACCTTTCTCAATGTCTTGGCGCCTTCTCCTCCACCATAGCATGGCGGTGTCGGTGAGGTACAAAGTAGCGGTTTGGATCTTGGCGGCCTCGTCCACAATGCCAACGGCCCCAAGGTATTGCTCCAAGCCATATAGGAAGTTGTCGACTTCCTTAGCGTTGCGGGTTCCTGAGAAGGTCTTTGGTTTGGGCACCTCAACCTTCCTAGACTCATAAGAGGTGCGTGGCCCGGCAACCATAGCACGCTTACACAAGGCCACATCGCCTTGTAGTGCCTCGACTTGAGCACGGGTGTGGTCTAGCTCTTCTTGAAGAGAAGCACGTACCTTGGAGAGCTCACTCATGAGAAGGTCGCGAACTTGTCCCAACTCGGCTCGCATGGCTTCTTCTAGCTTCACCATCATAGCCTTCATGGCGGTGTGGAGCTCGGCATCCTCTGCCTCAAGGCCTTCCACCCGTTGGGTAAGGTCGTCCACGTTGGCCCCTATGCCTCCCACGTTCTCCTCTACGTGGGCTAGACGGTTCTCAAAGCTAGAGATCACGTCCCTCGACTTGCCCCTTGGCTTCGTCACATTAGGGTCGGCCACCTCCTCTTCTCGCCCTCGATCATGCACGACTTCTGCCTCGGTTGAGCTAACACTTGGGTTCTTTCCTGTCTTGGCCATTATCCCGGGTCTCGTAACACGCTCTGATACCAACTGTCACGGACGTATTCTCTCAAACCCGATCCGTGCGGCGTTAGCAACTCTCGACAATGCTAACAAGCCTTGATATTCCTCGCAACACTTGGCTAAAACGATCACAAGAGAAGGCAAGAAGCTTTACAAGTAAAAGAACTTGTATTAGCTTAAGAAAGAAGGCTTACAAGGGTGCTTGAATGCTTACAATGCTTAGCTTTTCTAAGTTGTGTACAAAATGAGGGGGTGGCCCTATTTATAGGCACCCTCCTCCCTAATGGACGGCTAGGATCGATTTGATCCGACGGTCACGGTTTTGCCTCCAAAAATATCTAACCTATATCCACACTATTCTAGAGTGTTCTATACATATCTATACATGTCTATAGATATCTACATCTATCCAACAAGTTCTAGAGAACTCCAGGGTCTTCCAGAGTAATCTCGATCCTTCCCGAGCTTTCCAGAGCCTTCTGGGGGCTTCTGGTGCATCCCGGGTTTGTCTAGACTTGGATAGAACGTCCTGGACCTTTCTAGAACGTTGTGGCTTGCTCTCTAAGAGGCTTGGCCGTCCATGTCCCTTGTGACATCCTCCTTGGTGCTAGTTGGCGTCAAAATGGCCCAAGGAGAGTCTCGAACCTCGGTTTGGACTTATGGGAGAAAATAGGCGGGTCGTGACACTAAGCTCTTTAGCTTATACCCCTTAGTTTTTACTTTTTAGATATCTCAGACTTATTAGGCGACTCGGTACTTGGAGCATCTCTTGTTTATTTGGATATATTAATATTCAATATGAACTCTTTTGACTACTTTGATTTACTATTTTAATATTATTTGGAAGATTCGTGTAATATGGACATTGGGAATGTTTATAATTTGGGATTATCGAATGCATGCATTTACGAACTTGTTTTCAGATATTTTAATTAATCATCATAATCATATTAATTATTGGGTTTCTACTTATTCAATTGATTATTATGAATTTTATTATGTTTAACCTAAATTGTTTCTTGTGGGACAAGTTTTCAAACCTAACTTCCTAAATTTGGCTTTTTCTTCTAAGTCGGGTTTAGGGGGTTACATTTAGTGGTATCAGAGCCAGGTTCAATCCTCGGACCGTGAGGCTCACAAAAGTTGTTTTCAAAATGCTTTCGACTTTTGCATGCATCTGAAACATTTTAGGATAAATAGGAATTTTCTGAAGAAAAAAATACTACAATATCTTGTGATTTTGACCTTACTATTTTCAATGTGTTTTTAAATTTGAGACTCCAATACCGAATCTGAATCTAGGTTATTACCTTCTGTAGATAGTTAATAAACCACCGCGTAGAAGTTCTTGTGTTGTGTTAGGTTGTTGTCGTGATGTTACTTCTGATTGTGATCATCCGTCTTATGCTAATTAGACAGAAAAATTAGAATGAGATATATGTTAATGAGAATTGATATGTGAGAGCAGAGTACCTTGTGATACATCGAGATGATTTTATAAATCTAAAACGAAACAATGTTAGTTAATGAGTATGGGATAGATTTTTTTGAGGTTGATAAAATATGCTTCGGGTTAGTTGCGACTGAGAAAGATAAGTGTGATTGGTTTTTGAAGGGACTTCGTCTACCGATTAAGAGAGATGTTGCAACACATCATGGCAAAGTGTTCAGTGACATGGTTGGTTGAGCCAAAACTGCTTAGAGGATAATGGAACTTATGGAAAATGAGGAATTTCAGAATTCTGGTCAAGTCAGAAAACAATCCGACATGTCTGTTCAACCAAGCTTTTTCAATTTGTCTGGAAAGAGACCTAGGGATGAGTTTGTTCCTCAGAGTCATCGGAATGTGAGACCTGTAGCATCGACAATTCCGTCTGGCAGCATGGGTAGTACAAAAGTTCGTCGGCCTATTTCTCTATGTGGTTATTACGATAAGAAGCATAACAGAGAGTGTAGATTGATGAAAAGAGAATGTTTCAGATGTGGATCTCATGATCTTTACTTGAAGAATTGTCCTCGACCACCTACCGGTTCATTCGTTCAGAGTCAGACACATGCGTCAGTTCAGGCACCTCACCGAGGTAGAGGGCAGTTTAGGTCAACTACTTCTGGTACAGCTAGTAGAGGTAGACCTACTTAGAGTGATAGGTCAGCTGGAGATGAGATTAGACGACCGGGTTCAATATATTCGACCGGAGCTCGTGTTGGATATGATATTATGCACGATGACATAGCAGATACATTTTGATGTATTCAATTCGTATTTTTGGCTATGATGGATTATGAATTTAGAATAAGAAAGTATAAGCTTATGTCAGTTTTGAGAATACGTTGTTAAGTCTGAAAATTTCGAGGACGAAATTTCTTTTAAGGGAGGGAGAGTTGTAACACCCCAAATTTGCCCCAACTTGAAAATCCCTAAATTTTGAAATCCCTAGAATCAGAAACCCTAATAATTGGGAATTTATATTCTAAACCTTAATTGAAAATTTGAAATTGAATTGAATTTTAGTGACCTAATTGAATAAATTATAAATGTTGGTGTCTAAAATGTGAAGTGGGTTAACTAAGGAACCTTTATGTTGCAATTTACCCAAAATTAGGTTTTAAACCTAATTTGTTGAGTTACCGGCTAGGCATTTTTTTGGTTTTGTTTGGAAAATTGCAGCCGCACTCTCACCCCACTCTCTCGATAGCCCTCATCTCCCTCACCCTCTCTCTTATGTTTTTCAGCGAGCCACTGATCGAGCCCTCATCGCCGTTTGTGTAACGCACGACCACCACCACCACGATCACCATCATCCAGCGAACAACCTCAACCCTCGGATACACCTATCGGTCGCCGATTGTGAAGAAAAAAAGAGAGAAATGTTTCAGATTCCTTGTGAATCACCTTGCGCAACCATCGTCTCCTCCATCATCTTCATGCTGGGTAAGCCTCGAGTCGGTTTTATTTCATTTTTTCTCCTTGGGTTGGTTGCTAATCTCTCATATTTGTTTGTTGTTTGGTCGGAATGACCATGCGAGTTTTCGTTTGGCATTGCCGGAGAACTGTCGTTTGGCCACATGTTGTTACCGTCTTGCTTTGCTGCCTCTGCCATAACGTTGTTACGTTGTTGTCGACATTCCTTCATCAGTCGTCACTGATGTTAAGCCATCGGAAGTCTTTGCTGGCGTCACGATGTCGAACTGTCGTGTGGTCAACCGCCGTTTTCGTGTTTTGGTTGCCGTGTTTTGGCCTGTCGTCGCCGCCGGGTTGTGTTGCCCCGTCAAAGGGGGTTTTGGAAACCCTAGAGCAGGTTACCACAAAGGATGGAACCCTTGTGTTGGGCCATCAATGTGGTTATGGGTATCAGAGACAAATCAGAAGTGGGTTTTGTGTATGTGATGAGCCCAATTTGACCTTAGTAAGAATGTTGGTTTGTGTGAGCCCAGATCTGAATCAGTGAACCGAACCAGCTTTGATATGAACCCGAACCGGATAAGAAGTTGAACCGGATTTGAACCGCGTCTGATCGAACCGTCAGGTTGAACCGAATTAGATTTTGTGGACAATGAACTGAACCGGACCGAACCTTGACCCGTTAAATCGACCCAATAATTGACCGGTTTTGACTTGTTGACCCTTTGACCAGACAATTGACTTTGACCTTGGACTTTGAATCTTTGACTATTTGACCCGTTTGACCTTGACTTTGACCTTGGACTGTTGACTAGTTGACTTTGACTAAGGTTGACTTTGACCAAAGTTGACTTTTTCGGAAAATGTTCACCTTGACCTTGCTCGGCGTCCTAAATATGAATCCGCTGCCCGTTTTGTCTAATTCGATCCAGAAAACACATTTTGCTAATTTTAATTATTTAGTACTTAAAATTTAATAAGTTCTGGATTTCAGAATCTGATTCGGAATATTCTCGTGTTCAGGTATCGACGCTAAGGCTGACGAGTTACCTCATCTGGTTCAGACTGACCATACACGTTCTCCGAGATCTTCACGTGAGTATATCTTCAGTTTAGTTTTTAGTGTTTTAGTCGGTGGCTTAGTGTTAGTATTAAATACTAATATAGTATTCATACCTTCGTAGGTCCTGATTCAGCTAGATCTAAGCATGAGATGCGCTTTTCTCGGCATTAGAGCTTCTGTTGCTTAAGGTGTGTATATTCGTTTTATAAACTTGTGTGTTTCTTTCTATGCTATAAATTCTATATGCTTCTTCTAGTATTAATATAAGTAAATGTTTTGTACATTTTGTGTGCATACTCTGTTGTGATTGGGTGAATGTTTTCAGACATCATGCATAACATGTCATACTATGATTTAAATGAAAAATCAGATTTACCAAATTGTGAAATATCAAATTTTCGGAATCGTAAAACATCGGATTTATAGTATTGTGCAACTTGAATTTTCATAATTCAAGTTTCAGATGAGACTCGTATTTTTAAATATGCATCATATCATTGTGGGTTTATGGTTTGGGTTTTGTTCGGGGAAGTTCAGTGGTTTCACCCTTCAGGCTGAATTCCGCTTCGGATCAATGGTTCCACCCTTCGGGCTGAGTTCCACTTCGAATGGTGACGATGGAGAAAGTAGGTTCTGGGGAACCTTACTTTTCGGTGTATCGGAGATGGGTACTATGATTCATGTGTATTAGTCATCATATCATCATGATCCAGTTTTGTTGTGTTATCAGAAAAGTCTTTATCAGAAAATAAAATATTGTTTTGTTTTGTTTTCATTTGCACTTTAGAGACACTAAGCTCTTTAGCTTATACCCCTTAGTTTTTATTTTTCAGATATCTCAGACTTATTAGGCGACTCGGTACTTGGAGCATCTCTTGTTTATTCAGATATATTAATATTCAGTATGAACTCTTTTGACTACTTTGATTTACTATTTAAATATTATTTGGAAGATTCGTGTAATATGGACATTGGGAATGTTTATAATTTGGGATTATTGGATGCATGCATTTACGAACTTGTTTTCAGATATTTTAATTAATTATCATAATCATATTAATTATTGGGTTTCTACTTATTCAATTGATTATTATGAACTTTATTATGTTTAACCTAAATTGTTTCTTGTGGGACAAGTTTTCAAACCTAACTTCCTAAATTTGGCTTTTTCTTCTAAGTCGGGTTTAGGGGGTTACAGATATCATCAACATAAATTTGTACTACTAAGATGTCATTACTATATCTTTTTATGAAAAGTGTAGTGTCCGCCTTACCTTTTTCAAAACCTTTTTCAATTAAAAAGTTTGAAAGTCTTTCATACCAAGCTCTAGGAGCTTGTTTTAAACCATAAAGGGCTTTGGTTAGTTTAAAAACATGATTTGGAAATTTTGAATCCTCAAAACCCGATGGTTGTTCAACATACACTTCTTCATTTATAAAACCATTTAGAAAAGCACTTTTTACATCCATTTTAAAAGGCTTGAAATCATGGTAACATGCAAATACTAGAAGCATCCTAATAGCTTCCATCCTAGCTACAGGTGCATATGCTTCATCAAAATCAATTCCCTCTTCTTGAGTGTAACCTTGAGCAACAAGCCTAGCCTTGTTTCTCACTATGTTACCACTCTCATCTAGTTTATTTCTAAAGACCCATTTAGTTCCTATAGTAGATTGATTACGAGGCCTTTCAACTAATGTCCATACTTTACTTCTCTCAAATTGATTTAATTCCTCTTGAATGGCCAAAATTCAAAGATCATCTTTTAATGCTTCTTTGATATTTTTAGGCTCAATGCATGAAAGAAATGCAACATGGTTCATTAATTTGAGAGAGGATCTAGTAGTTACCCCTTGGATGGATCACCCAAGATTTCACCACCTTTGACTTAATTGAACTCACTTGGGTAAGATACCTCTTTTTCCTCAAGAGCCAAGTCCTTCAAGGCTTCAAGAGGTGGATCTTGCGCATCTTCTTCTTTGGTTGGAATCTTATCCACTTTTGACGTTTGTCCTCCATCAATGGCTTCAAGGATCCCTACATCATCATCATCATCACAATAGTCCTTCCTCGGAAGGAGGTTATCATCGAAAACAACATGTATAGACTCTTCTTCTGCTAAAGTTCTTTTATTAAATACACGATATGCTTTAGAGTTTAAAGAATACCTTAAGAAAATAGCTTCATCACTTTTAGCATCAAATTTACCTAAGTTGTCTTTTCCATTATTTAAAACAAAGCACTTGGAACCAAATAGATGAAAATATCTAATGTTAGGTTTTTTAGATTTTAAAATCTCATATGGTGTTTTCTTTAAAATTGGCCTAATTATTACTCGAATTATAATGTAGCAAGCGGTATTTGTGGCTTCCGCCCAAAAAATATATAGGTAAATTATTTTCACAAAGCATGGTTCTAGCCATTTCTTCTAAAGTTCGATTTTTCCTCCCAACTACCCCATTTTGTTGAGGAGTGCGAGGTGCGAAAAAATTGTGGCTAATCCCATTTTCATTTAAAAACTCTTCAAAACCTAGATTTTGAAACTCAGTTCCATGATCACTTCTAATGTGAGAAATTTTAAGCTCAAGATCATTTTGAGATATTTTAGAAAATGTGATGACTTTTTCTAAAGCCTCATCTTTTGTACTTAAGAATAGAACCCAAGTAAACCTAGAATAGTCATCAACAAGTACAAAAGCATACGATTTACCACCCAAGCTCATAGTCCTAATAGGCCCAAAAAGATCCATATGAATCAATTGTAAGCATCTACTAGTAGAGACATCATTAATGGATTTAAATGAGGTTCTATGTTGTTTACCCTTAGAGCATGCATCACATATTTTATCATTAGAGAACTTAAGTTTGGGCAAACCTCTAACTAGGTCAAGGGAAATCATTTTTTTCTAAAACACTCATGCTAGCATGTCATAATTTTCTATGCCAAAGCCATGAGTCATGTTCATCATGTGCAACTAAACATGCATGAGAAGTATGAATGTCATCTAAATGTACCATGTAAATATTGCCTATTCTATGCCCTATAAGCGTCAATTGATTTGTTTTAATGCTCACAATTTTGCAACCATTTTTATCAAATAAAACAATAAAACTTATATCACACAATTGACTAATGCTCAACAAATTATGTTTAAGACCGTGACATATAAGACATTTTCAATGAAAATAGAAGAGTGATTGCAGTTGTTGAGTGGATCAATGAAACAATATAAGCCAAGAGGTGGTGAATTGGATTTTTAGAACTTTTGGTGGTGGAATGGAAAATTAAAAATGATAGACAAGAGGATTTAGAGTGGTTCAAGTTCCAATCGAAATCTACATCCACTACCTTAGCTTCACTAAGGATTTCCCAACAATCCACTAATTGTTCTTCCCCTTTTCTAGGCTAAGGAGGTAACCTTTACAAAACCAGTCAAATTTTCTACCCAAAATTTGACCAAATCCTCACTCAAGTGATACAAAGAAGATGAAAGCTAAAACTAGTATCTCTCAATACAAAATGTAGCCCTTTTACAAGCACTCAACCCAATTGAACAGATAAGAATGAGAATTACAAATTTCACAATTGGGGTTTACAAGAAATAATGGGATTTTTTCACAAATGCTTGGCTTTGATGTTTGGATAAAACTTTGGAGATCAATAGTTTTTTCTGGAGCTTTTAGAGGTCCTTTTTATACTTTATCATTGAATTCTAGCCGTTGGGGTTGTTGCATTCATCAATATAGCCGTTGGGATGTTGTCTTCCCTCCATAAATGCAGTCTGCAACTACCCGTTCCGAAACACCCGACCCTATTTCGTAACAGACCAAAATATAAAGAGCCGTTGGGGTGTAATAAATAGACCGTACCGAAACGGGCACGATCGTTTCGATACGCTAAGAGCTCGTTTTGAAACTCGTTTCAAAACATTTTGCCACTGTCAAAGCCTGTATCAAAATGGCTTAGAAGCGTTTCGATACGCCTTAACGAAAATTTTAAATTCAGTTATAAAACTTCAACGGTCATATTTTAAAACCAAGTTTGAAGTCCATTTTGAAACGTTTGAGGCCGTTTCGATACTACCGTATCGAAACGAGTCAAATCGTTCTGATGTTCTTCATCCGTTTTGAAATGCGTTCTGAAATAGAGTTAACAGTTTCAAACTGTTCCGGAACGCCCAAAGGCCGTTCCGAAACGGTGACTCGAAAATCATTGTTTTGGCTTGATAAACACTTAGAAAATATTTGACAAGTTGAGGTTTTGACTTAAACTTTTTTCTTTAAATACATAGAGAAGTTTTGTGGACTTAAAAATTCATTTTCCATTTTTCAATTTAGTCCTTAAATCTTTTGTTATATCAAAATCAATTTATTGGTTTCACACCAATGGAGCCTATTCCTTCAATGTGGCCTTTGGAGTTGTCACCGAAAGTTACCACTCCACCACTCTTTGGCTTTAGTTCCAAGAATCTACTCTTGTCACCAGTCATGTGTCGTGAGCATCCACCATCAAGGTACCATGAGTTTTGACATGAAGCTTTGGCCTTGTAGCAATGCTCCCCTTACAAACAAAGAAATTAGGATTTGGTTTTTGGTACCCAAATCATTTTGGGTCCATGTGTGTTAGCCCTTAAAACCTTGGTTCCATTAGGAATCCAAGAAGCAATAGCATTCATGTTATTAGAAATAATGAGTTCCTTACGAACCCAAACACTCCTAATTCTTTGACTTCTAGATTGCTTAGAAAAATTTCTTTATTTAGGATGAAAAGGTTTTCTTTTTACATATTGGATTTTAGAAGAATTTCCTTTTTTTCAAAATTGTTTCTCCCAATAGTAATAAAAGTTTTAAGATTATCCACTTCCTTTGTGTGATAATCTTGAAAATCGGAAAGAAGTTTTTCAAGATCAAGATTTTTCTTCGTAAGATCATTTGAAAGATTTATTAAGTATAAAACTTTTTTTTCCAATTTTGAGTTAATTTTTGAAAGAGACTCATTTTGAATTTTTAAATCGGAAATATTTTTCTTGTTTCTCAAAATTGACTCCTTATATTTTTCAACTAACTCAACAAAAACCTCTTGCAACTTATCATATGCATCTTGAAGTTCATCGTATGTAAAATCAAAATTAGATGAGTTAAGGTTTACCTTTGGATCATCATCAATGGCCATGAGACAAAGGTTAGCCACTTCCTCCTCCTCCTCCTCGGATAACCCCTTGTCACTCCAAGTTGCTACTTGAGCTTTGAGCTTGTTCTTCTTCCCAAAACTCTTCCGCTTCAATTGAGGGCACTCGGAACGGATGTGGCCGGATTTTTTGCACTCATAGCAAATGATTTGATCATTCTTCTCTTCTTTACTCTTGCTCTTGAAGTCCATTTTTCTATTGAACTTTCTTCCACGGTTGGACTTCATGAAACGAGTGAATCGTTTGGTCAACATGGCCATATCCTCATCTTCATCTTCACTAGAATCGCTTTCATGGTATGAAGCTTTAAGAGTGATTCCAATCTTCTTCTTATCAACATCCTTCTTCTCAACCTTCTTCTCCTCCATTTTCTTTTCTTCTTCTCTTCCCTTCTTCTTGATCTCATGGGTGAGTAGAGATCTAACAAGAGCATCTAGCTTGAGAGTCTTAAAATCTCGAGCTTCAATAATGGCCGTTCTCTTGCTATCCCATGATTCCGGAAGAGAGTACAACAACTTCCTCACTAGCTTGTCTTCGGAGATGATCTCACTGAAGCCCTTCAATCCATTGAAGATGACCGAGAATCGATCAAACATCTTGAAAACACTCTCATTGTGATCCATTTTGAAGTTTTCATAGCTTAGATTGAGTAGCCCGATTTTTGTTTCCTTGATGTTGCTAGTTCACTTATATGTTGTCTCGAGGGTGTCCCAAACTTCCTTGGCATTCTCGATCGAGGACACCTTGGAGTAGATATCTGGACCAAGAGCACAAAAGATGACAGGTAGAGCTTTATCATTGACTTGCATCCTTCATCTATCATCTTCGGTCATTTCGGCTTTGACCTTTGGGACAAGTCTTCCTTCACCGTCTCTCTTCATCAGTATGTATGGCCCTTCTTCAACTACATCCCACACCATGTAGTCGATAGACTTTATGAAGAGCCTCATCCTATTCTTCCGATATGGGTAGTTATCCCCATTGAAGAATGGTGGCTTGGTGGTAGATTGAGACTCGTAGAAGTTGGAAATGGAGGTGGATACCATTGCTAGACTAGTTGTTGATCAAACTCTCCTAGAATCGACTCAAGAGGGTTGTAATCCTTCCAATGAGTGTAGCTTTGATACCAATTGTTGAGTTGATCACACAATTGCAAATGGCCAAGAGGGGGTTAATTGGCGATAAAAATTTGGAGGGTGAAAATTTGGAAGAATGAGATTGTGACACAAGACAATTAGAGCGGTTCAAGTTCTCCAATGAACTCTACATCCATTACCTTAGCTCCCACTAAGGATTTTCAACCAATCCACTACTTGAATTCTTCCTCTTTTCTTGGATGAGGAGGAAACCTTACAATTTGATTAAGCTTTCTACCCAAAGCTTAATCCACTCACTTTTACAAAGAAGAGTATTTGGTAAACTCTACAAAATCCTCTCAAAAGATAATTGTTTACCTAATTACAATTTCACACTCCCCATACTCACAATAAAAGATTACAATGAAGAACACAAGAGTTGGGAACAAGGATTTGACTCTAAAGGTACAAAGTTTGGATTTGAGTGCTTTGATGTTGCTTATAGGTTCAATAGTTGTTGTCGGTGTATTTGAAACTTGTTTTTATACCCTTGTATTGAATTCTAGCCGTTTGGGTAGTTGGGATCATCAATAGAGCCGTTGGGCTGCAATTTCCCGCGATAAATGCTGCTCAGCAACCTACCGTATCGGTGCGGCTCGGGGGCGTATCGATACCTGTCTCAAACAAGAAAGAGCTGTTGTGACTAAAAAACTACGTGTATTGATACACTTAGAGAGTGTATCGGTACGGTTTTAAGGGGTGTATCAATATGGAGAGGCGTATCGATACGGATTTTGCTCACTAGAATCCCAATTTTGGTTTTGAAAAAAAAAAAGCGTATCGGTACGCTCACTTAGCGTATCAGTACGGTACAACGGTCATTTAAATTTTTGGATACCAACTAACTGACAAGTCAACAGTCGAAAATTTTGGGATATCAATATCAATTTTAGTTTCACACTTACCCTTTTCCTTTAGCTATTATAGCAATGAGTTAAACACCAAGGGATCTCTTAGCTTGAATCCTTGCAAATTCCATGGCTGAGTTTTAAGCTCTCTCTTTCTCTCTCTCATTTGGGGTTCGACGTGGATGAGAAAGGAAGAAAAAGATGATGGCTTGGTAAGCTCTTCCTTCCCAATGACAGGTTCACTCCTTTCCCCTTCCCACATGTCTCTAACAATGTTAGACATGTGTACATACTCTTTATTTATTAAAACTTTTACATGCAAACTTCCAATTAAAACATTTATTCAATTAGATCCTTTTACATTTAGTTATTCATTTCTTCTTTGATCCAATTTGATCCTTAATTCATTCATTCATTAATGTTAAAGGTGTCCTTAGTCCAATTGAAACACAATTAAAGTTGTAACGTACTTCTAGACTAGATTGTTGGGATGCTACAAGGGTTTCAATACTTCATTACTTTCACAGATGACTTCAGTAGATATGGGTACATTGACCTAATGCATCATAAATCTGAAGCCCTTGAAAAGTTCAAGGAATTTTAAAAATAAAGTACAAAACCAACAAGGGAAAAGTATTAAGGCTCTTCGATCAGATCGAGGAGAAGAATACTTAAGCTTAGAGTTTGGTGATCTTCTTAAGGAATGTGGGATTGTCTCTCACCTTTTGGTACACCACAATGGAATAAAGTTTTCGGAAAGAAGAAATCGAACAATGTTAGACATGGTTCGATCAATGATGAGTAACGTTGATCTTCTAGTTTCTTTTTTGGGGACATGTACTAAAATAGCTGCTTTTACACTAAATCGTGTTCCATCTAAATCAGTTCAAAAAAAAACCATATGAGATATGGATTGAGAAACGTCCTAATATGTCTTTTATGAAAATTTTGGGGATGCGAAGCTTATGTTAAACATAAGATGTCTACAAAGCTCAAACCCAAATCTCATAAATGTAATTTTGTGGGTTCCTAAAGAAACTAAAGGATATTATTTCTTCAATCCTACCGAGAACAAAGTGTTTGTTGCTCAAACATGAATCTTCCTAGAAAGATAAGTTGTTTTCTGAAAAGGAAGTGGGAGAAATATTAAACTCAATGAAATTCGAGTTCAACCACATATTATTGAACAAGAGATTGAACAACAACAAGTTCCACAAATTGTTGAGCAACATTCAACAGTTTTGGAAACACAACCACTGTGAAGATCTTTGAGAGAATGCAATACACCTGAGAAATATGGATTTCTTGTCACATTGCATGGTGATGTTATCTTCATGGATCAAGATGTAACACCCGGGTTTAGGGGTTAGGTGAAAATAATATTTTAATATTATTTGGGCTCGGTTTTATAATTAAAATAATCTTTTAAGTTTCAGGTTTCAAAAATAAATATTTGAAAGTGGGCCAAATTGAAGGAATTGCAGAGTGGAGAGTTTTTAAAGAACAAAGAAGATAGCCATTCATACGGGCCTTTTTGTAATTAGCCCAACTTTTGATTTTAAATCCCCTTTCCTATCAAATAGTCACTGTTCACTCTCTTCCTCATCCAACTTAACGTGAAATAGAGCTCTCTCCTCTCCACCACTATTCCATCAAAAAGCTCCTCCATTTCAACTCATTTTTGAAAGGTAACATCGTTTTTGACTTCTCCTCAACTCCCTCTCTTCAAAAGTACCATTAGTTTTTATTTTCATTGAAGTTTTGAAAATGGGGATTTCAAAAGATTTGATTAAAAATGATGCATTTGTGTTGCTAAACCTAATATTTTGATTTAATATGGTTAGTTATGAGGTTTAGGAGTTAAATGGTTCAACATATATGAATTTCTCTTGATTTTGAGCAATTCCCGAATTTGGGTATAAATGGGGTTTTTGGAGGGTTTTGGGGTTGTTTTAGGTGGGAATTGATAGCTCAATGGTGGTACTATGGTTAGGGGTCGATTTGGGATCATTTGTAGGTGTCAAAGTTGTTGGAAACATGGATTTTGGAAGAGGTTTTGGGGCTGCCCGAGTTTGGTTAAAAGTGGGATTGTTCATGGCTTAGAACATTGTAAATTGTATTTGAATTGTGTTCCAGGTTGGTATTTTGATGATTGGGCTGATTTGAGGTTATTTGAATTGTGATTGAGGTTGTTTAGAAGCGGGAACTTGTGTTGGTGAAGCATCAAGAGGAAATCCGGAAACGTGAGGGTGGTTGCTTGCTTGGCTTGGAGCTTGGAAGCTTAGGTGAGTGGTTAAATGTTTAAAGTAGTTTTTAAATGGTTGGTTCAAGCATGTGGACTAGGTCGGGCTTGGTAGACCCACCTAGAGTTAGGATTAGGGTGGTAGCCTAATCCTAAACTTGATCTAGAGCCATTAGATGAACTTGTATTTGGATGTTTATGCCTCGTATGACTTGTGATATGATTGATTTATGTATAATGTGATATACATGTGAGATGAGGCATGATTTGTGATGCTTATGGCATGCATGGAAATGGTTCATGATTGTGATCATGGTGAGTACGTGCTAAGCACGGAATTGATTGAAATGAATAATGTGGAATGAGTTAAATGTTGGCACTAGTATGCTTGATTACAAATGATCGATCATTAGGATGTTAGTGTGCACACATGAGTCTAAAGTCGCGCGTGGCCTTGGTGGCGTTGAGTCACCAAGGAGGAGTACGGGTTCGCCCGGAAATTGTATTTATATATAGTCGATAATAAGTGGAATCCCATCGACGGGGCGTGAGGATGAGTGGAATCCCCTCCGCGAGACCGGTGATGAGTGTAATCCTACCGTAAAGTAAAGTGGTTGTTGGATGTGAGTTCCAACGGGTTTATCTGCGTATTCGGGTCATAGCTAGGTGTCAATATTGATTGATATGTGTATCAATGTGTTGTGAAATGTGATATTTATTTGGATATTTATATGTGATTACATGTGTTGTGAAATAGAGCTTTATGAGCATGGCATTTAATTGGAAATTGTTCATGCATCTCTAACTTTTGGCTCTTGAGGATCCTTGGTAATTATGTATTTTACCTTGGCTAAGATCGTGCTTGGACCCTGCATTGTCGAGGTTTGTTTTTAAAGATCTTACCCTCACTAAGCTTATTGCTTACGCTCTCTCTCTTTGTTCGACAATGCAGATCCTTAGTTCGTGGGTTGCTAGGAGCAAGAAGGGGGCCTCCAAGTGTGCTTGTGGTGCTTGTTTGGCTACCAAGTATGAACTTTTAAATTAAGATGTAATGGTCAAGCAATGGGACATGTAATCGTGTTATGATGTTTTTGGGTCATGTTGCTATGGTTGTTGTTTAAGAGCATGTTAGACTCCTCGTATGTGCTTGTTAGATTGTCTTTTGGGATGTATGCCTTGCTTGTAACCATGTTAGTATTTTGCTACCTAAAATTGCCTAAGTGTTGGACATGTTGAAGTTATCACCTTTCATGATATGCATGGATGTATGGCTTTGTGATGTTGTGCCTTAGGGATTAGTCTTGTTATGATGATGTTCAAGCATGCTTATATGATGGTTTGCCTTAGGATCGTTGTTAGTATGTTGTTGGAGGTTTTGGTGGTGTTTTTGGGGCACCCTTGTGCCTTAAAACCGCTAAAATCAGTTTGCAGATAGAGGGCGTTTCGAAACGGGTTACCCTGTTTCGATACGGTCCCTTTGTTTTTGGCTGAGCGTTTCGAAACGGGTAGGGGCCGTTTCGATACACTTTTGCTACTGGAATTTTGAGAAATTGGCGAGATGAAGGTGTTCCGAAACGGGTCTGTGGTGTTTCGAAACAGTCAAATCTCGTTGACCACGAGAAGTTGACCAGGGAGGGTGTTTCGGAACGGTTGACCCCCGTTCCGAAACGGCATCCTTGTGTAGGCTTAGAAATGTTGACCAGGTCAAGGCGTTTCGATACACCTTGAGGGTGTTTCGAAACGGCCTGTTAAATGACATAAAAATGGGTTGTTTTGCTTAGGTTGTTCGAGTTATTGTTTTGCAAATGCTTGTCTTCCGTTGTTGTGATCACATAGGAATTAAGTGTGCATTTAGAGAAGAGTAAATTTAAAAGAAATTTTCTGGGTCGTTAACCGAGGAGGAACCTTAACGGGTTTCACTTTGGTTTTCCCCATGTGGCCCATTCGGACCGGTCATCCGACCAGACCGGGACGAGGGGGTTACACAAGATGAGCCTAGGTCTTATCAAGAAGTAGTGACAAGCCAGACTCTGAGAAATGGCTAGAGGCCATGAAATCGAAATGGATTCTATGTCAAAAAACCATGTTTGGACCTTAGTTGACCCACCTATAGGGGTTAACCCCATAGGGTGCAAATGGGTATTTCAAAAATAAAACCGACATGGATTGTAATGTACAAACATACGAAGTGCGATTAGACGCTAAGGGTTTTGGTCAAATTCATGGTATAGACTATGATGAAACCTTTTCACATGTTGCTATGTTTAAGTCCACCCAGATCTTACTAGCGATAGTTGTATTTTATGATTATGATATATGGAAAATGGATGTTAAAACCACTTTCCTTAATAGAAAATTAGATGAGGTTGTGTATATGACACAACCTCGACCCAAAGGATGCCGAAAAATATGCAAGCTACAAAGGTCCATTTATGGATAGAAGCAAGCTTCTCGAAGTTGGAATATTCATTTTAACGATGCAATCAAAGAGTTTGATTTTATCAAAAATGAAGATGAGTCATGTGTTTTCAAGAAAATTAGTGGGAGCGCTGTCATATTCTTGGTATTGTATGTGGATGACATACTGATAATAGGAAATGACATATCTAGCTTACAGTCCGTGAAAACTTGGTTAGGAAATTGTTTTTACATGAAAGACTTGGGTGAGGCAACATACATATTAGGAGTCAAGATCTATAGAGATAGATCAAGACGACTCCTAGGACTGAGACAAAATACATACAAAGAAAAAGTACTAAAAAGATTCAGTATGGAAGAATCCTAAAAGGGGTTCTTACCTATAAGACATGGAATTTCACTCTCGAAGGAAATGTGTCCTTAAACACCTCAAGAAAGAAAGCAAATGAATAAGATTCCACATGCTTCAAAAATTGGATCTATCATGCATGCCATGCTATGTACTCGTCTGATTGTATCATACGCTTTAAGTATGACAAGTCGACACCAGGTAGATCCCGGTGAAGGTCACTGGGTCATAGTTAAAAACATCATTAAGTACTTGAGAAGAACTAAAGATACATTTCTTATATATGGAGGTGAGGAAGAGCTAAGTTTAAAAGGTTATATTGATGTCGGCTTTCAAACCGATAAGGATGATTCACGATCGCAATCTGGTTTTGTGTTCTGCCTTAATAGAGGCGATGTGAGCTGGAAAGGTTCAAAGCAAGATACAGTAGCTGTATCTACAACAGAAATCGAGTATATTGTAGCACATGATGCTGCAAAAGAGGGTGTTAGGATCAAGAAGTTCATATCTAAATTAGGAGTTGTGCCAAGCTTTTTGAATGCTATAGATCTACGTTGTGATAACAATGGAGCCATCACACAAGCAAAAGAACCCAGATCTCACCAATGATCCAAACACATACTTAGGTGTTACCATCTCATTCGAGAAATTATAGATCGAGAAGATGTGGGAATATGTAGAGTACCAATAGATGATAACATTTTCGATCCACTGACAAAGCCTCTGACGTAGCAGAAGCGTGATCATCACACTAATTCACTTGGTATTAGATACATGAGTAATTGGTCTTGGTGCTAGTGGGAGATTGTTAGAGTATGCCCAAAGACCAATCATAAGATAATTGTAAATGACATTTGTTTTTACCTTGTTTATTCATAAAGAGGCATTGCCATTATTACTTTCATTTACAATTCTACGTGTATAAATAAACTAAATTATAATGAAGTCCTTAGAATAATATGGTTATTCTTAAATTTCCTTAGTCGGGTATTATTGTGGGCGTGAACAACAATAATGCATTAAGACTAATATGTAGTTGATTGATGACAAAGTATTGTCATTGACATGGAGATGTCAAAATCAATACATAAGTATGTGTTAGAGAATGACATACTGGACTGACTCGCTATGAGCATGTTTCTGGATTAGTATGTGACAGTCACAACATCGCTCATAGTGATAACTACATGTATGATCCTCAGACTTGAGATCACCATTATTTCAACATCGTGAGTGACATATTTTGATACAGTAAAACATGTGTCGTAACTGACTACACTATAAAGACTGATATTGGATATGTCACAATCTATGTAGTGGGATATGATTGATCAAGATAGGATTTGTCTCTCCTACATAATAAGAGTAATATCGTAGGCCATTTGATTGAGTGAGACTAGAAATGCATGGCCATGCTCGAATAAGTTGATATAAGATATTATAGTTATTCGTTTATAATAGTCTGCTCAAGATATCAAGAAATATTAGATGGACTATACAAGTGTGGCTATTCCATAACTGGTGTATAATCTAGATATAAGGACAAAAGGATATAACACATGAAAAAAGTTAATCGCGAAGAGGTTATGTCGAATCATTATTTCTTGTAACTTAGATGACAATGACATATTGCTAGATGTCACACATTGTTTGTAATATTAGAAATGTTCTAATATTTACTACTAACGTTACATGAACCTATAGGGTCACACCCACAGTAATGAGCATATATTAAACGAATTATATATGTGCAAATTTGTTGTACACGGATTTAGTTAAATTAATATATATTTGATATATATATATATATATATATAATTTAACTATTGGATAAATATTTAAAGAAAAATAATTATTGTAATTATGACTCTTTTAATATATAAATAATATAATTCGATTTAAATCAATATATATATATATATTAAAATCATAACTAAGTTGAATTGGGATTATATATATTTAATATATATATATATTGAAATCCTAATTAAAGTTGAACTGGGATTATAATATTTAATATATATATATATTGAAATCCTAATTAAGTTAAATTGGGATTATATATATTTAATATATATATTTAAATCCTAATTAAAGTTAAATTAAGATAATATATATTATATATATATATATATTAAAATCCTAATATGAGTTAAATTAGAATTACAAAGGCTATATAAATGCATGAGAGATATAGCAGTCATTAATGCTTTTTGGGAAAACCCCTCTAAATAGTTTAGAGAGTTTTTATATGCTCGTTCACTTCTAAATGATTTAGAAAATTTTATATGCTTGTTTCAACTGGGTGAACTACGTAGAGGTCGGAGCGTTATCGTTGCGGCTTAGGAATCGACATCATGGACTTGTGATTGAATATCTATCTCCTCCAAATTCAGAATTCCAGATTTTAAACATGGAATTCTTTACCCTTATTCACCCAAATTCGTTCCTCGTACATAGATCTCTGGTGGTAATCACCGAATAATTTTTCCGTTGCGCTATGGGGTGTACCGGCATGACCCAACATATTCAAGTTGTACAATTGTACCCCTAATCACTCAATTCTCATCTTTAAGCCTAGACCGATTTTTGAGGCTGATATCAGCTTACTTCTACGATTGAGTAGTCTAGCAAGTTCAAATCCGTGGGGTATGCTTTACTCGTAGTCTTCCTTGTAAACATACCCCAGTTCATCGACCAGAGTTGACGACGAAATCAATGTTCTTCATCAAGTTTTGAGTATAGAACCGAAGTGTTTTCTTATTGTCCCTCTCTTTACTTCCAGGGCTGAGTAGACAACTGTTGCTCTTCTTCCAACTTAGAGGTCTATTAGAGCCTAGTCTTCTACCCATATACATGTTTTCATGAAGTGAACAGATGGCCAAGATTCGTGAAATTTGTGTGCGCACAAAGACGACCAATTCTACCCAATGATCGGGTACTACGACACTGGTAGGGGCTTTGACTCTAATTACATGTAGTGGTCTTAACCTACCCTCTAATTTTTGTAGCCTAAAAAAAAGATCAAGCCCCTGCCTGCAATTCAAAAAGACCTCGAATTTTCGAATATTTTGATTTATCGTTGTCGTTCCTCGTGAACAGAACCACCGAAGATTCGTCTTAGCACAACTGGTAACCCACCAAAAGCTACTCCTCATATAACTGCAACTATGTAGAACTAATGTTTTGATATAATAATTGAAAATTGTTTTGGACTAATTTGAAAAGAATTTAAAACTTGGTTTTTAGTCCAAACAACTTGAATTTATGTTTAAGGTATTTTAAAAGGTTTTTGGCAAGATTTTTCATGCTTTTAAACAACCAAAACTTGTGATTTCAAAGTACCCGTACCGATATGGTCGAACCCGTATCGATACCTTTTCTGCCCAGTTTGGTTATTGCCAAAACCCGTATCGAAACAGGCTTGGCCGTTTCAATATGGAGAGGGGTCATTTCGATACGCCTGGTAAGCGTACCGATCCCCATTTAGCAACCCCAACGGTCATATTTCCCAACGGTCTTTTAAACGTCATATCATACCGATACGCCCTCAAGCGTATCGATACGCCTAGGCTGGCAAGAGCCCAACGGCTAGTTTCTGATGAAGGTCATACCGATACGGGTCCAAGCGTATCGATACGGAAGGCTACAGAACAGCATTAATGAAGGGAAATAAAGTCCTCAACGGCTCCAAATCATCCCCAACGGCTATAAACTCATCAAGGAGTATAAAAGGGACCTCCAAGCATCAAGATATGGTTAATGCTCATATTGTCAATCAACAAATGATCAAATATTGTCTTAGTGCCTAAATTGTCAATTCTTGTATAGACAAACACTAGTGAGCCAAAATTGTCAAATTTGCTCAAGTGTTTTAGGTTTTGGGTGAGTGCTTTAATTGTGCAAACAAACACCTATTAGAGGGATTTGTGTTTGCTTTATTTATCTCTTTGTAAAAGAGGGTTTGATCAAGGCTTTGGGTAGAAAGCTTGATCGGTGTATAAGGGTTTCCTCCTAAGCCTAGAAAAGGGGACGAATCAATAGTGGATTGATTGGAAATCCTTAGTGGGAAGCTAAGGTAGTGGATGTAGACCTTGGTTAGAAGGTTGAACCACTCTAAAATCATTGTGTTCTTTATATTTTAGCTTCCACACCAAATCCACCCAAAAATCCACCTCTTCACCACTTGGTGAGCAACATTGGTTGATCGAATTGAGCTCCTCACAACTCAACAATTGGTATCAGAGCTTGGCTCAATCAAAGAGGATTAACATCCTATTGAGGAGATCCGGCAAGCTCGGTCATCATTTCACCAACTGGCTCAAATGGCGCAATCCATCGACAAACCTCCTTTCTTCGATGGAACCTACTATGCCATTGGAAGATAAAGATGAAGTTCTTCATCAAGTCTAGAGACTACAAGTTATGGGATATAGTTGAAGAAGGTTCGTTCGTGCCTCAACGAAGCAAAGCGGAGTGGAGTGCCGACGATCGCAAGAAGATGGAGCTAAATTGCAAAGTCTTGCACATTCTCTTTTGTGCATTTCGCCCATCCATCTATGAGAAGATGTCTTCTTGTGAGAGTGCCAAGGAGGTATGGGACAAGCTTGAAGTCACATACGAGGGAACCGATGAAGTCAAGGAGATCAAGATTGGGCTCCTCACTTTAGAGTATGAGAACTTCAAGATGGATCCGGAAGAAAGCATCAAGAATATGTTTGATAGGTTCTCCACTATCACAAATGGTCTCAAAGGCTATGGAGAAGCCATTCCGGAGGAGAAACTTGTCTGAAATCTCATTTACTCACTTCCCGAATCTTGGGACTCAAAGAGGACTGCCATCATCGAAGCAAAGAATTTGAAGACTTTGAAGCTTGATGAACTCATGGGGTCACTCCTTACTCATCAAATCATGAAGAAGAACAAGGAAGATGAGAATAAGAGGGAAGAAATTAGAGCTATGGGAGAGAAAAAGCTCAAGGGGCTTGGCATCAACACCAATGCCATGGCTCTCAAGTCCTCCACTTGCCATCATGTTTACTCAAGTGAAGAGGAGGATGAAGAAGAAGAGATAGTTCATCTCTTCAAGAAGTGTGCCCCGTTCATGAAGAAAGCCTTGAGAGAGCTTGAACGAGAATCCATGAAAAATGAGAGGGCAAGCACTTCAAGCCGTAAGAAGGCACATGTGGCTACTTGGAGTGATGAGGACTCCACCGACGATGAACAAGCCAACCTTTGCCTTATGGCCATCGAAGAAGATTCAAGGGTAACTTTTAATTCATCTACTTCATGTTCTTACTCTTTTGATGAATTACAAGATGCCTATGATGATTTGGTTTTAAACTTTAAAAATCACATTTTGAAAAACAATAAATTGATTTCAAAGTTGAAAATTCAAAATGACTTTATTTCTAAAACCAAACTTCAACTTGAAGCAAGACTCGAAGAGTTTGAAGAAAAATGTTTTGATTTACAAAATTTGCTTCAAAAAGTTCAAGAAGAAAAAGATTTGATTTCCAAAGAGCTTTAAAAGAAAAACAACTTTGGAAAATCAAATTTTTATGTAAGACAATCTAGTGCCCCTAGATTTGTAAAAGGAAAATGTTTTAGAAGTGTTTGGGTCCCTAAAGGACTTGGCACTTCAATTAAAAAGGATGACATTGAAAAATGGATTTCTAAGGGGACTAAAATTTGTGCCACTAATGTTCATGGATCCAAAGCAATTTGTATACCAAAAATCACTTGATTGTCTTTTGCTAGGTGTGATGGAGAGTGGTCAACAAGTCCAATTAATGAGGGGGAGCTCTATGCACACAAGAAAGAACACTTGAAGAAGGAAGGCTTCACATCCTCCCTTGAGTTCAAGTATGGTAAAATCTAGTTGCTTTTGATTTTATTTGATTTTTTTCATTTATGTCAACTAGATGATCATTTATGTTGGACTAACATTTTTAATGATGCTTTGAGTAAGGGGGAGCCATTTTAAAACCAAATTCTTCTTTTTGTCAAAATTTTCCTCTATAGTTATTTTGAATATAATGTTTTAAATTCTTTTTTATATAACAAAAAGGGGGAGAAATGGTTTGAAAATTTTGAATTTTCAAATGAATAAGGGGGAGCTTTATTTGATTTCATATCTTTAATCTCCTATTCACATTTTTAAACTTAAAGGGGGGGATCCCAAACAATTTTTCAAGTTAGTTTTATTATATCAAAAAGGGCGAGATTGTAGAACTAATGTTTTGATATAATAATTGAAAAATGTTTTGGACTAATTTGAAAAGAATTTAAAACTTGGTTTTAAGTCCAAACAACTTGAATTATGTTTAAGGTATTTTAAAAGGTTTTTGGCAAGATTTTTCATGCTTTTAAACAACCAAAACTTGTGATTTCAAAGTACCCGTACTGATACGGTCCAACCCGTATCGATACCTTTTCTGTCCAGTTTGGCTACTGCCAAAACCCGTATCGAAACAGGCTTGGCAGTTTCGATACGGAGAGGGGTCGTTTCGATACGCCTGGTAAGCGTACCGATCCCCATTTAACAACCCCAACGGTCATATTTCTCAACGGTCTTTTAAACGTCATATCGTACCGATACGCCCTCAAGCGTATCGATATGCCTAGGCTGGCAAGAGCCCAACGGCTAGTTTCTGATGAAGGTCGTATCGATACGGGTCCAAGCGTATCGATACGAATGGCTGCAGAACAGCATTAATGAAGGGAAATAAAGTCCTCAACGGCTCCAAATCATCCCCAACGGCTATAAACTCATCAAGGAGTATAAAAGGGACCTCCAAGCATCAAGATATGGTTAATGCTCATATTGTCAATCAACAAATGATCAAATATTGTCTTAGTGCCTAAATTGTCAATTCTTGTATAGACAAACACTAGTGAGCCAAAATTGTCAAATTTGCTCAAGTGTTTTAAGTTTTGGGTGAGTGCTTTAATTGTGCAAACAAACACCTATTAGAGGGATTTGTGTTTGCTTTATTTATCTCTTTGTAAAAGAGGGTTTGATCAAGGCTTTGGGTAGAAAGCTTGATCGGTGTATAAGGGTTTCCTCCTAAGCCTAGAAAAGGGGACGAATCAATAGTGGATTGATTGGAAATCCTTAGTGGGAAGCTAAGGTAGTGGATGTAGACCTTGGTTAGAAGGTTGAACCACTCTAAAATCATTGTGTTCTTTATATTTTAGCTTCCACCCAAAAATCCACCTCTCCACCACTTGGTGAGCAACATCGGTTGATCGAATCGAGCTCCTCACAACTCAACAAACTACAAATACCAACAAACCACAATATCCGGGAAATTTCATTGCAAAAGACTAAAGTGAATAAAATTATAATTATATTTAAAATATTAGGATAAATTATAAAAATTAGAAAGAAATTGTGATTAATTTTGGGTTAAATAAATATTTTTAGGACTAAAATGAACAAAAATATAATTATATTTAAAATATTTGATTAAATTATAAAGATTAGGAAAGAATTAGGGTTAATTTTGGGTTAAATAAAGACGAAAAACCTTGTTGCTTCCTTCCGATCTTGTGTTAAGAGGGTTGAAATGCTCCTTTGATGAATTGGCTAAAACCGATAAAAAGATGGACAAATTGCACGATGATTTTAGAGTGGTTCGGCTTCTAATCCAAAGCCTTCATCCACTACCTTAGCACACCACTAAGGATTTCTCAATTCACTATGAATTCGTCCCCTTTTCAAGGCTTAGAAGGAAACCTTTACAGCCCTATCTTTTAACGACTATGATAGAACCACTCTAGTTTTTGTCTAAGGCTAAACTAGAACCTCTCCTTTTACAAGGGATTTGTGTAAACTCTAAAACCTCAATTAGGTGGGTGTTTACAAGAATTTAAGCTCACAAGAGTGCAAAGGATTTACAATTAAGCACTCTCTCAAACATTATATACAAGAGAAACCAAGAAGTAAGAATTGGACTCAAATTTTCTTGATCATGTTGTTTGGATGTGTTCTCTAACCATCTTCAAGTGTACCAAGGCTTGTATTCACGTTTGGAATGAGTTCCTAGACATTGGTGACCATTGGGGATGTTTTAGAGCCGTTAGGACCTTTATTTCCCGTATTAAATGAAGTTTCTAGAGCTGTTTGTATCGATACGCGAGTAGCTGTATCGGTATGTGTTCTTCAGAAACTAGCCGCTGAGCTTCTTAAGCACACCCGTATCGAAACGTCTGGGCGCGTTTCGGTACGCCTATTTCAGTACATCTTTTGTTGAGATTTAGGGGGCTCGATTCCTTCAGTCGTTCTTGCTCGCCAAGTGTGGAGAAGTTGGATAATTTGGGTGTAATTGTGGGATGGAAAAGATAGACAATTTACACAAGGATTTATAGTGGTTCAACCTTCTAACCAAGGTCTACATCCACTACCTTAGCTTCCCACTAAGGATTTCCAAACAAATTCACTAAGAATTTCGTCCCCTTTTCTCGGATTAGGAGGAAATCGTTACAAAGATCAAGCTTTCTACCCAAAGCTTGATCAATCACTCTCTTACACAAGAAAGACTTAGCAAACTAGAAATCCCTCTAATAGGTAATTATTTGCAGTATGAAGCTCTCACCCAAAACCTAAACACTTGAGCAAATTTAACAATATTTAGCTCACTAGTGTTGTCTAAGCAAAGAATGTACAATTAAAGCTCTAGACACAATTTGTCATCATAATGTTGTAACAATTGAATCATTAGCCTTCTCTTGATGCTTGGAGGTCCCTTTTATACTCCTAATTGAGTTTGTAGCCGTTACTAGCCGTTGGGGTTGGATTGGAGTCGTTGGAGCCTTTATTTCCCACCATAAATGTAGTTCTACAGCTTGGCGTATCGATACCCTTCAAACCGTATCGATAAGGTCCCGATAAGGAAGTAGCCGTTGTGCACTTCAGTTGATGCGTATCGGTACGGTCCTGCAAATTAAAAGACCGTTGGGAAATATGACCGTTGAGGTAGTTAGGCGTATCGGTACGCGATACAACCGTATCAGTACGCGGCTAGTCATTGGGCTGTTTCAAAACACACCGTATCGATACGGCTAAGCGTATCGGTACGGGTTTTGGCTACTGGAAAATTCCTGTAGTTGAAACCCTAAAGCGTATCGGTACGGTACCAGACCGTATCGGTACGGGCACTTGAAATGCTTGGTTTTGACTACTTTAAATGCACTTTAAATCATTCCAAAGCCTTGTAAAACCCTTAAACATATTTTCAAGTTGTTTTTGATTAAAAATATATTTTAAATTCTTTTCAATTTAGTCCAAAACATTTTTCAAATATTATATCAAAACACTTAGTTCTACATCTTTGTACCGTGTCGGTACAACCTGCAATTCAAATAATCGTTGGGAAATAGTCATTGGGGGTTTTGATACGTAGGCGTATCGAAACACTTCATAGCGTATAGAAACGACCATCGTCATATCAATACGGTCAAGGCCTGTATCGGTACAGGTTTTGGCAGAAACAAAACTTGTAGCTAAAACCCTTAAGGTGTATCGATACGGGGTATACCGTATCGGTACGATCAAGCTAAAATCTTTTGTTTGACTACTTGAAAGCATTGCAAACCTTACCAAAACCTTTTGAAAACCCCTCAAACACATTTTCAAGTTGTTTGGACTTAAAATCATTTTTGAAATCTTTTCAATTTAATCCAAAATCATTTTTCAATTATTATATCAAAACAAATATCCTAACAAAAGATTTTTAGGACTAAAATGAACAATAGTATAATTATAATTAAAATATTGGACTAAATTATAAAATTAGAAAGAAATCGAGGTTAATTTCATGTTAAATAAAGATTTTAGGACAAAAATGAAAAAAAGTATAATTATATTTAAAATATTGGACTAAATTATAAATTTAGAAAGAAATTGGGGTTAATTTTGTGTTAAATAAAGATTTTTTGGACTAATTTGAACAAAATTATGATTATATTTAATATATTAGACTAAATTATGAAAATAATAAAGAAATAGGGGTCAATTTTGTGTTAAATATAATTTTTTAGAACTAAATTGAACAAAATATATTTATATTTAAAATATTAGACTAGATTATAAAAAATATAAAGAAATAGGGGTCAATTTCAGGTTAAATAAAAATTTTATGGACTAAATTGAACAAAAATATCGTCATGTTAAAAGTATTGGACTAAATTATAAAAATTAGAAACAAATTTGGGTTACATTCGGGTTAAATAAAGATTTTAGGACTAAAATAAACAAAAATAAAAATTTGACAGACTTAAAGTGCAACCTACCCTTTTTATTAAAGTCAATAGATTTTTTGTTAATAAAATGACACATGACACGTTTTAATTGGTCCATAAATATTTTTTACTAGAGTTAATGGTAGGGACAATTGAGGACATATTTCATGTTTAGGGGCAAAATGCCTTGAAAAATTATTTAGGGACCAATTTGGTAAAAAAAAATGTGTACTTTAAAGGCCATTAGTGTTGTTAAGCCTTTATGTTTAGGGTAATCTTCACTCGTGGTCACTTTTGTTTTGGGTTTGTTCTATTTTGGTCACCCGAATTCAAAAAAGACTATTCTGGTCACTTACGTTCGAAATTGTTTCTGTTTTGGTCACTAGATCGTTAATCTCCGTTAATTAAAAATAATAATTTCTAATTTGACCCCCAAATTTTCAAAACTTCATTTTTCACCATCTTCCCCAAAACTCAATGAACTTTCCCAAAACTACATTAAATGTCTTCCTAAAAGTTTTCAAAACTATATTTTGTACAATCCAAAGATTACAGAGAGTATCCTATTCTGATTTATGTCAAGTATAACAGAATTTCTTGTTCGCAATTGTCCAAAACTTTCCCAGTTATAAACCCTTGAATGCAAATCCAATGGAAAAAAGCTACAATCGTGCATATGTACAAAATTTCATCCACCACTGCATAGGGGAAAATTTAATCGTGGTACAACACATGGTTGTGAGTCCTCATGAAGGTATGCTAGTCCTCTTGCAACATCGAGTGCAATCTTCATTTTGGTGTCCCAGTCCAGAGGACAATTTCCTCTCGAGGGGCTTGAGGTAAAATGGGATCAAAGTCAGTACCACCGACCACGTATTAAAAGAGACTTTAGATAAAAGGATAACATCATTGAATGAGATATCAAGTGATTCAAATTTAAAGAGGCAAATTACCATGGAGCCAAGCTTCCAAGCTCCCATTTGGAACAAGCTCATAACAAAGCAAGTTTTGAGAAGAGTCGTGACTGCTATAGTAATCTACAAGTTTCACAAGATTACGATGGTGCAGCCTGCTAAGCATCTCAACTTCAACTAAAAACTCTTTATCTCCTTGAGTCCCTCCGTTGGTAACCCTTTTGATCGCGACAGTTATACCATCACTTAAAACACCCTTGAAAACTCTGCCAAACCCACCCTCGCCTAGTATGCTTGCAGGTGCAAAGTTGTTTGTTGCTTCTTTAAGTTCTTCGTATTGTAGAAACCATGTACTGCTTGGGTGGGGAAGAGACCCTGCTTGTGCAACAACATCTACAGTCCTTGGCTTTACTGCAAGAAAAAGAAAAACCTAAGCACTCTACAAGACTGAATTAAAAACAGTAATGCAAAATCAATCTGCATTCGTGTTTATAAGCCTATAAAGTTTAACTAGAAATGCAAAATTACACAACTTAATCTTTAGTTTTTTTTTTTTTGTTCAGCTTATGTTATAAGGTTTTGAATCCCTTTTTACCAAAATAGTGAGATTCAGTTACACAATTTATTTTCAGTCACCCTGCATGAAAAAGATAAAGAAAAACAAGTTCTATTATTCCACAATCATCCACGACATATCTGAGAATGTGCTAAAGTTCCAGTTTGGTGAAATTGCGCTTAACATACCAGGTTCTTGAGGAGATGCTTTTGCCTTTCCCCCACGGAATGCACATGAACAAATTATAAGCACAAATATTATAGCAAAAACCAGTAAGCCAGCAGAAATACCAAAGGTAAGAGTCAAATCCGAATGCTTCCCCTTGTTTGAATGGCTTGGTGATGTAGAATTGGAGGATTTATGTGCTGGGGAAGTTCATTGAGTTTTGGGGAAGATGGTGAAAAATGATGTTTTGAAAGTTTGTGGGTCAAAATAGAAATTATTATTTTTAATTAACGGAGGTTAACGGTCCAGTGACCAAAACAGAAACGGTTTCGAACGTAAGTGACCAGAATAATCATTTTTGAATTCAGATGACCAAAATAGAACAAACCCAAAACAAAAGTGACCACGAGTGAAGATTACCCATTTGTTTAAATCCCCTTTACGCTTTCAGTCCATCTATTTCCCTCTGACCAAATGTCGAATTATAATTTATTTTTATTTTTTAATAATTTTAAAGCGATTACAATTTAGTAAACGTTCGTATTTTTCTTAACCCTTTGATAAGAAATACATCTTGCCAACAATAATGTTTGAACTTTAAATTTTTTTTAGAATGAACATCATCTTCTTTTTTACCGGAACTCTTCATTATATTTTATTTTGAAATTAATATTCAGATTAATTGATTGTATAAATAAAAAATCAAATGTATAATTACATAATTTTATTTAATTGTCACATCAACATTTTTATTAGTTTTAATAATTTGATGGTGAAAAAGAGATGTATTGTTTTATTGAATTATCCGTAAGAGGTTGATAGGACACAATGTACTTTTAAAAAGATACAAATTTAAATTTTTACAATAAAATTATTAGGAGGGACAATTTTATAGTTATACTCTAACATGAATATTAAGACACTCAACATGAATATTAAGACAGAAATGCCTATAAATAAATAAATAAAATAAAAACCCGATCCGCTCTCGATCACACACATCTACGGAGCCGTATAAAACAAAAAAACTGCTTGTGGTCATTCTGCATAATTTATTTTCCCTTGATCGAAAATCATCCAAATATCGCCTTCTATACTCTTCACTGATCAGTTCATCCAAAGATCTAATCTTTATCCCCCGCGAAAATGAACGACGCAGATGTATCCAACCAGATCCAGCAGATGGTGAGATTCATCCGCCAAGAGGCTGAGGAAAAGGCTAACGAGATCTCAGTTTCCGCTGAAGAGGTACTTCAATTCTCACTACTTTATTCACTTTTTTGTTCCTTTTTGAAGTTTTGGATATTCCGGTGAATTGATGGTTAAACGATTGCTTTTTTAGGAGTTCAACATCGAGAAGCTTCAATTGGTGGAAGCGGAGAAGAAGAAGATCAGGCAGGAGTACGAGAAGAAGGAGAAGCAAGTTGAAATTCGGAAGAAAATGTAAATCGATTTTTTTAAAAATAAATTAATTTAGTTTCCCTAGTTCTTCTGTATAACTGTCAATTTTAAGTTCAATTTATCTTTCGTACTGGATTTTTATGTTTTAGTGGATATTAAGTCAAATTCAAACTGAGGCTAATATTTAGTTTGTCGGAAATTAATCAGATTTCAAGATGCACTATTTCAGTTACTAATGAACTTTAATGTGATTTGGATGAAAATTATTGAATACTGTAGAAGTTTGATTATCTTGGTGATAATTGATGCGAAAGGGAAGCGAGTTTAGTTTGTTTTATTGCAGGATTGTCACATAGGATTAGTTAGTGAGGAATATACTTGTGCTTTTTGTGAAAAAAGATTAAGCATTATTCTTTTATTGCAGTGAGTATTCGATGCAGCTTAATGCATCTAGGATCAAGGTACTTCAGGCTCAAGATGATGTGGTTAATGAGATGAAAGGATCGGCATCCAAGGACCTTCTGAATGTGAGCCATGATCACCATGTGTACAAAAGGCTTTTGAAAGATCTAATTGTTCAGGTCAGTGTATGGCAAGATCATTAACCCTTTCATGAAAGTATTTGAAAGTTGCAACATTAGATGAACTCTTGGGAGATATTTTATTGCAGAGTTTGGTTAGACTGAAAGAGCCTGCTGTCCTGCTTCGTTGTCGCAAAGAGGATTTGCACTTGGTGGAGTCCGTTCTGGATTCAGCGAAGGAGGAATATGCTTCTAAAGTGGATGTTCATCCACCAGAGATATTCGTTGATGATGTCCATCTTCCTCCTGGTCCTTCGCATCATCATGGTTTTTTTCATCATCATGCTGAAGCTCATGGACCTTTCTGGTAAATAGATTAGTTTTATGGAAATGCAAGATTAAATGCCCCTAGTCATGCAATGCTTTGGCAAGGATTATTAGTCCTTTGGACCAACATTTCTTCTTTTAGATTATGAGTGGAGATATTATTTGGTATATTATGATATACGTTTCTTACTGTACAAAATACTAGTGGTACATTACTGATTTCCGTACAGGCATTTTATTAGGTTGCTCCCTCTTTCGTGATATCCTTTGATGCGCCCTTCCCCTACAAGAAAGAAGAAAAAGAACAAAGAAGTAATGCTAATTCATTTTTTCTTCAAAATTTTTTGCAGCTCTGGAGGTGTAGTCATTGCATCTCGAGATGGAAAAATTGTGTTCGAGAACACCTTGGATGCACGGTTGGATGTTTCATTCAGTAAGAAACTTCCAGAGGTGGGTTTTGGTAGATTCTAAGATACATTTAGATTATTTTGTAACTTGTTTCCCTTAGTTATACCATCATAGCCTGGATGGGGAGATTGTGTATCGAATTAACTGTTAATTGCAATATTTTTAGTACTGCATGATGAGTTTGAAAATGCAAAGAGCCAGTACAGTGTGCATAGACTGCTCGTATGTGTATCGTTATTTCTTGTTTGCACACTTATTGGCATAGCCATATGGTGGAGAGTGTAATTTATTTAATGGATAGTGCTTGTGTATGCTGATAGGAAAGTTAAGGTTTTGTAATTCTGATCATATACGGCTAGCATAGCTTAATTTTGACAGTCCTGTCCCTTTTTCTCATCTTAGTTTGATTCCTGGCTAATTGCAGATCCGCAAGTGGCTTTTCGGTCAGGTTGCAGCTTGAAGTGTATTGTTTTCTCGGCAGCTTTTGTGATCATCCATAGAGCATAGTGTTGAAGTTGTTTGTTCCGTGTATTGCATTTTCATATTGTTCTTCGGGGATGAATTTGTTTGGTAAAAGTCAGTGAAACTGTTGTTTAATTGGTGCGTATATCATTTTGAGGGATGGTGGCGTACTCTTTTTATAAATAATGAATAAAATTTGAAGTGTTTGCTTATACATCCATAGGTTAGGATTGTATTGTTTTCTCAGCAGCTTTTGTGACACTCGCCAGAGTCGGTGGAGATAACATGATACTATCCTGGTTGCCGCCGGAGGATCTCTAGTACTTCGAGATGTTTGTTTGTAATGAGCCTAAGTTAAAATTATGTCTTTTCATAGTTTTCTTTTAATTGTTTTAATTTTGTTTTATTTTCTCTTAATGTCTATTAACGAAACGACGAGTTTTGGTTTGTTGATAGAATTAGGAAATGGTGTCGTTTGTTGACACTAGGTTAAAAGTTGGGGTTGTAGTTGAGCACGTTATCGAATGAAATTGGCAATGTTGGCTCTCTTGTTTTGACAAAGAAAATTTTCTTGGTCTCCCTTTGCTCTTTTATCTTCCCTCCTTTATAATTCTTCTTCTTTATATTCGTACTGTTACAAAGGCATCAGAGCTCACTATCTTGGTTTAGGTTATTAAATTGAGAGAATTTACTGAGGAAGTTGCGAAAAAATTGCTAGTTGGATTTAAAGCTATATTGGACAATGCTATCGATAAGTTTCTAAAACGACTTTAGAAACTATTTGAAGGCTGTCCAAGAAAAGGTTTTAGTTGGGTTCAATCAAAAGCTCGAGGAATCAAATGAGTTTTTCTTGGTGATCAATTGTGTAGAACCATACATTCAAGTCTCGGCAACTGAAGTTTCAAATGTGGTGGAGTTCTGTGACAGTCCGTTGAAACCACCATTGATTCAAGGTGTAGTGTCGACAGAGCTGGTAGAGACAAAACATGACTATTGTTAATTGGTTTTGTTGAAGACCATATGTTTGACGACTTGTTTATGAGAACAAATGAGTTTGTTGGATGACGATTCAACTAAGGGTTTATTAGAACAACCACAAGACAATTTCCAAGGGGTGCGGGGACTTGGCTAAGGAACTACTGGGATGGTCACCGATTAAGGGTGTAGTGTTGGATTCATCGATGATGGCTAGGACGGTGGGTTCAGATACAACGAAGGTGTTCGATGAAAGTTTTCTGAAACAAGGTGAGGACCCAACATCAACAAAACATATTGTTGAGTTTATTGAGAGCGATGACCCATACGAGTTTAGACTATTGCTCATGGTAAAAGCGGATTATCTTCGAACATGTCACAAAATTGTTTTGCATCCGAAGAAGTTGTTTGCTGTTATGTTGCATTTTAATTATAGGTATTTTGAAACTGATGCTCCTAAAGATGCTCTTGAAACACCTAGACACTGCTGGTTTGATGGTGAAACTGATTTAACTCCAACTTACATCTTTGAGAAGGATGTCAAGCATTTTCATTTGATATGAAAAAGGTCTTGCGATATATTTGATCCATCCTTTTATCCTCGGTCCAAAAAAAAGTGTAATGACTATTTTTACATTAAGGATTGAGGTGAGGGACGAGGACTTGGGAGTATTTTTTTCAATGATCTAAATGACCATTGTCAAGAAATGCTTCTTTTATTTGCCACTGAATGTGCAAACGAAAAAAAGAAAGAAAGGTACACCAATTAATGAGAGCCACAAGGCATTGACAACATTTGAACTGAAGACAGGAGGTCGAAGTGAAACTATTATTGTTTCTTTTCCTTTAATAAAGACAGGGGTTGTTGTTGAGCACATTATTGAATGAAATTGGTTGTGTTGACTCTCTTGTTTTGACAGAGAGAATTTTCTTATTTTCCCTTTGCTCTTCTATCTTCGCCCCTTTATAATTCTTCTTCTTTAAATTCGTATTGTTACGTTATTCAAAAACTTCTCTTTCTGATTCCTCTTTTTTTTATTTTGTACATCCCTCTGTATTTTATCATGTTTTTTTTTCTCTCACTAAATTTGGATCCTTATTGTGACTTTTAGTGCTTTTGGCCTCTTCACTCGGTCTTATTTAGAGGTAACTCACTTCTCATATTTCCTCATGAAATTTTTTTGAATGTAATTGAAGTATAATGTATTCGGAGGAGTAGGTGTTTCAGATTACTCTGCAAGGTCTAACAAATAACTCTCTCGAGTCCTCGTATATTCTTTTTGTTTACCGTTACTTTCTTGTGTTAAGAAGATTCATTTTCAACATCTAACTTGTCAATAATGTTAGAACAAAAATCAAGATCATGAATAGAGTGGTTAAGATCGGTGTAACTTCATATTAGTTTGTGTTTCGACGATAATCTTGCTTAGGCCAGAAGAAGTCGGGTTGTTAGGACGATGATGTTGCTATGAGAAGCACACAGCTTCAGTGGATTTTTGGCTAAAAGCACACAGCATGAAAAATATAGGATTGTTATGAAAGCATCAAGTATATCTCATTTTACAATTCTTTAGTTGCAACATGTATCAGTGTTGAGTACAAACTTTAGAGACCAATAAACTCATAATGGACCTGTACAAGCCTTTTTAGTCTGCTACAAAATTGAACTCAACCTTAGTCGGGAAAATATTCTATTTTTATTCGATTTAAAAGTGTTGAAAGCATTCTTTTTTAAAAATAAAACTAAAAAAAACTGTTTAAAATTTTGTTTTTTCTTTTTGTTCTTTACTATTACCGACAATTATAGCACAAGAATTTTGTTTAAAGACTGATGCCAATTAATAGGAAAAACAAATCTGAACGGATGGAAGAATAGAAAATATGGATGGACAAAACGTGTAACCCTTTAAGAATTTTTTTTCCTTTACTAACCTAGACGAGGACTTTGAGGCAGGATAAATGGACGTCTAACCCTTTAAGAATACTTCACCTTAACAATCTAGATGAGAAAGACTAACACTTTACACGTGTTGCAACGTAATTAGATCTTCGCATTCTAAACAAAAACGTGATAAAAAAAATTGAGCACAGAAAAAAAACGCTCAAAGAGATTTTTTACAACTTATTTATTGGATTGGTTAACTGATTGATGGAAAATACATTAAAAATACCTATTTATAGGCTACAAAACCTTAAAAATATAAAAACTTACTATTTTTTTATATTATTGTTATAATTCTTAAGGATAAAGTAAAACAACTTTGAGTAAACACAAAACAAACTTAACTTTGAGTAAGAAAATAAATATTAAAATGAAATAAATAAGAAATATAATCCTAAATAAATGACATAAATTCAAAAATTACCCAAATGTTTGAATGAATAGTCATTTTGACCTCTATTTTTTTTTGAAGCAATTCAACTCTCAACATTTCATTTGGGTCAAAATGACCCATTGCGGATGAAAATTGTTAGAAAACTAATGGTAAACAGTTTGAAATAGCTTGACAGAATGATAAGTTGAAAGATAAAGTTATTTTATATTTTATAGAATTATTTTTTACTGATGTAACGCTTTTTCAAGTCAACATATTTGTCTATACGGTACTGTCATATAAGTTTGTCACGTCATTTCAAGCCATTTACTGTCAGTTGACTGGCAATTTTCATCCGTAGAGGGGTCATTTTGGCTCAAAATGAAACGTTGAGGGTTGAATTGCTCCCAAAAAATATGACTCAAAGTGACTATTCAGTTAAACGTTGGGGGCATTTTTTGACTTTATGCCTAAGTAAATTATAGAAAGTCTTGGGCTGAATTTAATTACAAATAATCAATAAATTAATTAGAAATTCTTAATAATTCAAAAAATTTATATTGAGTCCATATCCAATTTTCTGCACGTAATGTCTTCGTTAAAACAAACATATCTTGAGTTCTTTACGTGAACGTAATGTCTTCACTAAAACAAGCATATCTTGAGTTTTTTACGTCCAATTGAAGCTTTTTAATATGTGTTAGAAAGATAATCGAATGAAAGTCAATGCAAAGATGACATCTCGATTCAAAATTGCTTGAATCTCATTTTAAAAAGTCGTCGCAAGTCAGTTGGTGTTTCAGACTTGAAAAACAATTTCAATTTGTTATCCAAAATAAATTGTTTAACCACTTTTATGCTCGTATCATAGAGTTGAAGTAGTTTTTTTTTTTTTTTGACAAATTTTTAATCTAATCTTAATCCTAAAAGGGAGGGGAAGGGGACTCTAAGAGAAGGAAGGAGAGTGCTTCTAGTAAGTTTCAAACCTATAACTTACGAAAATATGAGAAAAAAAATAAACAACTCGACCAATTAATCAAATGTGCTTGCTCTATAGAGTTGAAGTAGTTGAAGGCCCAAGTACAAAATTTTTGTATCAAGATTTTATATGACCTGATATAATGTCAAGCATCTTCGGATAGTGTTGTGAACTTTTTGTGAGAAATAGTTGTATGCCATGCTTTCCAACAGTTTCGTTTGGATGAAGTGTCATTTTTAAGCCATGTAGCATCAATAAACAGGATTTGAGTAGATCCCAAGAACATTGATGCTATTGTTTATTGGAGAACTCCAGGAAATGTCACTAAGGTTCAAAAAAAATTGGGCTTTTATCTAGTAGGCCTATAAACTAACCGAACGAACACGAATGAGGGTATGTTCATGTTCGTTCATTTAATTTTAACCGAACAAATGAACGAACACGAACAATTAAATGAGCATAATTTCTTGTTAGTGTCCGTTTGTTAAGGAATGTAACTTGTTCGTGCCCGTTCATGTTTGTTCATTAAAATGATAAATGAACGTAAACGAACACAAACGAATGAACATAAAAGGACATATGTGAATAAATTTAAAGGAACATAAACGGACGAACATATGTGCATGATTTTTAAAAAATATAATACTTATGTTATAAAAGATAATAACTATAAATGGACAAATGTGAATTGATCTAAACAAACAGTTTACCAAACGTTCACGAACATAAATGAACAGACGAGCCCTTTGTTCGTGTTCATTCATTTAATTAAACGAACGAAAAATTTTATTCATGTTCGTTCATTTAATAAATAAACGAACTTTCCGCCGAACAGTTCAATGAACGTTTGGTTCGTTTACAGACCTATTATCTAGTTATTGTAGGAGTAGTAGATTTGTTTAGGACTTTTCTATGATCGTTTTACCAATGTCCAAGTTGTTCTAACTTAGACAAAAAAAAGTGTCAAGAGAATTTCGAGAAATTGGAAGAAAAAAATCTAATCGAGGGTCTAGTTTTAGTCCAACCCAAATCTGGAAGAATTAAAATTAGGAGTGGAGTAGGTACTAATGCAAGAAGGAAAGGTGATGATACAAGCACCAAGGCACAAAATGCATAACCATCCATGAACATGATGGGCTGACCTTCCCACGGTACCCACTAACACCGCATGTCAAACTTCTTGAAGACTAGTCCAATGGAGATCCATGAAGCCTATTAAAGTTTTACTTAAATAAATTAAAATTAGGGTTAAATTGATAGAATTTATAAGTAATAAGGACAATTTTTGTAATTATACAATCTTGTTTAATTATCATGCCACCATTCTTGTTAACTTTTAATTGTTGTGTCACCATCTTATTAGTGGATTAAACTTATTTAATTAAATTAAAATTAGTACTAAGCTAATAGAATATGTAACTAATGAGCAACAAATGCATAATTATACTAATTTTATTTAATATTTAACTGTCACTAATGGTGAACAAAACTAGATTAGAAAAAAAATCAAAATTTTTGACTCGGCTCAACACGAAAAAATTTTACAGGACTCGAAATAATTTTAAATAAAGTTTGACTGATAAAACGGGAATTTGAATAACTCAATTTTTTTAGTAATTAGTGGGTTAATTTTTAAGTTAGTCGAGTCTCACAACTTTATCGTATATATATATGGTTATAAAAATTTATTTAAATTGGAACCAATTACTACTCGAACATTATAAATATCTATAATTAAATTCGAATAGAAATGTAACACTCTAAACCCGGATGTCACATTTGGGCCTTAAGTTCAACCTATTATCATAAAATTTCTCAATTTGATTTAGCCCAACAAGAAATTTTTCAAAAACATTTGAATCAAATAGTTAAAAGTATAGATAAATAATGAAAACGTTAAAAAGGAGGTCCACTTTAATTTAAAACATTTACACATTCGACTTGATTAATACAATTTCGAAAATAAGAATTGCATACTCCACCACGTAAGGTCCTAGAATACACAGCCTATTAAACACAAGTGTTGTACTCTGAAAATTATCACATGCTGAAATCTCGACTAATAGTGCTCCTCGACCCACGATCCGACGATCAACCTACACAAGGAAATAACGATTTCGAGTGCTGAGCTTACAAAGCCCAGTGGTACACATCTAGCCACTATATTTCATGCTAATCATAAACATAAGCATACAAGCTAGTACAAGCAATAAAGAGAGATAAATAAACATGTGGCGCTATCACTAGTCGCCTAAACACATGTTCTCATCATAAAAAAATATCATACATGGCACACAAGGCCCAACCATATTCGAGATCTCACCAGATCATTCGAGCAAAAGCACACAAAGTCATACCACAAACTTAGAGTGAGGCTCGGTGTCAAACAGCCTCGGGAACATTCACTCTCTTTAGGTGAGGCCCGACATCACACAACCTCGGGAATGCATACACGTACTCGATATCTCTCCTCGAGTATCACCGAATGAGGCCTGGTATCACACAGCGTCAGAAATGTACATTTGACATTTATAATAATGGTGTTACAACACACTATTTAGGTATCCAGATCCCATCAATCAAAAGTGACCCAATCAACCAAGTGTCCAAACAACACACAAAATGGACACGATTAGCATACAACACATAACATTTACATAATTACCAAACTCTATGGTTTCTATCAATTATCAGGCCAACCATTTAAGTTTACCAACTTGTTAATACATTATGAAAATGTATATTAATCACCTTCATTAATTATCTCTATTAATCTATATTATCTCATTAATTATTTCACGTCAATTTTCATCTTTTTATTAGCATAATAGATTGTTTTATTCAGTGGGTACTGATACTCAAACACGAGTATCGATACGATATTCTTGAATATCGGTACCCACATGCGTACCGGTATAGATATTTCTTATTGAAAATTGTACATTTCTACAAGTACTGATACGAGTCGACTCGTATCGATACGACCCCTAATTGCACACTGGTACGGCTAAAGCTCGTATCGATACCCTACTCACGAGTTCGCACCATTTCCTTGAATTACGATTTTACAACACTTTATTCAATCCCTAAAGTTTATGAAGGTATTATGGTTTGTTTACTAACACATTTAATCAACTAATATTAATTATCAGCTTCATAATAATTTAATCGAGTATTTATCCCTTAAGCATAATTCCCATCAAATCACGTTAATATATTCGAACAAGAAAACAAGGCATCGCGATTATCAATCAAACAAACAATCATCAAGTAATTGCACGAACATCTCAAACGACCCTACACGGTCTCTAAAGCCTCCATGCGTCTCATCGTTTTCGTAACATCATCAAACATCTCATAGATATCAAGTCTCATACTATCGATCTCCAAACATGCATATTCTCGTCTACCTATTTTGCAGATACTAACACGCAAAGCAATTACATTTATAATGCTCATGAAGCAATAGGAGTTCGAGGTGTACTAAGCTTAAGCAATTATCGATAAATCCTTACTCGAGCTCTTCAAGCACTTTTTTTGATCCGATATTTGAGCCCGAACAATCCTCGTAAATATATAAATACCATAATTATTAATTAACCTCATTCACTAACTAAAGCATAAAGTCAAACCCGTAAAAATAGCTTACTGGGTTTTAATTTGGCAAAATGGACTACACCAACAAACTCGGAACATCGAGAAACCCTCGAGTAGAGACCGCTAGAGAAAGTCAACTACTCGATCAACGCGGCTCGGCTCGGCTCGGGATCAACGCGACTCGGCTTGATGGTCCACACGACTCGGCTCTTAAGTGCATTTTCTAAGGATATTCTTTTATTAAGAAGGGCTACAAGTGTTACTCATTTGTCACTAAAAGAACCTATGCCTCTATAGGTGTTACTTTTCTTGGAAAATAAGCATTTTTACTCAACATCTGAAATTTAGGGGGAGAATGTAAGAAAACCTACGTTTTTAATGATTTTCATCTTTCTATTATTCAACCTATAATACATATATCTTCTCCTTCAGAATTCGTACTTCCTTCAGAACCTACAATTTAACTCATCATACTTATATATTCTCTTTCAGAGCCTGCACCTCATTCTTCTTCAGAACTCACACCATCTCTTATTCCTAGATCACCACAAACTTCTCAAAGAACCCAACCTGAGCAATTTGAGAAAAAAATGAAACCTAGTGTCTATAAAAGGAAACAAACACTATTAAAGAGACCAATATACAACCTAGAGACTGCTGAGAGCTGAAACTCAGCCCTACAGCCTCAAAACACTTGGAATGTTTTAAATTTTCTCAGAATACAACTTCTATTCCTATTATTGGCACTCCTGGTTTGCTTATTGTTCAAAGGAATGATGTAAGAAAGTGTGCAAACCATCCAATTCAAAGCTTTGTAGCATATGAAAAACTAAATTCTTCATTTTGAGGCTTTTACTACAAATGTTGACAGAATCTTTATTCCTAAAATAATAGTGTAACAACCCGAGTTTTAGAATTTGAGGGTCGATTTAACACGAAGAGTGGGCTTCATATTTGGGCTGAGAGTTTGGGCCTTTGAGAGCCTTGTGGGCTTGATTATAGTTGTTGGGCTTAAGTTTTGGGATTGTATTTGGGTTGAAAAGATGATGGAAGGGTGGTGTGGTGAATTCCCTCTTTTTGAAGAAGAAATAGTGGGTAGTTCTTTAATTTTTTACAAAAAAGCAAGAGAATGAGCTCACCCTTATCCCTTGTGTCTTCTACCTTCATCCTCCATCATCTTTTAGCTTCCACCCAAAAGAGAAAAGGTGGATCTTTGTGTTTTGAATTGTGAATCCCAAATTTTGGGTTTGAGGCAAGTTGTTCAGCATCGAATGGTCTACATTTGAGGTAAGGATGGATGGTTTTGGTGGAGGTTGGAAAAATGAGTTTGGCGGGGGGTTGAAGAGAAAGAACGAGATTGCAGAATTTAACTCCCTTTTTTGTTGAAGAATTCTTCCTTTAGCATATCTTAAGTTTCCAGCAATGTTAACTCATTTTACAACACTTTCATGTAGTGAAAGAGGTTGGAAATCTCTCAAAGGAGCTTGGGAAGAAGAAGGCTTGGGGAGCTTAGTTTGGAGGCTTCTTTTCCAACTTTAAATCAAGGTTAGTACACTGCTAACTTGTAACACCCCAGATTTTCCCCAATTTGGAAAATTCTGAATTTTGAAACCCCTAATTTGAAAACCCTAGCTTTTGGGAATTTAAATTCGAAAATCTAATTGTGAATTTGGGAATTAGTTAATCTTAATGGGTTTTAGTGACCTAATTGAAGTAAATTGGAAATTAATGGTTATTTTGAAAGATGTATATAACTTGAGACCCTTGTTTCGTGATTAACCCACTCATTAGGGTAAAAGTTAAAATCCCTAAAAACTATTTAGCTTCTAGTTTGAAACTTTTTTTTTCAGACACACTCTCTCAACTCTCCCCTCTCCCGATATCATCTCTTTCACTCATCTCCGATGAAGCTCCGGCCAAGCCCCTCTCGTTGTTCGATCGCCGATCTGAGACCACTAGTGTGCTCGTCTTCCCTTCGCGACCAAAACCCACCCAACCATCATCTTCCGTCACCGGTCATTTGCTCGGAAACGGTATAAAACCGTTCGGCCTTCCCCCTTGTTCACCCTCACCGACGAGTAGTTGCTCGGAAACGGTCTAAACATGTTCGGCTCTCCTTTGCACCATCGTCGCCGTCATCCTCCTCTGTTGTAGTGGTTAGGTAAGCATCGAATTCATGTTTTGTTATTAATCGATGGGTTTTGAGTTGCGGATCAAGATTTGTGAATCTTTTGTGTTTCCACATCGTCATCCTCGTCGTTTCTTACCATCGTTTTTCGTATTTGTGCCACTGTCGTTTGTCTTCTGCCGTCGACGCGTCATCTTCGACGAGTTTGCCCAACCTCATCTCTGTTCGTCAAATTTGGGTAAGCTCTTCCCTAGTGGTTTTACTTCAGATTGTTGGTTTGTGAGTTTTGATATGTAATGTTGAGTGATGATATTGGCCGTGTTGTTGTTTGGCCAGAAATGATTATTTCTGTGTCATCAGAGGTACTACCGTCGTCGTCCTTTCCGATTTGTGTCGTTGTCGACGTAGTTGTCTTGCCGTCGGTGAGCCATCGCCAACCTTGTTGATCTGCCACCACTGCGGGTTGTTGCACTGCCGTTGTTGTAACCCCCTCGTCCCGGCCTGGCCGGATGACCGGTCCGAGTGGGTCACACGGGGAAAACCGAAGTGAAACCCGTTAAGGTTCCCCCTCGGTTAGCAACCCTAATTTTTTTCTTTTAATTCGATCTTTTCTAAAAGCTCATTTAAGTCCTATGTGATCAAACAACGGAATAAAATACAGAAGGTAACCATTCGAATCCAAGAAAGCATTTAAACAGCCCAATTTTAATCCTTTAAACAGGTCGTTTCGAAACACCCTTGAGGCGTATCGAAACGCCTTGACCAAGTCAACTGCCCCAAGCCCATACGAAGGGGCCGTATCGAAACGGAGGTCAACCGTTCCGAAACGCCCTCAATGGTCAACTTCTCGTGGTCAACGAGATTTTGACCGTTTTGAAACCCTTAGACCCGTTTCGAAACGCCTTCATCTCGTCATTTTCTCGGAATTCCAGTAGCCAAAACGTTCTGATACGCGTTTCGAAACAGGGGATTCACAGGCCAAACCGTATCGAAACGCGTTCCGATACGGGGTCCCTGAAGCCTTACCCGTTCCGAAACGCCCCAGCTCGTTTCGAAACGCGGGCTGTCTGCAACCTTTGAAAACCAGACTTAGGCGAATTTTAACAAGTCTAAAGGTCCCAAACGACCTCCAAAGGCACACAACACAAGCAAACAAGGTCTAGAGGCATACATCCTATGTCAAGCATGCTCAAACACACACAAGGCGTAGATTTAAACAAATCATTCATACATGGCAATTACACATCAACATCATATCATAAAAGGCATGCTTGAAGACATTAATAGACAAAAGGCACCATTCGTCTCATATAGGTTTACATGCCATCAAAGCAATCTTAAACATCCATAAGGCATACATCACACAAGCATTTGGCAAGATATACCCTGTTTACAAACCAAGTCTATTCATAAACATCAAAACCATATATGAGTCATTCATTGCTAAACTACTACATAATTGTTAACCGTACTTGAGCAACAAACTTGGAAAGCCCTTCTTGCCTTGCTCCGAGCTAACACCGCGCTAATGATCTGCATTGTTGAAAATGAGAGCGTAAGCTAGAAGCTTAGTGAGGATGCTCTAAAACCGAAAACATCAACAATGCAGGGTTCAAGCATGTATTCCCTAATTCTCATATCTAACATGCATAGGTAAATCCACAAGTAGACCTAGCTAGTCTTTCAAGAGTCATGTATGGCATCTCACATCATACTAAGCTCAAACATCACATATCAATATCACACATTACAATTAATAGAACAAGTTCAATTGGCCACTATTAGATTACCCGGATGTGCGGATTTAATCTCAACAATCACATTACCTCAATGGGATTACACTCATCACCCGATCTTGCATGGGCGGGATTCCACTCATCACCACATGCCCTGCGAATGGGATTCCACTCATTATCCCGTAGAATATATATAAATTTCCGGTGGAATGTTACATCACCGTACTCCTCCTTGATGATTCAACGCCATCAAGGCCACGTACGTTTTGACTCAATTTGTGTGCACACTAATCCTAATGATCGATCATTTACACCCGATAAGTTAATTAGTGCCAATTTCATTTATCATACCCCACATCCACCATTTACATCACATGCTCATCATATACATATGTCAAGATACACATATACATCTCAAACCACATTTCACAATGGCATAAAGGCAAAGCATAAATAGTATTTAGTAGAATCAAAGAGCTATGTTTACCAATTCAACTTCACAATGAAATGGCCTACCAAGCACATTCCAACTCATACACTACACACACTTGAACCAACTTTAAAACACATTTAAAGTCACTCACCACCCTTCCTTAGCAACCAAAGCAAGCCTCCTACAAGCCCGGATTCGATCCCGATGCCTCTCCAACGCTTCCTCTTGCTTCTAGCCAAACAAAACACATCCATTACTTCACATTTCAATGCTAAAACTCAGCCATCATCTCACCCCATAATCACAAGCCAACTTCAATAATTTCCAATCCAAATAACCACCCAAAATACTCATTTTCGTGCTCCCTCAAAACCTAGCTGAAAATCTCATTTTCAAACATCCAAATGACACCCAAAGGGTCCCAAAACACCCTCCTAACATACTTAAACCATCAGCCCTCCAATTTCACCTTAAAACTCACCCAAAATCAAGTTTTTGACACATTAAAATTTGCCACAAGAACCCATTTCGGGTTTTCACCCAAACCTAACCAATTTAACATATTATATGTATTTTAAGGTGAATAAACTAAAACCCAACTTGATAATTTAAAACCAATTGAAAAACTAAGTAAAAACCCAAACTTTCATCAAACCCTAACATTTCAAAAGTTGGTAGTTTCAAAATCTACAACCATGTATGGATAGAGGATGAAGAGGAGAGTGAGAAAATGTTATTACCTTTGAAAATGACCTTGAGATGAAGATGGAAATTAATGGAATAGTAGATGAGAGTTGAGAGAAGTTTGGTTTAGGTTTCCACGTTGAAAGCAATAAAATGAGGGAGGGAAGACCACATTTTTGTTCTTTTTTTTTACCTTTTAAAAGTTGTCGACCTTTTTAATTTCTTTTGGGTTAAATCACCAAAGTGGTCCCTCCTCTTTATTATAAAACCCAATTAGATCCAAATTAGGGTTAAATTGATTGAAATTAATTTTACTGACTCAGACCCACTAACCTGACTAACTCCTAACCCCAAAACACGGGTGTTACAGTTGTTGATGTGTTGTTGATGCTGGCGCCATCAAAGGGTTCTGGAAACCCTATATCAGGTTACAACAATATGATTTTGGTTGGGCTATGAGTGTAGAATTTGGTTAAACCCAAACCATGGATCCCTTGTGTTATGACAAATTGTGAAAGGCCCAGATTTGTGAGCCCAAACCAAATGAACCAAGTAATCTGATTTGGACTGAACCATACTTCTGAATTGAAATTGTGTTAGACCGGAACTAAAAATTTGACTAAACCATATTGGACCGTGAATCAAACCGAACCATGAGTCTTGACCATGGACCCTTTGACTTTGACTAGTTTTCTATTGACCAATAAAGTTAACTTTTGACCGTTGATCGAACCTTGATTGTTTGACCATTTGACTTTGACTTGACTGTTGACCAAGAGTTGACTTTTTCGGATATCATTCCTCTTGACCATTTTCGACGTCCTGAGTCCGTATCTGCTGCCCGTTTTGTCTAATTCGAACCCGAAAGCTCCGTTTTATTAATTCCAATTAATTAGTACTTAAAATCTAATAAGTTGTGGATTGTAGAATCTGATTCGGAATATTCTTGTGTTCAGGTATCGACTCTGAGATCATCGAGTTACCTTCAGTTATTTTGACCGACCGTGCACGTTCTTCGAGATCTTTCCGTGATTATACCTTCAGTTTAGTCTTATGTTTTTAGTTGGTGGCATAGTGATAATATTAATACTGATATAAAGAGTTTTATCTCGTAGGTTCTGATTAAGTTAGATCTGAGTGTGAGACGCATTTTTTCTAGAGATTAGAGCTTCTGTTGTAAAGGTGTGTCTCTTCTTGTGTTATAAATTTGTGTGTTTCTTTTATGATATAAACTTGTGTGATTTATTATGTGTTGTGATTTGTGAAAGTTTTCGGATATCATGCATAGCATATCAAACTATGTTTTTAACTAAAAATCATATTTACCAAATTGTGAAATATCAGATTTTTAAAATCCTAAAACATCAGATTTATAGTATTGTGCAACTTGAATTTTCATAATTCAAGTTTCGGATGAGACTTGGATTTTAAAGTTTGCATCATATCATTGTGGGTATATGGTTTGGGATTTGTTCGGGGAAGTTCAGTGGTTTCACTCTTCGGGCTGAATTCCGCTTCAGATCAGTGGTTCCATCCTTCGGGCTGAGTTCCACTTCGGATGGTGACGATGGAGAAAGTAGGTTATGGGGAACCTTACTTTTTGGTGTATCGGAGATGGGTACTATGATTCATGTGCATCAGACATCATATCATCATGATCCGGTTTTATTGTGTTTTCAGAAAAGTCTTTATCAGAAAATAAAATATTTTTTTTGTTTTGTTTTCGTTTGCACTTTAGAGACACACTAAGCTCTTTAGCTTACACCCCTTAGTTTTTACTTTTCAGATATCTCAGACTTTTTAGGCGATCGGTACTTGGAGCATCTCTTGTTTATTCAGATAAATTATTATTCAGTAAGAACCGTTCTGTTACCTCAGAATTATTATTTTAATATTGTTTGGGATATTTTTGTAGTATGGACTTTGAAACTGTTTTTAATTTGGGTTTTATTAAATGCATGCATCTATGAAGTTACTTCCGGATTTTTAATCACTAATTTTTTCCGAGACCTTGAACTCTTCGTGTTTGTATTAACTTTTGGGCTTGTTATTGGGATAAACAAAAACATAAAACAAAAAAGGGGAAAAAGTAAAAAAAATCTAAATATTATAAATATTATTATATGTGTGTCATTACTACATACATATTATGTCATGTGTATATTATTAATTATATATGTTAATATTATAAGTATTATTAATCGTTATTACCATTATTAATATTTATTATTATCATCACTATCTATATTATTACTATTTATATCATCATCATCATCATCATCATCATCATCATCATCATCATTATTATTATTATTATTATTATTATTATTATTATTATTATTATTATTATTATTAGTGTTATTATTTTTTGTTATTTAAAACAAATGAATAATTAAAGAATAAAATAAGGGTCCAGAATTTTTTATTTATAATACAGTCCATACATATATGTAAACCTAATAATAAATAAATACAAAGCCCGTTTATTTAAAAAAATATTACAGCCCAAATACAAATAACAAATGGTATCAAACTCTAAGGCCCGTGTACAAAACCCTAACATATATTGTTCTTTTTGTGCAGCCGCCACACGCAGTGAGGACCGTCTGATCGAGTTGTGATCAATGGACCAAATCAGCCATCAGCTAGCAAAACCCTAATGCCCATGTTTTCAGCTCGCGCCGCACAAGATCTCAACCGTTAGATCAAATCTCGATCTAACGGCTCAAAACAACACTCGGAAGGATCCAGAGATCCACGCGTGCTTGTCCACATCCTCCACGTGCATGTACGCTCCTTGACGCAGCCCTTTCAGCTTCTCACGCACGCGGAATCGTACGTTGTGCCTGTCAGTGTTCTCCACGCCGACTACCATGGTTGGTGCGTTGTCTCCTCCTAGAGCGAAGAATTCCGACATGCAAAAACAGAACCCGAAAGTTAACTTAACCTTTAATAGCAAAAAAAAAAGAAACAGAATGCAACGAGAACAAAGGCAGGAACACAGATTTCAGAAAGCACAAGCACGATCAGAGACGAGGGCAAGTGCAAAGTCAACCCCTTTTGTTTCTATAGTATTATATAATCGGTTACCCATATGCACATATATGAGTATTATGGTCATGTTTGGCAATTAGCAGATAGATGATAGTAGATTATATTAGCCGATAGCTGATTGCATTAGCTTATTTGACTAGCTGATTGTATAAAAATGTTTAATAAAATTAACTGATAGCTTTTAGATTATTTAAACAAGCAAAATGACATATAAGTACATGATTATATTCAATACTTGTTTGAATAGTTTATTAGTTATAAATATTTTGTACCTAATTAACATTAATTAGATCTATAAAATTATTTTTAATATAACTTTTTTAAACATATTCGAATGATTTATATATTAATTTATTATTTATATAATTATTTTAATATAATTTAATTAATTAGTAAATTTAAATACACATATAAATATGTGATAATAAAAAGAAAAAAAGTAAATAGGATTAGCTTATAAGTAGGGTGAAAAAATATTTAATTTAGGTCCTTTTGAGATTTTTGGTAACTGGTAAAGGTAAAAGAGTCTTTACAACTCTAATATCAAACCTCTAATTTCAAAAAGCTCATATTATGAGCTTTTTCAAAATTACCAGTTTCACCTCAATCCTCTCTTTCAATCCATTGTTCACCAAACAACAATATTAACGAATTTGACTAGTCAAACCTCTAATTATGCCTCAAACCTCTAATTTTTGCCCAAACCTCTCTTTACCAAACATGACCTATATATTTTTTATTTAGTAGTATGTATGCGTTATTTAATACATATTCATATATATAATAAATGTACCTTATGTCGTGAGATTATTATTTCTTATAATATACGTATTTATCAAGTGCTTATGGTAGTTACAAGTTATTTTTACATTTGTTATATATCTATATTTGTTATATATTGTTTTATATAGATTATACCTTATATTACGTGTATGTACAGTATTATTATATATCATTTGATGTGCGTATATATTCGTGTATATATATGTATGATTTATTTAATTTTCGTTATTTAATTTTCGTTTTCGTTCAATCTGGTTCATTTTCGGATTTTTACTTAAGTTTTTCAATCTATTCGTTATTAGCTCGCAGTCTCGGTGTCCGCGTGAGAAAGGTATTCCAAATACTCGGATGTCGACTCCTTTGGTGCCGTGGACCATGAAATTAGGTTATTAATCTTGTATATCTACATGTTCATGTGTCTAGGCTTTCAAAAAAATTTGGTCGGTTTTCAAAGAATGCGATGTCTTTTTATTCGGAAGGGAACGAGGCCAGCACCAGTCGTAGTGGTGGTGGTTCGGGCTTTCGCTCTCGAATATCAGGATTTTCAAAATTTACTCGTGTATATAACCAAGTCTCGTCCCGGTCCATGCGTCTGACTGATCCGAGTGGGCTACACGGGGATAACCGAGGCGAAACCCGTTAAGGCTTCACTTCGGTTAACAACCCGATAAAACCTTTTCATTTATTATCTTGTCTAGATGTGTTAATTAAACCTATGTGTGAAGCGACAACGGAAAACAAGGCTCACGAGAAGCCTAACAGCAAACAGGGCCTAAGCCCAACCCTTGAGACCCCTTTAGAGATGTCAAAAGCCCATTTTCAGGCTTGTGTTTTGAAACAGGCATTGCCCGTTTCGGAACACGGGCTCCAGTTTAAAAAGCCAAACACCCGTACCAAAACGCATCCACCCTGTTTCGGGACAGGGTCCCATTTCGCCTAGGCGTTACGAAACTCGTTTCGGAACAAGTAATCATAGTGGCCAAAGTGTTTCGAGACTCGTATCGGAACAGGGGCTCACAGTAGCCAAATCGTACCGGAACGCGTTCCGATACGGGTAGCCCTAGAACCACACCCGTTCCGAAACAGCACAACCCATTTCGAAACACCTGCAGACTGTGAATTCTCAAAATCAGTTTTAAACATCTCTAAACGATCCCAAACGCCCTTAACGACTTCAAGAAGCAAACACAACATACACACATAGACTCTAGAGGCATGCACCCTATTAGAAACACGCTCGAAACATATTACATACATGTAAAGGTCATACATTCATAAGGAACAAGCATACACCACAAAAGAGACGAACATAGCATTTTAAGGTTTCATGCCTTAAAACCAACATGGACATAAGCATTCAAGGTAAGCAATAAAACATGGTTTACAATCCAAAACATAGCATGAACAAGCCATACCATAACATCAACAAGAAGTCTAACATGCTCCTAACACCAACATCAACATGAATCAAACACTCAAATCCCATTGCTTGTCTATTACATCCATAACTTAAAAATTCATACTTGATAAAATCAAAAGCTCAACTAGCACACTTGGAGGCCCTCTCCTTGCACAAGCAACTCACGAACTACGGATCTGCATTGTCGAACAAAAGAGAGCGTAAGCATGAAGCTTAGTGAGGGTAAGCTCATAAAACAAACCTCGACAATGCAGGGTCCAAGCACGAGCAACACAACCAAGGTAGAATGCATGAGTTCTTACCTTCGAACCACATGTGTCAAATATATATATGATGCATGAACATAATAGCAATGTCATGCCATGCTCAACAAGTCGATAAACACAACATATGGAACACATATATCAAACGTATTAGCAACACATTCCACAATCCGTATTGGCACCTAGCTATGACCCGAATACGCGGATAACCATTGGAACTCACATCCAACAACTCAGCATTTACCTTACGGTGGGATTACACTCATCACCGTTTTACGCGAAGGGGATTCCACTCATCCTCACGCCTTGTCGATGGGATTCCACTCATCACCGACTAACATATATAGATGAAGATTTCCGGGCGAACCCGTACTCCATCTTGATGACTACCATCACCAAGACCGCGCGCGCATTTCGACTCTTGTGTGCACACTAAACATCCTAATGATCGGTCATTGTACCCAAGCATACTAGTGCCAATACTAACTCATTCCACAACCTTTCACAACACAATTTCTTACCAATTTCCGTGCTTAGCACGTACTCACCATGATTTACCATCATGCGCAAACCACATCCACAACAATAAGCATATAACAATGCATCAAAAACCATGCCTCAACACAATATGTGTAACACAATATACATAACCACATTAATCACAATTAGTAATGAATCAAGAGGCATATCAACGTTTAGAAGTTAAACCAAAGGTCTCCTAAACTAAGCTTGAGATTAGGCTACCACTCTAATCTAAACTCTAGGTGGGTGTACCAAGCCCAACTTAGGTCCACATGCTTGAACCAATGCTTGAAAACCAATTTAAACCAAGTTGAAATCATTAACCACTCACCGACTAATCCAAGCTCAACAACTCTAGCCGATCAAGCTCCCAACGGTTCCGGATTCATTCTCGAGGCTTCACCAACACAATTCTTTGCTTCTAATCATCCCAACACAATCAAAATAACCACAATTCAGTCCACAAATCAAAGTAGCAAACCCGAATCACAAACCAAGCACAAAACACATGATTTCAAGCTAAGGACAACCCCAAAAATTCCATTTTCGAGCAGCCCACAAGCACAACCTAAAACCATTGATTCCAACACTTATAACACTCCCAAAAGCTTCCAAAACAACCCCTAACTATCAACCAACCATCAGCCAACAATTTCTCACATCAAACACCCCCAAAACTCAACCTTTGAACTCTTTAAAACCTCCCTAAAACCCAAATTCGTGATTCATTGTAAAACCTTGTAAAAATCAAGTATGTTGGACCTTTTTGATAGCAAACATCTTATCTAACCTCAATAAATAAAAAACTTAAGTTAAAGCTAACAATGTTAGCATTTTTAATCCAAAACCTCAAAATGCAAAACCATGAGCTTTAATGAAAAATAAAGGTATAGACTTGTAGAGGAAAGAGAGGACAAGTCAAATATGTTTTTACCTTTCAAATATCACCAAAGATGAGGAAGAATGGTGATGGAATATTAACCTTGAGGTGGATGAAGAGTTTGTCGTGGAAATAGGTAAGGGAAGGGGAAGAAGATGAGTGAAATGGTTATTTTAAAATAAAATGGGGTTTTATTTTTCAAAGTCCTTGTAATTACAAGAATGCCATTAATGAGATGGCTATCTCCAATTTCTAAAATCCATGGAAATTGGGTTTTAAATCAAAACAAGCCCAACATAAAATTATTTGTTTTGAAAACACGAGGCCCAGCATAATATTTTATTATTTTAATTCACCTAACCCCCAAACTCGGGTGTTACAACTCTCCCCCACTTAAGGAATTTTGTCCCCGAAATTACCTAACGGAAACAAGTACGGAAACTGCTCAAGCATATCAGCTTTCCTCTCCCATGTAGCCTCTTCCACACTTCTATGTCTCCACAACACCTTGACCAACTCTATGGTCTTGCCACGCAACACCTTGCTATCAGAAGTGAGTATCTCAACTGGTTCTTCATTGTAAGACAAATCTGATTCAGTTCTATCTCCTCAACGGGCATAACATGAGATGGATCTGATCTATATCTCCTAAGCATCGACACATGAAAAACATCATGGATCTTCTCTAACTCTGAAGGCAATCTCAAACGGTAAGCTATTGGCCCAATCCGCTCAACTATCTCATACGGACCGATAAACCTCAGACTCAACTTGCCTTTCCGGCCAAAACGCATTACCTTCTTCCACGGAGATACTTTCATTAACACCTTCTCACCCACTGAAAACTCAATCTCTTTTCTCTTCAAATTTGCGTAAAATTTCTGACGATCAGAAGCTGCTTTCAAACGGTCACAAATCAACTTCACTTTTTTAGTAGTTCCCTTAAGCAAATCCGGCATAGGTAACAATTTCTGACCCGTTTCAGCCCAACAGATCGGAGTCCTACATCGTCTACCATACAAAGCCTCATAAGGAGCCATATGTATACTAGCCTGGTAACTGTTGTTGTAAGCAAACTCAACTAAGGGTAAATGCTTCTCCCAAGAACCCTGGAAGTCAATCACACAACAACGAAGCATATCCTCTAAAATATGTATCACTCGCTCTGATTGTCCATCTGACTGCGGATGATAAGAAGTACTGAAATGCAAATGGCTACCTAGGGCACTATGCAAACAACTCCAGAACCTCGCTGTGAATCTCGGATCTCTGTCTGATACAATAGACTTCGGAACTCCATGAAGTCTCGCAATCTCGTGAATGTACAAATTCGCCAACTTGTCTAAAGAATCTATGGTGTTCACTGCTAAGAAATGAGCACACTTAGTGAATCTATCAACTATCACCCAAACAGAATTCTTCTTCGAATGAGACAATGGCAACCCTGACACAAAGTCCATAGTGATCCTCTCCCATTTCCATTCCGAAATCTTCAAAGGCTGTAACAAACTTGAAGGGACCTGATGTTATGCCTTCACTCTCTGACAAACCAAGCAACGGCTCACATACTCGGCTACATCCTTCTTCAAACCAACCCAGAAATAGTCATTCTTCAAATCTCGGTACATCTTAGTACTGCACGGATGCATAGAAAAAGGACTCGAATGTGCTTCGCTCAGAATCATACGTCTCAACTCAACATCTTCAGGTACTACAACTCTGTCTCTAAAACACAACACATTCTCATCACTGAAACCGTACTCGGTCGGTTTACCTTCGGCTATGTCCTAAACATGCGGAACTAGTGACACATCTCGCAACTGCTTCTTTCTGATTATCTGAATCAAAGAAGGCTTCACCTGCAACTCTGTGATCAAACCACCATCATTAGATACACTCAGCCTAGCAAACATAGCTCGCAACTCAACTGCAACTTTTCTACTCAACGCATCGGCTACTACATTTGCCTTACCCGGATGGTACTCAATAGTCAAATCATAGTCTTTCAACAACTCAACTGTGTACTTCTCACCATACAAGTAGTGACACCAAATCTTCAACGCAAACACAACCGCGGCTAACTCGATATTGTGCGTAGGGTAGTTCTTCTCGTGCACCTTCAATTGTCTCGAAGCATAGGTAACAACTCCATTTTCTTGCATTAGAACACAACCTAAACCTACGTAGGAAGCATCACTATAGATCACGAACTCTTTCCATGAAACTGGTTGTACTAACACTGGAGCATTCGTCAAAGCCTCTTTCAATTTCTCAAATGCCTTCTGTCTCGCATCTGACCACTCAAACTTAACTCCTTTTTGCAACAATTTAGTCAACGGAGCAGCTACTCTAGAGAAACCATCAACGAACCTCCTATAGTAACCGGCTAATCCTAGGAAACTCCTAATCTCAGTCGCTGACTTAGGTTGTTTCCACTCAACAATAGCTTCAATCTTCGTCGGATCAACACGGATACCTTCAGCTGACACAACATGGCCAAGAAACACAACCTCTCTAATCTAGAACTCATATTTACTAAGCTTACCATACAACTGATTACTCATCAACCTCTGCAAAACGAGTCTTAAGTGCTCATCATACTCTTCTTCTGATCTCGAGTACACAAGGATCTCATCTATGAAAACAACTACAAATCGATCTAGATAGTCTCGGAAAACTCTGTTCATCATATCCATGAAAGCTGCTACTGCATTCGTGAGCCCAAACGGCATCACAAGGAACTCATAATGACCATATCTAGTCCTAAAAGTTGTCTTCGGAACATCGCATTCTTTTACCTTCAACTGATAGTACCCTGATCTCAAATCTATCTTCAAAAACACTGAGGCACCCCTCAACTGATCAAACAAGTCATCTATACGAGGCAACGGATACTTGTTCTTTACCGTCAACTGGTTCAACTGCCTGTAGTCAATACACATCATCATACCGCCATCCTTCTTCTTTACAAACAACACTGGAGCACCCCATGGCAAACTACTAGCCCTAATAAAACCACAGTCTAACAACTTTTGAAGCTGACTCTTCAGCTCTTTCAACTCTTTCGGAGCCATACGGTACAGAGCAATAGAAACTGGAGTAGACCCTGAAACAGTCTCAATCACAAACTCTACATCTCTGTCAGGAGGCAAACCTGGTAACTCTTCTGGAAACGCATCCGGATAATCACAAATTGTTCTAATATCTTTCGGTCTAACCTCGCTCATATTTGGATTCATCACATACGCTAAATAAGCCCCACAACCGGAGTCCATCAACCTATGAGCCTCTAAAGCCGACACAACATTCGACAAGAACTTAACGTTCTCGCCTACTACCACTACCTCGTAGTCATCAGAAAGCTTCAAAGAAATTCTCTTTGTCTCAAAATCTACACTAGCTCTGTGCTCAACCAACCAATCCATACCCAAAATAATATCAAAACCGTAGAACGGAAGCTCCATCATATCAGCAGGAAACACATGACTCTGAATCTTTAACGGACACCTCCTATACATCCGTCTAACTACAATTGTCTCACCGAAGAAACTAGTCACATGCATCCCTACATCTAAGATCTCAACAGGTATGTCTAACTTCTTTGCATGCTCACTCAAAATGTAAGAATGCGTGGAACCCGAATCAACTAAGGAAAGCAAAGACATGGACTGTAACTCAAAATTACCTGCTATCACATTTGTGTCATTCCCTGCCTCTCTATGTGCGTAGACTCTAGCTGGTTCACCGACCTCTGGCTGGACTGCCACAACATGAGAAAGATTTCTTGGTGCCTCTATCCTAGGTGCATCAGCCCTCGGCTGGAAGTAACCACGACCGCGCCCATGGCCTCTCTGATAGTCAATCGCTCTCGCATGAGCCTGAGCCTGAACTAGTGCCTGTGCCGCCTGATGCGGACACTCTCTCCTAAAGTGGTCCCTCGATCCACAGTTCCAGCAAGAATGAAAATTACCCCAACACTCTTCTGAATGTTGTCTCCCACAACGGGCACACTCGGGCAACCGCCCTCCAGCTCTATGGCCCTGGTGGCCTCTACCATGATGGCCACCGCCACGCCTATGGTCAAACTGATGTCCACTGCCCCGATGCCTCTTGGCATCACCACGATCAAAGTTGTTGTGCCTCTTCCCTGAACTGGATCCTCTTGAACGCTTGGTCAGCCCCAAGCTATGCTCGATGTTCTTGGCCCTAGCGACCAAGACATCAAAATCAGAATAATCTGAAGCCGGGGTGTACCTCTTGACTTCCTCATGAAGTCCATACTTGAACCGATCACAACGGTCCCTCTCAGTAGGAACCAACTCTGGAGCATACTGACTCAAACGGACAAAGCGAATCTCATAATCTGTCACCGATGTATCTCCCTGAACAAGAGCCATGAACTCTCGCTTCTTCTCATCCAGATATCTCGGGCCCAAATACCTCTTTCTGAAGGCAGTCTCAAAGAAGTTCCAACTAATCTCGGCCTCAGGCACGCCGGTAGTAATGGTGACCCACCAGGTGTAGGCATCACCCTGAAGCAACGATACTACACAGCCCAACTTACGAGCACCAACACACCCCATCTGAGCCAAAATACGACTGTCTTCTCCAACCACAACTCTGATCTCTCAGGTGTAGATCCACTGAACTCTTCTGCTCCTAGGCTACGAAGCCTCTCTAACAGTAAGCTAGCATCATCACCTCTCGACTGAGCTGTAGCCTGAGCTCCGGCAACTGCGGCCTGAAACGCTCCTGTTATAGCTTGAACTAGCGGAGCCATATCTATCCCCACAAGACCTTGGCCACCCTGCCCAACCTGAGGTCCCGCTCCCTCAGCTCCAGCCTCGCCTCCCGCTTCAGGCTTAGAAGGTGGTGGTGGAGGAGGAGCTCCGACTCCAACAGCAGGCTCTCCCATAGGAGCCTCTTCTCCAGCCACCAGCTCATTAACAGGAACCGCAACACGAGGTTCCTGACGAACCAACCTCAGTCTACCTCTAGGCCTCGATATACCAGCTCACAGATAACAACTACAACAACAACAACAACACGGAAAAACAGGGTTAGCAAAGGCAAGGGTCCAAGTGGCTCAAGTATGTTCCCTCACTTAAAAATCCTTTTTCTGATGTAATAGAAGCAATGAGACTCTACTCAACATGCTTCAAACAACATACACAACGATCAATCAAGCAAACATCAAAGCATACTTACATGGCAAGCAAACATCGTGCAATTGCAATACAAGAATTTAACTTACCTCACTTACCTGTCCGAGGTCTCGGAAACCTCAGGCTCTGATACCAACAAGTGTAACCCCCTCATCCTGGTCCGAACGCTTGACCGGTCTGAGCGGGCTACATAGGGATAACTGAGGTGAAACCCGTTAAGGCTCCACTTCGGTTAACAACCCGAGAAAACTTTTTCATTTATTATTATCTTATCTAGATGCATTAATATTTCCTATGTGAAACAACGACAGCGGAAGCATCAAACGAGGCGAACAACCAAACATCGAATAAAAAACAGTCCATTTTAATTTAAACTGCAGGCCGTATCGAAACGCCCAGAGGGTGTATCGATATGCCTTGACTAGGTCAACTGGCCAAAGTCAACTTGAGGAGACCGTATTGATACGCTGGTTGACCGTATCGATACGCCCTCAACGGTTAACTTCTCGTGGTCAATGCTACGAAGACCGTTTCGAAACACCTAGGTCCGTTTCGATACCCTCAATTTCTCGTCAAAATCTCAGATTTCCAGTAGCAAAATGGTATCGAAGCGCCTCTCTCGCGTATCGAAACGATTGGCCTGAAACAAGAGGGCCGTATCAAAACGGGTCCAATCGTTTCGATACCCCTGCTACGAACATACATGTTTTAGTTGGTTTAAGGCACACTTGGAATCAAACACTTGGTAAAATCAAAAGCTCAACTAGCACACTTGGAGGCCCTCTCCTTGCACAAGCAACTCACGAACTACGGATCTGCATTGTCGAACAAAAGAGAGTGTAAGCATGAAGCTTAGTGAGGGTAAGTTCATAAAACAAACCTCGACAATGCAGGGTCCAAGCACGAGCAACACAACCAAGGTAGAATGCATGAGTTCTTACCATCGAACCACATGTGTCAAATATATATATGATGCATGAACATAATAGCAATGCCATGCCATGCTCAACAAGTCCATAAATACAACATATGGAACACATATATCAAACGTATTAGCAACACATTCCACAATCCATACTAGCACCTAGCTATGACCCGAATACGCGGATAACCGTTGGAACTCACATCCAACAACTCAACATTTACCTTACGGTGGGATTACACTCGTCACTGTTTCACGCGGAGGGGATTCCACTCATCCTCACGCCCCATTGATGGGATTCCACTCATCACCGACTAACATATATATACGAAGATTTCCGGGTGAACCCGTACTCCATCTTGATGACTACCATCACCAAGATCACGCGCGCATTTCGACTCTCGTGTGCACACCAAACATCCTAATGATCGATCATTTTACCCAAGCATACTAGTGCCAATATAACTCATTCCACAACCTTTCACAACACAATTTCTTACCAATTTCCGTGCTTAGCACGTACTCACCATGATTTACCATCATGCTCAAACCACAACCACAAGCATATAACAAATCATCAAAAACCATGCATCAACGCAATATGTGTAACACAATATACATAACCACATTAATCACAATTAGTAATGAATCAAGAGGCATATCAACGTTTAGAAGTTAAACCAAAGGTCTCCTAAACTAAGCTTGAGATTAGGCTACCACTCTAATCTCAACTCTAGGTGGGTGTACAAGCCCAACCTAGGTCCACATGCTTGAACCAACGTTTGAAAACCAATTTAAACCAAGTTGAAATCATTAACCACTCACCGACTAATCCAAGCTCAACAACTATAGCCGATCAAGCTCCCAACGGTTCCGGATTTGTTCCTAAGGCTTCACCAACACAATTCCTTGCTTTTAATCATCCCAACACAATCAAAATAACCACAATTCAGTCCACAAATCAAAGTAGCAAACTCGAAACACAAACCAAGCACAAAACACACGATTTCAAGCTAAAGACAACCCAAAATTGCCATTTTCGAGCAGCCCACAAGCACAGCCTAAAACCATTGATTCCAACACTTATAACACTCCCAAAAGCTTCCAAAACAACCCCTAACTATCAACCAACCATCAGTCAACAATTTCTCACATCAAACACCCCCAAAACTCAACCTTTGAACTCTCTAAAACCTCCATAAAACTCAAATTCGTGAATCATTGTAAAACCTTGTAAAAATCAAGTATGTTGGAACTTTTTGATAGCAAACATCTTATCTAACCTCAATAAATCAAAAACTTAAGTTAAAGCTAACAAAGTTAGCATTTTTAATCCAAAACCTCAAAATGCAAAACCATGAGCTTTAATGAAAAATAAAAGTATAAACTTGTAGAGGAAAGAGAGGACAAGTCAAATATGTTTTTACCTTTCAAATATCACCAAAGATGAGGAAGAATGGTGATGGAATAGTAACCTTGAGGTAGAGGAAGAGTTTGTCGTGGAAATGGGTAGGGGAAGGGGAAGAAGATGAGTGAAATGGTTATTTTAAAATAAAAGGGGTTTTATTTTTCAAAGGCCTTGTAATTACGAGAATGTCATTAATGAGATGGCTATCTCTAATTTCTAAAATCCATGGAAATTGGGTTTTAAATCAAAACTAGCCCAACATAAAATTATTTGTTTTGAAAACACGAGGCCCAACATAATATTTTATTATTTTAATTCACCCGACCTTCAAACCCAGGTGTTACAGTCTCGGTTAAATTTTTCACTTTGATTCATAAAATTCGATATTTATTAAGCGGTAAAGTTTTGGTACCAATTTTGGGCACGTCGAGGGTGCTAACCCTTCCTCGCGTGTAATCGACTCTCGAACCCTTTCAAATCTCTGGTTTCTATTTCCGGTGTCCGGTCTACCATTCTAAAGTAGTCGGTGGCGACTCTTTATATTTTCAAATATTTTTCTAAACCCCCTATTTTAAAACAAATTTCAAAATCCATTTTTTTTGTAATTTAAATCATCTTCTTTCTAAATCCTATCATATTTCAAAATTTCCAAAATATTCTTTCCCCACCACTATACAACTATACCTATAAGTATTTCTAAAAAAAGGGTCGCTACAAAGTTGTCTGAACAATGATATATGATTACGTTTTATACTGAATGAAATTATTGAGTTTATTATTTATTTTTGAGAATAATTAATACTTTTAAGTGTTTAACTTTAAGATTTATAACTTGTGGGACTAGTTTTCAATCGTGACTTCCTAGATTCGGCTCATTCCTTCTGGGCCGGGTTTAGGGGGTTACATAACTCCTATGCCTTCACGGGCATCATAAATTTAATTTTTTTTATGCTTGATGGGATGTTATGGTTGTTTAAGTGTTTAGAGACCTTTAATGGCATAATTTGGGTTACATGTTAATAATTTGTAAAAATGATAGCAAATCACCTTAAATACTTCCATAAGATGTAAGATCAAGTTATGGGTTTAATGGTTGCGTTTTGGGGGCTTGGGAAGCAATATATCGAGTCTATGAAGCCCTTTCTAGGCTTCAATATCAGTACGTGAGGATGTAGTACTGATACCCTAGTGTTCTGGGTTTAAGAACATTGCTTTATTAAGATAAACTATGAAAGGGGTACCGATACAGTGTTCAACCTGTACCGACACGTCTTGTAAAGAGGCATCAGTACGAGTCGACCCGTATCAGTACACATGGGCTGAATAAAATTCTAGTAAGCTCAAATCGTATCGGTATGCATTGGCATACTGGTACGCGAGGGGAAGTAACAGTGTCCACTAGGTAATTTGCTTGAAATTTATGTTTTGAGTTTAAGGGGTTTATAATTCGAGGGTTATGGCCCAATGGGCTTCTAAGATGGTAAAATAAATAGTAAAACTGAGAAATTGAGATTTAAACCTCATATACGAGAATAACTTGGTAAAATCTTGGGTGGCTTGTTTGTAATAGCAAGCATAGAGATCCTTGGTGGATCGTGTGATGTTGTGTGCCAAGTAAGGGCACTTGTTTGGTTGAGTCGTCATTGATTGTTGGGATCCAGATAGCCAGTGAGAGAAAGAGTGTGTTGCACCACTAGGGTCAGAGATTTCCGAATGTATGTTCCCGAAGCTATGCGGCACCGAGTCTCATTCAAAGAGGCCCAACGAGAGATTTTGTGCATAGGTGTATGTTCTCGAAGCTATGTGGCACCAGGCCTCACCCAGAGAGTGTACGTTCTCAACGCTATGTGGCACCAGACCTCACTCTAGGTTTGTGGTATGATGCTTATGATTGTTGTGTGAGATTTTATGCATCCTTGTTGATTGTTATGTGTTTAGACAGCTAGAGGTAGCGTCAAATATTATTATATTATTATAATGGTATCTTCAGCTTCATGCTCGTATTTATAATTTGCATAAAGCATGGTTAAGTGGATGTGTATCCACTGAGCTTTGTTAGCTCAACGTTCGAAATTGTTGTTTCCGTTCGTAGGTTAGTAGGTTGATGTGCATTGTTGGAGCATCATCAGAGTAGGATTTCAACACCGACTTGTGTCCGAGTACAATACTTAGATTATATTGGGCTATGTATTCGTAGGGCCCTATGTTGTATTGTAACTTTTATATTTTGGATTTTAAATCATGAGTCAAATGTTTTTAATTATGTATTTTTAATGGAGCTCACATGTAACGTTTTAACTAATTATCTACTTAAAATAATCGAACTTGATGAGTTTTGTGAAATGGGTGTGGTTTGGGCTAAACTAGGTTGAAAATTTTATGACAATGGATTGAGCTTAAGGACCAAATGTGACATTTGGTTGAGGGTGTTACAAATAGAAGAAGCTCTAGAAGATCCGTCGTGAAAGAGGGCAGTTGAAAAAGAGATTAATGCACTAAAGGTAATAAAACATGGACATTAATAGATTTACCATGTAAATAATCATTAGGCTATAAATGGATATTTATAGTGAAATACAATTCTAATGGCAGTGTAGAGAGATTTAAGTGAGATTTGTGGCTAAAAGATTTATACAATCTTCTAGAATGGATTATGAATGAACGTGTTCTCCTGTTGCAAAACTAAATTCAGTTAGAGTGTTGTTATCTTTGGCAGTAAATAAAAACTGGGAACTTCATCAACTTGACATTAAGAATGCATTCTTGAATGGGACACTAGAAAAAGCTTGCCTGCAAATTCCTCCAGGTATGAAATTACTTTATATTGATCCAAAGGTCTGTAAATTAGAAAATCTTTATATAAATTAAAACAATCTCCAAAGGCCTGATTTAATAAATTTACTAGAGTTATTCTTAAAAATGGCTATAAGTAATGTCAAACTAATCACACTTTATTCGTAAAAACAGCTCCATGTTGAAAAAATGCAATTTTAATTGTTTATGTAGACGGTATTATCATTACAAGAGATAGAACAACCAAAGAAGATACATGCAGCAGATGAGACCTCTCCTTTGGTTAGTCGACTTGGTCGATATGGCAGAGTTCTCTTAGGACGTTCAGGCAAAGGAGAAGATAAGACATCTGGAGGCAGAATGTAGGATTAAAGGTTATGTATCACAGCTTGGCTGGGAAAGCAACGCTGTTTGCAAAATTTTCCTGTTTTACACGTTCTTAAGTTAGAGTTGTCTCTTTCGAATAATGCCTGTTGGGACACCATAACAAACTGGTGCCGCCCCGTTCAAGAAGGGGAGGGTGCAAGTATCTCTGGCCCTCCCAACAAATGATCCTATCGTTGGTCTGTGTTCACGTACATTCCTCAATGAACCTTTGTCTGTTGTTTTAACTAAATTGCTGCTTGCCAATTTCTTTTTGGAATTGACTTTACGGCCTCCTCTCATTTTTATGGCCCCAGATTCTTTCATTGGTTGGTTGCATTGGGAACAGTCTGCTAGATCCGTTCTTTCTCTCAACCAAGCATTGAGCACGGCCTTCCCGAACCGGTCAATGTCCTTGTCTGTTACTTCCCACAAGTTGGCAATTGTAACCGGAGAACCAGCTCGTATATAGGATAGCGGAACACCTCGCGGAACGTAGCATCCACTAAGCCTCAGCGACCCACTGCTGCAGCCCATTAACATTGTGGCAGCACACTTCTCCAGTCCCTGAATCTCATCTTTGGAAAGATATTGCTCTCCTGTACCAACCAGAAGCACACGA